>JAQLOM010000034.1:3095075-3115099 GCA_030068315.1 Chrysichthys thysi
TATATATCGACATATTTGCACACACACACACACACTAGGATACATTAGAGTCTTAATAAGTGTACATATACAGGGCGTGTATATATATATATATAGACATATTTACACACACACACAGAGCCCTGTCCACCCAAATGCTCACTCTTTCTGCCCTTGATGCACCATCCCCCCCGCCCCGGTCCAGGTTCTCCGTAATGGTTCACGCATAGTTGAGTTTGCACTGAAGATTGTGGACCACACAAAAGCCGTCTCTCTTTTTCTCATTCTCTCTCTCTCTCTCTCTCTCTCTCTCTTGCTTTCTCTTTGTGCCCCAGCTTGGGCCGCTGACCTCTCAGCCAGCCTGGCCTTAAAACAAACAAGCGGCTCTCACTCTCACCTCGTGCGCACAGATCCACTCAGAACGAACGTCTAAATCACTCGAGTCTTTCCCACCATCGGACGGAGAATTTGTGTGTGTGTGTGTGTGTGTGTGTGTTATAAATGACTAAATCCAGGGTAATTTTCGTATTAGGATATGAACAGGTGTTGGTTCAAAGTCGTTCCATAAGACGAGACACTATATGACTTGTGTTGGAGAGTGTATTATAGCGGAGCATTTGGACTAAAAACTCCAAAACCAAAAATGTAGCCAGAACAAGCCACCTCTACGGACAGCTAGTCGTGTTTACTGTTCAGAGTAATCACTGAGAACAGCAGGAACAATGCAGGCATCTCCAGAGTCTCAGGTACTTCTCACTTCGCATTTGGGTTCACGTGACGAGACGGTTCGGCCAAATGGAGCTCTGGAGGAGTTGTATGATATTTGATGAGGATGTTCGCGAACGCCTTGCACTTGAACATTGCTGTCCGGAAATCTCACGAGCCTAGGACCCAGTGTGTGTGTGTGTGTGTTTGTTTTTGTCTTGCGTGAGCTCTTTGCATATTTCCCTGCTATGTTCGCTTGCACTCTTGACAAGACTCGAAAGCAAAATCCAGCCCAGGTCGAGTTTTTTTTGCTTAGGAAGAGGCGATAAAATTTCACATCGGATCAAACGTGATGCAAATCACAGACTTGGCGTTCTCTCGACCGTGTATCGAAGCTCCCTCATCAGGATGCATGCTCACCCAAGTTAAACGTGTGTCATCAGTCTTTCTACTCCATCATTTTCTTCCCTTGGTGCTGCCTTATTTGATTTATGTGGATCATTTCCAGGCTGTAGCCGCTAGGCAGCGACCTTTTTTTCTTCTTCCACTTCTTTTTTTTTTTTTTTCAAACGCACCGCTGCCTCACCTAGTTGGTTCCCTTCCCCCCTCCTTTTTCTCCCTCGCTCAGGTGATGCACAGGAGAGAGAGAGAGAGAGAGAGAGAGAGAGAGAGAGAGCAGTTATTTTCCACTGCCTGTGCAGGCTGCTTTCATTACCGTAGCGGACGAGGGGAGAAGAGGAGACGTACCTGGCTGCCGTTTGATATGGATAAGTGCCTCGTCTCGGGCTGCGTCTGATTGTTTTTAGCGCTTGTTTGGAGCAGGGAGATCGGCTTTGATGGAGCGACAGATAGAATGGGACGCAGAGGACGATGACGAGGACACGGATAACGACCGGATGACCTTCGGATGCGGGAAGCGTCGAGGTGTAACGTGATCTCGGTTCGTTGGATCGCGCCTGACCCCGTGAGAACCTTACGTGCTTTTCGAGAATGCATCCAAATGTGGATACGAGCGAACCCCCGCATGGGGCGAGGGTGTCTTGGGGGTTTGGACGCGATCGCAAGGGTGAGGGCGAACAACACGGATCTCGGGTGAAGACGCAGCTTTTCCTTCGGGCGCTTGGAAAACACGCCTGGACGTGAGCGAATCCGGTGAGGGGGAAACCCCATAAAACGTCCTAGGTCGCACACATGGATACACGCACACACACACACACCTGTCGGAAGGTTAAACATCTGGGAAGCATGGAAAACGAGCACGCACACCGACGCCCAGACACGCACAGACAGCGTGAAGCCGTGTCCGTGGAGCGACACCGTAGGCCGCGGAAAGACTCAAGGTATTTTTTGTTTCGATGTGAAATCTTGCTATTGTACATTTTGGAAGTTCAGAGGGTTTGAGACCCACGTAAAGGACCTTGGAGCGTTGAAAAGAATGAGTTGGGTGAGGACCGGGTGAGAGTGATGACAAATAAGATAACTGACAGAGAGAAAAGAGAGGGAGAGGGAGTCTGGGAAAGAGCGAGAGAGAGAGAGAGAGAGGTGGCCTCTTTGTCTCTGGGGAGAGCACAATGGGCCGTTCATTGCAGCCATTACAAGGCAGGACAGCTGCCAGGATAGCAGGATAGATCTGACAGCCAATAGGATCGCTAAAGGGGCGGGGCACCCATTACTCAGGCGCGTCTGATTGGCAGCTCTGAGCCACTCGGATTATATTCATATATTCTCCGAGTCATATTGGAGGACAGAAAAGTCTTTGGACATTCTGGCTGATTGTCTAGTTGTTAATTTTCTCACTTGCTGCTTGATGAAAATGTGTCTGTAAAGACACACTCACACACACTCTCTCACACACACACACACACACACACGCACTCCTATTCCCATCTGCCATGCCACCAGACTCATTTGACCTCCGAGGTAAACAGTGTGATGGATTGCTTTTGTGTTGAAGGTTTTTGTGTCTTGCGCACGTGATAATGGTTACACACACACACACACACACGCACACACACACAGGCACACACGCACACTGCCAGCGAAGTGCATTTGACGTGAGTCAAAATATTTCTCTTCCTGAAGCCATTCTTCAAACCTAAACACACACACACACCCGGTTCTATTTGGGCCCGAAAGAGCCGGACGGTGTAATCAGGAGGAGATTAGAGCCACAGAGACTTTTTCCTCTCGAATGCGAATCAAGGTACACACTCCTCGGAGTCGTGCGTGCGTGCCGTGTAATTTGGACTGCGCCGTCTCTGTAACTAGTCCATCCCTTGAAAAAGGGAAACGATAGAAAGAAAAAACAAAAGAAAAGAGAGCGGTCAAAGGGAGAGGCTGAGGGTTGGTTCGGGATTTTGTGTGGGCATGCGTCATGGTTCCTCTTCAACTCAAACAGCTCAGCGGTCGCCTATTATTGATATTCAGCTCCCTGACCTCTGGGTTCATTCTCTCGGCCTGGCCTTCCCATCCCTCCCCCCCTCTCTTTTTTTTTTCTCCTCCCCCCACCTTGGACTTACGCTCCCACCGTCTGCCCCGGAGGAACTTATTTTCCGAAACTTTGTCCCGCGTGTAACATCCTACCTGGATAAATGAGAGTCTTGGGGCTCTTCAGAAACTTGAGAGGAGTCTCTGGGGCTGGGATGGCTTGGAAGGTGTTAAAGAGAGACAGAAAGACAGGAAGAGTCAGAGACAGAGAGCGAGACAGGAATATAAAGTTGCACTATGCTCAAGGTATATCCAGACCACACACAGAGGTACTTATGTCTTACTTTCCATTACTCCTTAAAGCCTCCCTTTCTCGCTTTCATTCGAGCAGGGAGAGGACTTGGGTGTCTTTACCCCCACTCTCCTGAATAATCCCACCGGTCACACCTCTTACGAAAAAATCTTTTTGTCCCACGCCCGTCCTCAACCCCCTCCTTCCTCTCTCTCTCTCTCTCTCTCTCCCTGTTCCACCTCTCCCCTCTCTTTTGGTATTCAGCCAGCGGCCGGAGCGGTTTTTGCGCCCATCCCTCGCTCCCCTTTTTAATGTGCACCTGTTGCGCAGTTGTCCTGGCCCTGGCAAATGCGTCCGCCGCCAATCACACAAAGATCATATTATGATCGGCGACGTGCTGCCTAATCTTCCCCCTTTCCCCGGCGAGTCCTTGGAGGTACAGGCTGTCTTTTTTTTCCGCCTGGGAACCTGCGAGAGGGAGGGAATGAAAAAGAAACCCAGGTCCCATCGACAAAAAAAAAAAAGAAAAGAAAATGAAAAGAAACCCACGGTTGTTTAGTTAAACGAACGGGATCCCGCCGACAGATTGAAGAGGTTGGGTGTGGGGTGAAGGGAAGCTGGGAAAATGCACACGCCTGAGGAGGAGGAGGAGGCTAGCGTGTTGTTTGTGAAGCCGTGCGTCACGTGGGGACGAGACAAACATCAGCAATTAGGTCTCAGATTTGGCCATTAGAGCCATTTCCCACTAACTCAGACCGGGGCTGGCGGCGTGCCGGGCTGATAAGGGGCTGCCGAGGACAGGGAAAGATCACGGCAGGGACGGGAAAGAAACCCCTCGAACATTGCGTTTCCCATGAAGTCATGTCCATTTGTCCCGCAACACCTCCCTGCACCCGTTTCTTCCTTCACTACTTTTTTTTTTGGTCTTGTGTTGTATTATGTATCACATCGGGTACTAACCTAGGCTTGATAGTTCACAGACGACACCCTACATATGCTGTGTGTTCCAATCTTCCAGTGTTCCGTGTGAGTCCTGGGACGGCATCCAATGTCTTCCAAGCGACTCGCGTGTCTAAAACACTGTCATAAAAGGACCTTACCCCACAGACCGCTTTGACTTGATTAGCTTTACTTGCTTAGGTAGACTCCCTAACCAGCCATATTGACATATCCATCATGCAAACATGGGCCGTTTTGGCGTGTTTGGGAATTTCCATCCGTCCCGGGCCTTGGCTTGGCTTCCCTGTCACTCCTGAACGGGAGCCATGAGCGTAAACCGGCGGAGAGATCCAAACTGTGAAAGCTCTTTGTGGGAACGATGAACGATTGGTGATAAATGTCAGTGGTTTCCTGTCTGTCTTTCCGCAGTGCTGAGCTCCGATGAAGAGGACAGATTGCAGGGTTCGGAGGGAGAAGGGAGCCCGGTTGGCGTCCCCAGCCTGGAGCCGTCGCCCCGAGTGGCACATGCCCTCCTTTCCTGCCGGGGAGACGAGGAGGACGAGAGCCGCGACATCTGGCAACGCACAGACCTCAATGGTGCAGGTGAGCCCTTAACATACCCTGACCTCAACTCTCGGTTGATTTTAGACCAGATGTACGAGGGAGAGTCAAAAAGTAAAGGCGATTTTTTATATATATTTTTTTTTTATCGTTACGCTGCGATAACCCGGACGGCAAGAAAAGCAAAACATGCAGCGGAGACGTCCGTCTTCTCCAGCGAAGGAGCAATTCAAAAGTCAGTCCTCCCTCAAGAAAATCACATTAACGTTCTTTTTGAGATGAAGGTTCCTATTCTGGCGCATTTCCAAGCGCGTGGACAAACACTGAACAGTGGAAATTCCTGTGCGTCGCTGCGAAATGAACTCCAACCTGCAATTCCCAGCAAAAGAACAGGAACGCTGTCCAAAACAGTCTCGCTGCACCGTGACAATGCACGTCCTCATGCAGCATCAGGGACGGTAGAGACAGCGCGACGGGTCGGGTTCCGACGTCTCCCGCGTCCTCCTTCCAGCCCGGATCTGGTCCCGAGCTCTTGTCACGTCTTCGGCCCCCCGAAGGAGGCGCTGCGCGGTCACAGATTCACCTCTGATGATGAAGTAAAGGAAGCGGGGCTCACCTGGCTTCAGGAGCAGAAGAAAAACTTGTTCCGTGCAGGAATCCAGGAGCTCGATGGACGATCCGACAAAGGCGTCGTCTCGCATGGGGAAAAGCGATCCGTTGAGTTTCTCACAGTCTAAAAGCTGTTGAAGACACAACTAATCCTTGGTCTTCATTTAAAGGAATTATTAGCCCTGTACATTAATGTAGGTTTCTTTTTAACATTTAATATCCTTGCGTGGTAGTGTTTAAAACATCCCAAAAACAGGAAAACAGGAATATCTGGAATATAGCATCCCTGGAACGTAACGCCAAGACGGGTCGTTTTAAAATCCAGAAATCAAGTGTGAATTGGACGCCACTTCAGAATTAAAACTCACCCAGTGTGTAAATCTCGCTCTTCGCTCAATGTTTTTGCCCCCCTCTCTCCCCGGATTACCTCGCCGTGCCTCAGAGCGTGACATGGGTTGTAGAAATTGGCTTCGACTAGCGAGGAGTTTAAACTCATCTCTTAGTCATCTCCTTTAGAAGTTACTTACACCTGACCTTATGCATCATCCCCACTCCTACACAGCTCTTGTTTTATCTGTCTCTTCAAATCTTCTTTCCATCCCCCTTTCTCTCCGTTTCAAAAAGCGATCGACTTAAACGACAAGGCTGGTGCTAGCAAGCCTGAAAAGACAAATTCTTTTAATTAAGATCTGAGAGACATTATTTAGCACAAGCCTGCCACGACCAAGGCCTCATTAAGAGCATTAAATGAAATTTTTAGCATTATGATATTATGATATCCATTTACATGCATAATGGTGCCGCAGTTCCTTGGCTCGTGCTGACAGTTACGGAGTAGCGGGAGAACCTAAACGGGTCACCCGAAGGTCTTTGGGTTTTTTTTCTTCTTCTTCTTCTTCTTTTCAAACCACCCACTCTTGAGCGATCAGTCTTGTCTAATGACTTAGCCGTATGCTTCTCCTTGGGTAAACTCGGGAGCATCGCTAGTATAGGAAACCGCCTAGAAGGGCTGGCTTCTGGTCGAGTGTCGTTTCGCTAAGCTGGCTAACAGGAATGGACGCTGGATTACCGCATGTCATGTACACTCTGGCATCCTAATTAGCAACTCTATATAGAAGCAGGCGCAGGGACAAAAATACAGCCCTGACATCTTATTAGGATTAGCTTTGAAACGCTAAAGTCAGGTGAAACATCGGGGACATTTCAGAACGAAGACGCTTCTAAGTAATAGCTCAGTGGCAGGACGCGAAAAAAAAAAAGAAAAGAAAAGAAAAAGCCTCGTAGGTTAGCGGTGTACATGCTGGTAAGCGTGACAGCTTTGAGTGTTGCATGAATCATCATGCACAGTTCTACCCAGTGTCGAACTTCCTCTATTTCACACGATGTTTGCCAGTAAACCATCGGGTCAGCATTTATACACTGAGGGTTTTCCTCATCCTCATCCTCGTGGTCTATTAATATTTAGTAAAATAATAAGGCACCCGGTCTGGGTGGATGAAACATGAGCGTTGTTTGGTGCGCAATTGGTATACTACGCTTTGACGACGCTGAGCATGCTAATCCATGTTTATTCAGCTTCCCTTAAATAACTCGGTGGCATCAACACCAGCAACGGAAAAAAAAAAGATAGAAAGAAAGAAAGAAGAAAAAAACGCGGGTGCCACATTTCTCAGACCACAAGAGAGAACAGCCTCAAACAAAACCTAGCATCACTCTGATACGTTAGTGAAAAATGAACTGCAACTACCACAAGCAGAACTGAGCCATTAATATTGGGTTGATTTTTGTCTCTCGAGGAAACGATACGTTTTCGTATTAGTCGTAACACTTTATGGAAACCTTCATAAAGTCACCCCGGGATGATGATGACGATGATGATGAGGTTGTTCATGTGTTCTTGTAATGATCATGCAACCTCCTCACGCTAGGTAAAGTTGCTTAGCAAGCGTACGTCCCGAAAACAGCAAACCGCTTTTCACCCGAATGAGCTCAGGAGAAGACCTGGAAGATCTGGGAGCTGACTCCAGGTCGACGGGCGTTTATCGGGACAGCGCACAAGGAGACCTTTTCGCCAGTCGGGGTTTCTGGAAAGCAAGCCCCCAACAACTAGCGGACGATCGGCTTGTGCGGAATTTCATTTATTTAAGTGAAACGATCCCAAGCTTTCGTTCTTTCTGTTTTTGGTTTTTTTTCTTCTTCTTCTCAAGGCCCACGGAAGTGTGCGGCTTTTCAGAAGCTGCTCGGAAATGTGGCAAATTTGATTTTGAAGGAGAAGAAAAAGTAGCCTTCAAACAGAGGAGAAGTGAGATGAATAATTATAATATAATAATAATAATAAAAAAGAATCATAATAATAAAAAGAAGAAGAAGAAGTTTCGGTTGTCACGCTCAGATAATAGGAAGGAAACTCGTGAGCAGTTCAGAAATTAAACAGCACTAATGCTTAGGGAGGGGTGTGCGTGTGTGTGTGTGTGTGTGTGTGTGTGTGTGTGTGTGTGTGTGTGTGTGTGTGTGTGTGTGGAATATGGACTTTCTTGTTTTCCTTATTGTGGTGGAGGTGCTCTATATCCTCCTTAGAAGAGGAAGCTTATGATACTTGTGACTGCCGGTAAGAGGTCACATGAGCCCGAGCAGGAGGAACAAATACAATAACTGCAGTATCCGAGTGAGATTTCTTCAGAAGCCGCAGCACTCCTCGATTTGCTTTCATGAGCTGTGAGTCAAGAACTTGGTGTGCTGTCCATCCGAGTCATTTAACTGAAACGAAAAGAAACGAAGGAAACCACAAGCTTCGCCTCTGTGTTCGTTTCACCAAACACGTGGTGCTTTGTCCTTGTTTTATTCTTAAAATGTTAAATCACAGTACGAGGGAAGGAAAGAAAGAAAGGAAGGAAGAAAGAAAGACAGGCAGACAGACAGAAAGAAAGAAAGAACGAACATCTTAGGGGTTTATGAAGGAGCCCAGCAGACTGGTGCTAGCACATTTAATGCTGTTGATTCATGCACTGTGGTCTTTCTTTTGGCTGCTCTACTTTGTGGTTTGTCTTAAGCCCAACATTTGCTAATATTCTCTTTCTCTCTATTCTCCTCTCACTTTCTCTCCCTCTCTCTGTCTCCCTGTCTCACTCCAGAGGAGAGAAAAGATGAATACAATCCTCTGAGCCCTGACGTGTCCCTCCATGGAGCTGGAAACGGTACAGGTGAGCCCACGTTTCTGATTTTCGCAAAACGCGCTGCGCCGCACCATACCACACCGCGTTTGTCAGGTCGTACCACTGCCTTCGGTGACGGCGAGCTATTTTTAATTCCAGAGGGGGTTTGAGCTTATTCCTGGAACAAAGTTCTTTTCCATCCTTCTCGCTTTGTGCGCGCAAGGCGAACGATTTGCAGAAGAGATTTTCATCTGCCGTTCCTGTCACGGAACCGAAACGTTTTCACCGCGTCTCTTCGGAAAAATTCGATCTGAGTCACGGTTTTATCTCCTTAATATCTCCTTATTGAATACGGAGTCAAACGGTGGCTCACCACAAGGCTGGAGGCTTGTCCCAAACGCTGGGTGTCTCAAAAACCTACACCGACGGACACACACAGGGGCATTTGAGACAGTGTTGCCTCACGTGTGTCCGGAGGAGATGGAAAGTAAACATTTGTAAGTTGAGCGAGAGTGCACCGCAAATCACATTTTGCCACCAAATCGAGTTTGGGATGAAATGAGATTTGTTCTGTCCGTGTACTTTCCAATTGGTTTACAATGAGACAATAAAATTTTCATTTGCCTTCTCTTAGGTCCCCGTGTCGTAGCTCACTGTAACAGCAGACCTGTCAAAGACAGAATAATAGGTCTACGGCACTTTCCACTTGCAACTTTCTTTCCCCTCCCCTGCGTTTTACTTATTTCTATATTCCTCACGTTTTCACCTTGCAGACATAGAACGCCTATAATGTGTGTGTGTGTGTGTGTGTGTGTGTGTGTGTGTGTTTCTTTTAAACCTCACACTTTTGGCCCTTTTTAATGCCGTCTTATCCTTCCCTGGTGATCGTCGCTACTTCTTATTGTTTATCGGAAAATCCCCGGTCTTTGCAATTATACATAACGCATGGCTCATTATTAGATTTGGAGTCTGATTTTAAGTATACAATGGGCCGTGCAAAGTGAGATCAGTTACCCAAGTGAGCCTAATTGCCGCATAAACCAATTACGCACAATGCTGCAAACGTTTAAAGCCTTTCCCAACATGCAAGAGGACGCTTAAAGAGTGCTCGATGATCACGCTGGCTCCTATTCGTCTTTGAAGTGGCCATTACACTGTAACTTAAATAAATACTTCCACCTTTAAAGGCTTCCTAATGGTTCGTCCCCTGCTACATCACATTTAGAGCAGCTGCTTTCCTAATGTCCAGCTGGGGCTTTTCCAGTGACAAGCAACGTAAACCAATGGGTCCATTTGTTATTCTCTCTCCCTCCCCCCACCCCCCATCCCCACACACACTTCCTGTGTACAGTTAAGGGTATTGATGCCACTGCAGAGCTGGAGAACTTCTTCACCAAGGGGAAGCCTGGGGACAACGAGGGATGTCCGGCGAGCATCGCCGAGTACCTGCAGCGAGGGGACACGGCCATCATTTACCCAGAAGACCCGGAAGAGAGCACGAGGCTGAGCACTCCAGAGGCCAATGGGCAGGACGACAACGACAACGAGAACGGTAAGTGTTCTTCAACGAATGTGCAGAGATGTGTTTTGAAAACAGCAGAGGAGTGTTGTCACTAGCGGAAATCGTTTCGGGAGGATTCACTTTGAGTTAGAGATTACAGAAAAAGATATCTTGCAGAAAACCTCTCACCCTGTTCTTTTGACAACTCAAATCAAGATGTGCAACAATGGAGCACCCTGGAACCTGGAAGTTTCAAACATTTTCCAATCTTGCGTTGCTCTCGTTTCTGAACAGATCTGGCAATCAGGACGCCAGATGACTTTGCCCAGCTGTTGACCTGCCCTTACTGCGACCGCGGCTACAAGCGGCTGACCGCTCTCAAGGAACACATCAAGTACCGGCATGAGAAGAACGAGGAGAGCTTCCCCTGCCAGCTCTGCAGTGACACTTTCGCCTACCGCACGCAGCTGGATCGCCATATGGCCACTCACAGGCCTTCTAGGGACCAGGTGAGTCCAGAGCTTATCTTTGGCGCAATCGAGCTCATTCCTGCCTCTTTTTATATATTAGCCCATTTTCACATGCTCATGAGGTTGAACGATCGGCGTCGATGAGTGCTTTTCAAACAAGACGAGAAGAAAAAAAAGTAACCGAGACAGCCTTACCGTTGTTGATCGCGTATGTCAGAAACGTTGTCGAAACGCTCACGCGGAAAATAACACGGGAAAGTCTACACATAAAAAGGAATATCGAATTCATTCAAAGTAAATGTTTAAATAGACAACGGAAGGCTCCTCACTGTGGTTTGATCGTGTCAGGAACGCCGTCTGTGCATTAAAAAACCGGGCAAATTTGGCGGAACCATCTCACTATGTACGGTCTCCATTTTCTATAATTCTGGCTCTGTTGGCTTCACATATTCAACATGTTTCTCTGGAGCCTCCTTAAAATGCAGATCTCTCACACCGGAGCCACAGCTGTGCACGGTCGTCTGCCCACGGTAAGGCATGTGTGGGATGTTCTAGCACATTGAGTTCTATAGACTTTCAGCCTCAGCTGCTGTTGGAGTGGTATCAAACTCCAAACATGCGCCCAATGCTGACATTCGTTTCGGTCTTTCTGACTGGTTTCAGGGCGGCGAGAGGACTGTGTGGCTGAAAGGCAGTTACATGGGCTGGTTTTGAAAAAACAAAAAAACAAAAAAGGCCCCGTTGCACTGTTTTTCTTTTCGATGAAATGTCTGCGGTAAATCCGCCCGCAAGCATTTAACGGATGGAAGCAGCGTATTTTACATCCAAGCAGCAAACTTTACATGTCCTTCTTCAGCTTCGTAGGACAAGGACTATGTGACCTACCCACCTTGCCTTCTTATCTGTCTAAATCTTGTTCGAGCTCTCTCATACACACGTGCACGCACCTTTCCAGGCGAACTTAAACATGTCCAGATGGCTAAATCTCGGGAAGAAAAGCCTATCCTAATCCCTAAATTACATTAAATGTTTGTTTATTCGCCCTCTAGGGATACTTTCCTGAACACTTGCGATGTTAATTCCCAAGTTTGCTTAAGATTTTAACAGTTTCTCTACCCTGTGTGCAGCGTATATATTTTAGGGCACGCTTTTATGTGATATATAATTCCCAGCGTACAGTCATTTGAGTTATGGTCTCCCACTAACATTGAACTTTCGGAGAAGTGTGTTCTGCGCACTGTGCACGTTTGCCCATCGAATACACACTCCTAGACTCCCACACGTTTTTCACAGACCTTTGTATCTGTGAGTGGGGTGCAATAGTGAGTACTGTTGTTTTGCTTGTGCATCTAGGGCCCACCCACATTTTAATTTCGAATTCAGAAAAAAACGGACCTACGTTTCTCTTCGAGTGAGT
Organism: Chrysichthys thysi; assembly: GCA_030068315.1. NCBI lineage: Eukaryota > Metazoa > Chordata > Actinopteri > Siluriformes > Claroteidae > Chrysichthys > Chrysichthys thysi. The sequence goes on from JAQLOM010000034.1 coordinate 3,107,128, forward strand.
AGAGAGGTTTAGCTCACACTCTGCTGCATGAATCTGGGACCAAAATGATTTACGATTAAAGCGATCGATCTTGGTCTCCCTAAAATGATGCTTTTCCTTATGTACTTATATGTCCGTTGCTGTTTTCTCCGTAGCCTCCGGTGCTGAACGAAGGGGCCGGAAACCGCAAGTTCAAATGCACCGAGTGTGGGAAAGCCTTCAAATACAAGCACCATCTGAAGGAGCACCTCCGCATCCACAGTGGTAAGTAGCCAAGTGTCAGTGGTCACCAGTTTGTGAAGTTTTGAAATAGATATTCGATGACCAGTGATTTTATCTCAGAAAAGCAAGTAACTTTTCTTATTTTTTACCCATGTATGACATGTCACTATGATTCATAGTGAAAGGCAGTGAAAATAGTACCAGATCTTTTCACGGGATCCTCTTTAAAGGATGGTCGACTTGCGTTATGATTAATTCATGCGTCACGTTTAGCCATTTTTTACCTCTTATATGAAGACCGAGTCTGCTTGAGTCAGAGCTCGCCCTAAGCCGCTCCTATTTTTTCTTCCTCAGGTGAGAAGCCATATGAATGCTCCAACTGTAAGAAGCGCTTCTCTCACTCTGGCTCTTACAGTTCACATATCAGTAGCAAGAAGTGCATTGGCCTCATCTCTATAAATGGACGGGTACGACATGGGGTCGGCACCAAGTCTGGCTCGTCCCCAAACTCTGCCGCTTCGTCACCAGGCAGCCCCGCCTTGGCTCAGCTAAGGAGCAAACTGGAAAACAGCAGGTGCACTGGTCTCCAGGACCCATTAGCCCATCCCGATATAAAGGCTGAGCCCATGGACTTCAATGAATGCCGTCTGATGATGGCTTCACCACCAGAATTCGGAGGACCTGGTGGTTTTCTTAATGGTACTGGCCGTGGGGGGAGTCCCCTAGGGATGCACAATTCGTCACAGAACCCCTTGCAACACTTGGCTATGAGACTGGATTCGCACGCATTAGGCTACCCAGGCTTGAGCAATAGCCTAACTAAGGTTCAGCGGGTCCTCCAGATTGTCGACAACACTGTGTGCCGGCAGAAGTTGGACGGCAGCCCCGAGGAGACCTCCAAGTTGAGGGCCTACATGAAGGATCTGGGCTCCCAGATGGAAGAACACAAGCTGGCTCTGGCCTCTCAGCCTGGATTTCACGGGGCTGGACACAACAGTCCTAGCAAGAGCATTATTGACTACACGTTCGAAAAGGTCAACGAGGCCAAAACCTCCCCAAAGAGCCGGAGTGAAGAAGACATTCAGAAAGAGAGGTCCAGTCATATAATTGACACACTTTCAGATGAGAAAGCCCAGGACAGGGAGGGCCACTACACATCGTTCTCATGCCAATACTGCAAGGAGTCATTCAATGGCCCTATTCCCTTGCACCAGCACGAGCGCTACCTTTGCAAGATGAACGAAGAGATAAAGGCAGTCCTGAAACCTAACGAAAGCTTACCTGCTGGCCGTAGAGGAGTGTCTGGCGTAGAGCAACAGGGTGTTATGGTGCCCTCTTCTATGCCAGACAGAAATACAAGTAGCCCGATCAACCTGTTTAAAGATCACTTGTCAGTACTGAAAGCTTACTTCGCCATGAATACCGAGCCCAGCTCGGAGGAACTGCGAAAGATCTCCATTGCAGTTGGCCTTCCTCAAGAGTTTGTAAAGGAGTGGTTCATTCAGTGGAAAGCTCAGCCTCTCCATAGCATGTCCAGGAAAAGATCTCCGCCTCCTGAATGGGGCAGTGGGGACAGCAACCATGGTTTGGCTAGAGAATCAGCACTTGCAAGATCACCTGCGTCCACTGGCCAGTATAGTGACTCGACAGCAGAACTCCAAGGTACTACCAATGGTGAAACTGGGCACCGGCCATCCAGACATCACCAGTTACCAAACATAAGACACCTAAGTGAAAAACCAGTCGACTCAGTGGACCACTTGAGAGGCGAGACCCCCTCGCCCCTGAATCTTTCTTCAACATCTTCAAAACACTCTCACAGCAGTTCCTATACCCCCACAAGCCTTACCTCTGAGGATGCCCATGGTGAACCTCTGGACCTGTCATTGCCAAAACATCTCTCCAAATTTGACAGGAAGCCTAAACCAAATGGTTTCAAGCTAGATGGTAACGGTGAACCTGCCATACGAGAACAAGGAACAGAACCTCTGGACTTAGCTCACATCAAGAAGGAGTTCAATGGCTCGAACAATGTAGGCAACGAAAACCAGCTAGACAAAAGTTCTAGCCCGATCTTTAGCATCAACCCCTTCAGCGGTGGTCCTATTTATACCCCTCTGCCACCTCATGGAGCATTTCCTCCATCTACTTTCATGTCCCCAGCACAGGCCAGCATCCCAGGACTAAGGCCTTACCCAGGACTCGATCCTATGGGCTTCCTTCCACACATGGCTTACACTTACGCGGCAGGGGCAGCCACCTTTGCTGAGATGCAGCAGCGACGGAAATACCAGCGGAAGCCAGCCTTCCAGGTAAATTCAACGTCGTGCCTCAATATCGCTCCAGGTCAGAGGACGCTTGCAACACCTTTGTTTTTTCGTGTGTTTTCGTTCGTTCGCAAAGCTATGTTGTGCCGAATATATAAATAATCCTTTGCATAGTACTTCCGAACCAGCTTCAAATAAATACATTTACATGGCCATTGAATATCCACGTTTCAAACGAGATATTGGAAATAGCTCTTAATATCTGTGTTTACTTTGTAACCCGTGCTCTGCGGATAATCCCTTGATCAAACATAACCTACTTAAAGCATATTTCATGGTCACTGAAAAGCCCATATGTTGCCTTTTTGGAGATCTTGGCCAGTCTCAAGAGATAAGCTCTGCCCAGACTTGGGATCAAACAAACGCTGTGTCCCTTAAGATGGCAGGTGGGGATTTCTGTCCTAAAAGTCTTAAATGTGTGTGTATGTGTGTGTCTCTGTCAGGGGGAGCTGCTGGACAGCACAGGGGACTATTTGTCAGGGCTGGAGGACCTGACAGACAGTGAGTTGCTGCTTGCCCGGAAGAAGATTAAGAAGACCGAAAGTGGTATGTACGCGTGTGACTTGTGCGACAAAACATTCCAGAAGACCAGTTCCCTCCTAAGACACAAATATGAGCACACAGGTATATCACATTTAGACAATTCTTTTTTTTAACCCTCACCCCAAGTTATCTCTTTGGTTTTTTGGTTTTTTTCCTCCTTTCTTACATCATTTACCTTCTTTTTTTTTTTTTTACCCCCATTTTATTTTATTTTCTGTTTGTTTATTTGTCCATTTAAAACCATGACCAAGAATAAAATGTTTGATTCCTTTCGACAGGCTTTTAGGAAGCAAATCCTTCATTGAAGGTTTGATTTAGTTCAGGTGTGCTGAATCCGAATGCATCTGAATGCTCTGTGTCAAGCAGCGGACGGACGTTCGGGCGATTTCGTTCCAGCCTATTATTTCTGTCTTGCTCAGACGCGACACATCGATGCGTGATAGAAATGGAAGCCCGTCATGTCCAGAGTTTACAAATCATGCTAGCATTTCATGGCGAGCCAGGTGCATACAAGGGTGTGTGGCATTTCGATCCCATGCCGTGACCTCCCCTCCTGGGGGACTCCTCTCTTTCACAGGCTTGCATCATACCTCATTCACATTCCTCCCCAGGAATGCAGGGCGGGGAATCTGCTCTCTCGTTTATTTTTGAACTTGATGAGGAGAGGTGGGTGGGTGTGTGTGGTGGTGGTGGGGGGGGTCATCTCAAGCATGGCAGCTATGGAAGGTGCTGCAGGCATTCCAGTGCTCTCCGTAGCCAAGAATACGCTCCATGTGTTCAAAGATGATAGCGAATGTTTGCGTGGGATGTGCGTGTGTGTGTGTGCGCAAGTAAAAATGGGGTTACAGATGAAAATGCCAAACGCTTCGCCACTGATTAGACTTACTGTATTCCCATGTGCTCAAGAGTCACATCAGCTCCTGCCAAAGGACTTGGTGAATGAATACAGTGGAGGGGAAGCTTCTACCGCCCTCACCCTCGTTACAGTATCACGAGGGAGCTGTCTGACCTAAGCATTTTATAATCTGGAGACATGATGTCAGAAAAAGCATGCTCCATCAAGGATGCTGACTGCCTCAGTTTCACCTTGTGCGGTATGCTGTGATAATCACCTGATCTCCTTGGCTGCATTCAGCGAGGTCACGTACAACCTCAGAATAGCTCATCAGGATCATGGCTTACCTCTTGAGTCCTGATCCTGTTTATGGCATAAAATCAAAAATAAACCCTGTTGCGTCTTCACAGGTTTGGAAACCAGGTTTTGTTTTGTTTTTTGTGGCACGTACCTACTAGCAATCTCACAAAGGAGGGTTTGTTAATTAAAAAAAAAAAAAGAATATATATATATATATATATATATATATATATATATATGTTCAAGAATTTTTCTCATTTGAAATATTTCATTGCTGTGTTGCATTCCATAGCATCAAATTAATTCTCTGGGATTTAACTGTAGCACACGGACATAAGATTTACTGTCACCCACGAGGCAGTACTTGAGAAACACTGATATGCTATGATGTTTGACTTGCTGCGATACCACACTAACCTGCTGGCTTTTCTCTTCCCTTGTGTGTCTCCAGGAAAGCGGCCTCACCAGTGCCAGATCTGCAAGAAGGCCTTCAAGCACAAGCACCACCTGATCGAGCACTCGCGCCTGCACTCGGGCGAGAAGCCCTATCAGTGCGACAAGTGCGGCAAGCGCTTCTCGCACTCCGGCTCATACTCGCAGCACATGAACCACCGCTACTCCTACTGCAAGAGGGAGGCCGAGGAACGTGAGGCTGCCAAGCAAGAGAGCCACGAGAACGGTGGCCTCCTGGAGCCCACGGAGCTGCTGATGCACCACGCTTACCTAAAGGGACTTGCACCACTGAGATTTTCTGATCCGGAGGAGCACGGCGAGGACATGATGCGAGGAAGCACCATCTTGAGAGATGGCACAGAGGACGGGGCTAGGGAGGCAGAGAAGGTTTACCCGGAAGTGACGGACAGACGAGAGGCAATGTTCAGGGAGGAGGACGACGAAATGGAAACGGAGGAGGATAGGTTGGAGAGCCAAAGCCTGGACGGTATGGCGAAAGATGAGAAAGAGAACGACGCATCAGGAGGAACGGAAGACGAGAGCTCGGAGGAGAGGAAGGCGGAGAGCAAGACAGATGGCGAGGGCGAGAACGAAGATGCTGATTAACTACTGCGATTTGGATTAAGCTTCCAGTGTTGGTTTTATTTTCTGTCTTTTGCTTGTATTGTTTGCTCCTTCCCTCGCACTGAGGGACTTTGAGCCAGATTCACTTTCGTGACCACACTGCCACGTCTTGGTTCGTCAGTATTGTACTCTGAGACATAAAGAGTGGAACTCAGGCTGGCAATTGTCCATGGTCCAAGAAAAAAACCCGAAACAGAAGCAGGCATCAAACCGGGTGGGACAGTCCGAGAGTTCACATTATGCAAAAACGAAAGTGTCGAAGATCGATGTTATGATAAGAGAACCAACGGAAAGGTTTCACAAGTGTACAGAGTGGAACGTGAAGGCTGTGTGGTGCTTATTTCCATAACCCCTGCGTTTTTATCGTGGTCACAGCACAAGCCTCGAATTGCACTCTGATGAATTACTACATTAATAATAATAATAATAATAATAATAATGATAATAATAATAATTGTAAAAACAAAACAAATTTAGAAAAGAGTAAGCATTGCCTATATGTACATATATACTGCGCTTGAAGTCGCAGTAGCGTGTCAGTGTTACGTTTTTGTCTATCACTTACTGTGATATCCTTGTTTTTACCTTCTCTTTCCCGACCTGCCACATGTTTATTTTGGATCACATTATGGCTTTTTTTTTTTATGAAGCGTCTTTTATCTAAATAACACCTGTATGGTTCTAAAGAAAATTACAAAGTCTTAAAAAGAGGGACTAAGGATGGCAGCGATGACGAAGGCTCCATCGTGCGAGGCTTTGTCGAGCACCCCTGTTTCGTTCTTTTTTTTTTTTTTCCCTTTTTTTTTCGTTAGAGAAAAGCCTTATATGCAAACCCTTTCACCTGTATTTTCTGCAAGTGCCATCCTTGTAAAGTGTACCGTGGAGTCGATGAGTGTCCTCCGTGCACCTGCTTAAATATTACATGGAAAAAAAAAACCCCAATTCTAAAACATTCACCTCCTTATTTGAATTACCTTCGTCAGTATTAGTATAGCTAGACTTCCTAGTTTACATATTGTTTGTGCAATTTTCTGTATTTTTCTTTCTTTCTTTCTTTTTTTTCCAAGACCATCTTGTCAGTATTACCATGGTTTGTTTTGTTCAATACAAAAAAAATCCAATTATTTTTTATTTTAAAACTACCATTTTATTTATGTGACTCATTTTATATTTCCTAATTATATTTATTTCATACTGTAGTGTACAGTATTATAGTTCCTCGTTATAGATATATTTTAGTAAAATGGATCCTGACAAGTGAATATCGGAGCAAATTTTACATTAAGAGAGCATCTATCGTATTTGGAACAATTACTCTTAATTGTTCGACTTACTTAATGTACCTGATGAAGGAGATTCTACAATTTGGGAACTTTTGATACAATATTGTGAAAACACTGTATTTTTGACTGAGAAGAAAAAAAAAAGAAATTCCACTTTATTCATCTGTTTTTCTTTTTAGCTAAAGAGATGAAGGTTGCCTGTGGTCAATGGGATTCTTGAAATGTCTGTTGAATTATAATTTAATTTTTTTTTTTTTTAATTTGTATTTTCTCTTGGAAATGACCTTGCTCGAATAAACGTAGCCCAATTTAATTTTCAATGCCTGTGTCGTGCTTCACTGAGGATGAAATTCCTTTATGTATCAGGAGTATCAGGCGCCCGCACGGACAAGTGGACGGATCGAAAACATTCAGAACGTCACGGGGAGAGAAAAAAACCCCATTGAAGATATAATGTTTACACCGCAGATACCACGTTCAATATAATATGCAGCGATGTTCTTAAAACAAATGAATCATAAGGAACTTCTGCATTTAATATGAAATGTTTACATTTCGGATCGTCTAGTTATGCCGGGATCTGGGATTTTCTCTGGGAGTGATGTCATGTTTGGGTGAAATCAACATTAAACTGCAGAATTTGCTGAACTCTACCGAAGAAGAAATTTCAACTACTGTGAAGGCATCTTGCCTTGCAATAACAATAATAATAATAATAATAATAATAATAATGATGATGATGATGATGATGATGATGATGATGCATGATCTTGTGGTTCTCATTTGTAACAGCCGGTTCCAAATTTCTGTCTTATCTTGTTAAAATGAGAAAATCTCGATTAACAAACTTCATATTCATTCATAAAAGGAACAAAAGTAAAAGAAGCACGCGACTTCAGAAAGAATTTCTCAGGGGATATTTTTGATCCTTATTCTTTTAAAAGTGAATATTTTCCACTTTCATTATTTTTAATGGTTACTTTTTTATTTAATAAAGACCATTTAAGACAATACATAATAATACAGAAAATAAACGATCCACATTACATCATTCCAGTGTATAAAAGCTTTCTCATGGGTATACTGTATGGTTGATTCCATGACTGGGGTGTTTTTTCGTCTCTCCCAACTCCCTTATGGCTACATTTTGTTCAAATATTAGCATTCAAATACACAAGTCATTATATATTATATATATATATATATATATATATATATACTTATATATATATAACATTTTTTTCACGTCTGAAACGGAAATGCCGTATGACCACAGAACATATTATCCGTGCGTATGAGTGGAAACAGCGTAGCTAGGGCTTACATTTTAACTAATCACTTCGTTTGTGGACGCCATTTTTATATCGTCTTTATGAATTGTTGTTATTTGTGTGAGAGTTATTTTA
>JAQLOM010000034.1:3150232-3163034 GCA_030068315.1 Chrysichthys thysi
ATAAGTGTATAGTGGATATTAATGACCGTGTAGTTAATAGTTATAAGTGCATAGTGGATATTAATGACTGTGTAGTGAACAGTTATAAGTGTATAGTGGATATTAATGACCGTGTAGTTAATAGTTATAAGTGTATAGTGGACAGTAATTAGAATGTGGTGAATATCAATGAGTGTGGGTCAGGGCTGGATTAACCATAAGGGCCATTGGCCCGGTGCCCAGGAGCACCAACCAGCAGGGGTCACCACAAGACACACTTTGTGCTTTAGTGTCCAGGGGCACCATGTTGTCTTAATATGGGCCTGGTGTGGGTGAAAGTGATTGGTGTAACTTTCTTGAGAACTGTGACAAAACTTTGACTGAAGAAATTCTTGGCATATCAGGGTGAGGGGAAAGCTGGAGCCAATCCCAGCTGTCTTCGGGTGAGAGAGAGGCGGGGTTACACCCTGGGCAGGTCACCAATCCAGCTCAGGGCGACACACAGAGACAGACAACCATTCACACTCACATTCACACCTACGGACAATTTAGATTCGCCAATTAACCTAATCCCCTCTGGGCATGCCTTTGGACTGTTGGAGGAAACCAGAGTACTCTGAGGAAACCCACACGGACACGGGGAGTACGTGACCGCATGGCTGATTATCATCATTATTCCATCATCCTGTACTTTCCTGATACCTGAAATGGCAGAAATCTTTGTTTTTGTGTTTTTAGTTTTTTTTTAATGCTGACGATTCAAGAGTTTTGGTTTTAACTGTAACGCACCCAAGCCCGGTGTCATCCATATTCCTGTTGTACTACGACATCCGGTACACCATATTAGCCTGATGCCCAAGCATAAACAATCCAGTAGGGGGTTCTAAGAATTAGTAGTTTGTCTGTGAAATAATGTTCCTAGGAAACAGGGCAACACAGTGACGTTTTTGCACCAAAGTCCTGCCAGGCAGACTGCCGTCAGTTAAGTCTTCCTGCGCGTGACGTGAATTCCTCCAACTCTCAGCAGTCTAAACATTGCTTTGTGGAGGTGATGCCCAAACACTCCAGGACACCAGATTATCACATACGAACCGAACAGTTCTGGAATGCGGGTTGAAACGCCGCCGGCCTATGAGCTAATCGGGAACGCGCGAAGCGAGAAGGGGGGGGGGGGGTTAAGGGCTTCCACGCCACAAAAGTCAGTCGTTTGTGCGCGCCTCAAAGAGAAAGCTGGTTTTTACACTCCTGACTTTACGGCTTGCTTCGTTTTGAATTCGATGAGATCTCCAGCAACTGGAACGCTCCTCCGTGTATTGCAAACATCTTGTGGGCCACTGTGCTAAATCGGTTAGTAGTTAGTCATCCCGCGCCGTCGCCCTCCACCACAAAGTTTTTGGCGCAGCGAAGGCACTACTTAGAGGATCCATTTCAGTCCGGGCCAAAATAATGAACTTTCTTCCTTTGGGAAGCGACTGCTAAAGGCATGGCACTGTCTACTCGAGATTATCTGAGAAACTAGGACTGTGTTTTGCTTGCCATGGTCCAAGGTTTCTGTGGTATTCATTTGTAGCTAGTGGGCAAGAGGGGAATTAAAGGCTCTGAAAGTCGAGAGGCGCTCCAGAAGTCTGCGCAAATCGAAGCGCGCGAGCCGGCGACATAAAAAGAGGACGCTCAACGCCGTTGTTTATTATGATTTGTCCCGTGCGACGAGGACGCTGCCGTTGATGTCCGTCACTGTGCTCAGTTCAAGCCATGGACGGCTTATTCTTCGTCGGCGAGTCTCAGGCCTTACGGCTGCTCCCTCGGTTCTGCTCCGCTGCAAAGAATAATAACGCGTCAGGACGCGACGGGAGGGAATCTTTTGCTCTCGAATAGCTAATTGGCTGAAGTCCATTGCACAACCTGCAATTAGGCCTCCCAGTGCAACGAAGCAGCGTACGGGCAGTCTGAGGGAAGCCGGGAATGTCTCTGCTGTGTTTTATAGATGTCTTTTGGCACACAATGACACACACACATACACGCGAAAAGAAAAAAAGAAAAACAACAAAAAAAAACCCTAAAACTGACTTGTTTTGAACCAACTCGTAATAATCACGTCCAGTGCACGTCACTCAAACTCCTACCTGGTGTTATTTCAGTCTGTGGGAAAGGGCAGCGTGACAGGTTTCCTAGCGTAAGGCCAAAGGAGAACGCTGACGTGTGTGCGTTTGTGAAGTAATCAACATGTTTGTGCGCTCTCCCCGGCGCGTTGGGCGTTAATTACTCGTTCCTCGGTCGGACCAAAAGGCGGATGGAGACGAGGACTTTTTCAAGGACCTGTTTAAGGAGATGCATCATATGTGAGGAACAGGGTAAATGCCTGGTTTTCAGCAAGCATTCATGCCATGCTTTCGTTCTTTTCTAGATTCCTGCCTGAACACAAGATGGTGCTTGGACAAACGCGGTATCAGCACAGTGTCAGCTCGCAAGATTCCCAAAAGCGACCTGAGGTGGAAGCAGTTAGGTAAATGACACAAAACAGACGCGTGTGTGTGTGTGTGTGTGTGTGTGTATGCACCATATTTCTGCTGATAAGTACAAACCCTGAACAACTTGAGACAATGCTTTTATTAGATTTTATTCCTGCTCCGTGTTCATTTAACGGCTCTGTCTAGCTCCACGACGTGTCCGAGCGAGAAGGAACGAAGACCCGAGAGTGACGCAGAAGAGCCGGAGGACCGACTGGCATCCAAGCGGCGTTCTGATCCGGAGAGAGGAACGCCGCAGCCGCTGCACATCGTCTGGCCGCATCGTTGGTAGGTGTTTTGATATTCGTGTCCAACTCAACAGTCGCGGGTTCGCTCCAGTCCAGAGTTGGCAAAAACGAACACTTTAAATAAAATAAAAAAAGAAAAGAGAGAGAGAGAGGAAAAAATCCTGAATGTCAACTGCCTTTCCAACTGTAACAAAGTTTTGAATATCATGCGAGTCGTTATTTCACACTGGACTCCGCTTAACCTCCAAGGGAAATGTGGTACAAAGTGCAAATGGCAAACGTTTCTCATGGTAGAAAACCGGAACAAAAGGCCGAACCCAACCGTTCGGCACCTCTGTGTTTCCAAACAGAAATCGTTCAGGCTGTTGGATCGGTCAGCACGTTATGTTGGACAGCGAGGCGGGGGCATGGAACACGGACAACCCACATGTTTTCGGTACAACATGAAGAAATCGTTTTGGCGCAACAAAGAAGGACCATTGAGTCCACTCTAGGCGTGTAATCTCAAATCGGTTCTGCTGGGATCTTTTATTGCGGGGCAGTTTTATTTCCCATTTCACTCCAGGGAAAAGACGAGCAAAAAAAGAAAGAAAGAAAAGAAAAATAAATCATCGACTCCAGTGACCTGTGTGTGTGTGTGTGTGTGTGTGTGAGAGAGAGAGAGAGAGAGAGAGATAGAAATACGTCGATTGTTTTACAGTTTCACGACAGTAGTAGGAAGGGCCGAAGCACCCCACGGTGATGCCACGTTCCTCCGTGCGACACCGCGGAAATGCGCCGCCACCGAGCTGCGTTCGCAGAAAGAGCAAGGGAGGGATGAGAAAATATCTCCCTGGCCGCAGGACCGCTCTGCGGCTTTAGCCGAAGCTTAAATGTCTTCCACTCCCCATATTTTAGAGCTTCTCTTGGCATTAATGGAAACCAAGCAGCGCTGTATCTCTGCCTCATCTGCTCAGCCGACAGAGTGGGGAGAGAAAAAGGTTTTCGAGTTACATTTTTCTCCCATGACTCCGCTCTCATCTCTTGGCGGGGACAGTGTGTTTCCTGACCGAAAAAAAAAGGCTCATAAATCAGGTTAACGGGTGAAAAAACAACAATAAAAAAAAAAAAACAGGAATTAAGACCACCGGTGGAGAAGTTCCTCCGCTGGCACTGGGATTCGCCCCGTGTTTGTTTGCGTCGGGTCTCGGCGCCTCACCTACTCTCAGATCAGGAACGAAAAGCGGGCCGTTTTTGTAATCTCCCGAGAAACTGAGCAAAACACACACGGATTAAGGACTTGCGACACGCGCGTTTCATCGCCTCTGGAGCCGGGCCGAGTGAAATTAGGGTTTACGACACAGGGCCCAGAGCAACTGGTTCGAAAAACGTGAGGTTTGGATTATCTGTACGATTTAAGCCGCGACAGAGTGTGCGTACCGTCTCACCCCTGTCTTTTTCCACTAAGCTTCGTTTTTATTTTTTGTGTCGTCCCCCCATTCTCATCACTTGCCTACAGATTGTTAATCTGTTTGTGGCCTGGTTAGGCGTTCATCCCGGGCCGGATTACCACACTGTCTAATTACAGGCGCTTCCCAGGCCCAATCAGGCGTGTAGATCTGTGCGTCCAGGTGTCGACGCTACGCCTGCTGAAACAAATCAAGTGTTCGACAGAGATGAGCGCTCACGATGCCAGGTTTAACCTTCATCGAACCTGTTAGGTTTAACAGACAGACCGTTATTAGTGTCAGTGCTGGTTTGCGTTTTGTCAGCTCCATCGGGTGAAAGCTGCTTAGAAATGATTTTTGACTTTCAGATGTTCACTCAAACGAACGAGTCTCAAAGTTACCTGACGGCGTGCATTTTTGTAGTCGACGATTTCTGAAGCATGTATATGATCGCACATGTCGTTTGTCGTACTAAGAAGTGTTTTTGGGCTTTTTTGAAATGACACGTCTTTGGTCATATCTGCTAAAACCCGATGTTACTTCCAGCCCACAAAATTACCAACTAATACGAAAACCCAAAGCGTTATATTTAGGCATCGGACAGCGATACGTCAGATCGCCCAGTGAGCTACAGGCAGTGTCAGGGTTTTACTCAGCAAATCACACTTCATGTGTTCAAGCTTCACACCAACAAATAGAAGCTCTTAACAGAAAGAGGGGGAAGTAAAAACTGAAGTAACACATGCGTTGCAGATTTTAGCTATTGCGTAGCGGGAGAGCGGGCGGGTGCCGTCAGAGTTAGAAGATTAAAAAACCAACAAGCGCAAAAAAAAAAAAAAAGCGGTCCGGCGCAGACAGCTCAAAGAAATGTGCCCCAAGGTTATAAAAGCACGGCTCAATAAACTCACACTAATATTCCCGTTACGAGGCCTTTTTATGTGGCTGACGTAACGAAGCTCGTTTGAATCCGTAGAGGAGGTTGCACTCTGCGGCGCTAATCCACAGATGTCGAGAAGTGTCCCTGTATCGCAAGTGGACATTTTGTGTTTTTATGAAATCTCCAACACATGTAGGGTTCCAGCTCATGCCCTGGGGGGTAAGTTCTCAGGTGCTTTCGGACCGTCTGCATTCGGGGATTGAAATATTAAAGAGGACATGCAATGGTGGTGGTGTTCTGGTTGTTGGAATGAGAGATGACCAGAGTACCAGTCATTACTTTGGACTCGCCTACTCTTTCAAGGGATTTTTTTTTTTTTTAAATACAGTGAACCCCCGCGGATAGGTGAAATCCGCAAAATAGCGCCGTCACATTTATTTTATTATTTATATATATTTGAAGGCTTTATAAACCTTTCTCACTCTCTTATTAACCTTTTCCACACTCTTATAAACACGTCCTATGCTCTTAAACCCTTTCTACACTCTTAAACATACGTCATTTTAACAACATATAAAATTCTACATGGGGACTCACCAGTGAAGTATACTACAACCTGAATGATCAAGATGATGAATTAGCTGTGCAGTACTGATGACGATGATGAGATGAACGGCCCCTGAGCCAATCAGCACCCAGGATACAGAACACAGTGCTCTGGTTGGTCGCCTCCCATCCATCAGCCAATAGTGTGCCGTGTACAATCTCAAGCGGTCGTGGCGTACTCTGCGTTTTCATCGTGTATTCAGCCGCTGATGAAATACATACTGGATTTTATTTCGATTTAATGTTCTTTTAATATGTTTTGAATTAACATTTTTATATTTTTTATATTGCATATAAAAACCACGATAGGTGAACAGTATGGCGATGGGCGACTGTGGGTTTTTTTTTCTCTGTTTGTTGATTATTTTCTACGTTGTAGAACAATCCCGAAGCCGTAAAACCTATGACGTAGATTCTTCAAAGCAGGCAGCGTTTACCTTGATGATGGCTTTGCGGATTATCTTCAGCAGCTGCGTGAGGTTGTCACCTGGAATGCATTTCCGTTCAAAAGTTTATTTTTATTCGTCGAATTTCTTGTCTTCTTAATGTGTTTGAGATCATCAGTGGTGTTGTGTGGAGTCAGTGTTTTTGTGCAGTAAATAGACCTGTTCTACAGCTGTAGCGATCCAGATCATGTCAAGAAGCGCTGAAGTGAGTGAAGAGAAACGACACGCCATCATGAGTGTTGTAGGAATAATAGTACAGATAGTCCTCAATTTACGATGGAGATGCGTTCCGCCACACCCATTGTAAGTCGAAAACATCGTATGTCGAACCACTGTGTTGAACCACTTCGTCGATTTTGGGTATCTTAGCCTAGCTTACGCAGGAGTCATGTTTTTGAATTAAAATTAGCTCTTGAAGCACACAAAATAATCGGCGGTAATGCACTGTACGGTACACCGACACACAAGGTAACTCCATGAGTTGCGGGAGAGAGTGAGGCATCGCGTGAGGCGAGCGACGCATACCACCGGGTGTCGTCCGCATACTTCCGGGCGTCATCCGAACGTCCGGGTACATCAGGCGCCGTTACAGTGGCCTGTCAGCGATGCCTGCCTGCGAATTTTAAATATTTTCAAAATATTTTACAATATTTTTAGCGCATCGCAATCTTCATCATAACTTCGAAAATATCGAAAGTCAGGCTATCGTGATAATAACTAGACTGCATTTCCGCAGAGAAAATGCAAAGTGTGTTTGCTCAAATGTTGCCAGCACCAGCAAGCGCACTAGTAACTCCTCAAGGTCCTAGAGAGCGCCGGTTTTGGCACGGAATTGCACGGAAAAGCACACAAATGACTCCTCAAGGTCCTAGAGAGCGCCAGTTTTTCATGGAATTTAGCAGAAAAACAGGAATACCGAACGAACGACAAGGGGTAACGTAACCATTTGAACAAGCCGTCGTACCCGGATCGGCACGGACGTCTCAGAGGTGGAACGGTGTCTCTAGCTCGAAAGCCATAGGAGGAGTAGGGGGCGGAAAAAACGGGTGAACAGAATAATAAAAATAGAAATAATAAAATTTAAGAAGAACAATAGTGTGCCTGCAGAGCAAGCGCACTAATGATAATAAAATCATTGAATTAGAAGGCGTGTCCACAGTTTTGACTGGTACTGAATGTCGATGTGACTCAGGGACGTCCTGCGCCTTTCCAAGCGGACTGTTACGGGCTTCCCACTCCGTAACGGCCATAGAAAGAAATCAGGCTAAGGCAACCGGCTTCATGCTTCTTAGGCAGAATCTGCTGGTATTATTTTATGGTACCACCCTCATTAACATTTGACCGCCCGCAGCTAATGACCCAAGAAGGGACCTCCAGTCCACAAACTAAATAAATAAATAAATAAATATGGGGTAAAGAGCCCCCAGCAATTCTGTACAATTCTTGACGCTAAATTTAGACAAGACACGTAGTTTGATGTGCGCGGATTGCCAGGCTACGTTACCCGAGTTGTCCGTAGTATTGGCGTAATGAACAGCTCACAGTTGTGTTATTTCATGTAACAAACGTGTTACCCACCGTGCGCTGCGGTGAGGTCCTGGAAGCGCCGAGGTTACCGACGAGAGTTCTGTTGCTCGTGTAGTTTAGCTTAGCAAAGGTAGCTTGTTCAATGTAAGGACGGTGATGAAAGCACACAAAGTTGTACGCGTTGTATATATATATTTCATGAGTAGACGAGTATCCGAATGCCATCGCAAAAAAGGCAACGTCAAGGCCGCGGAGCAGAATAATTTCATGGGTGTAGGTGATTGAGTTCTTGTATAAAGATGCTCAGCCAATCAGAGGGAAAGTATTTACATATTTAAATGCTCGCAGTTGCGAAATCAGCCTGCCTCGTGCTAATTTAGGGTTTGGCATAGGTGGAAAAAAAAGTAAGAAAACCTGCCATCTTGGGGAATAATATAAAGTGGTTGAAAAGCGTGCAGCTGGTCCCCTTTAGCTCGCTTCGCTTTAAAAGGACTATGTGGTGGTTTAATGAAATTTCCTGAATACACACTGCCAAATCATACACAGGACGTTAAAGTAAAACAGGTTAAAGTAATAGCAATCATATCGACCTATCATTATAAAAAAAAATTATCAGGATGATTTTTATTAATTAAATTATTTATTTATTTATGTATAGACATAAAAGCAACTAAAAGCAATTAACATGAGGATTCCTGCCTATGAAAAAGCTTTTAAATGAGTTTTTTTTGTTTTGTTTTTTTCAGGCGAAGGTAATGATTAATGCTGACAAAGCAGCTCTGTAAATAGCGTATGGTAATGATATTATTATATATAATTATAAGTGGGCAAGGAAGGAAAAAAAAACCCTCCTGGACCTGTGCTGTGTCCACTGTTGTGCAAATCCAGACATATTTGTGCATCACTCTGTTTTTCTTTCTTTCATTTATATTTCCCCCCCCCTCCCAGTCTGTTCTCCAGGCACTAATCAGCAAGTGTAAGAGACGCGGGCACTGACGCATCACCGCACCGCGTTGGCGCTCCCCCCGAACGCTCCTCCAGCACCCCGCGCCCGCCCCATCCCTGAGTTCGCAGCCAAAACTCTGCCATTTCGGAGTGACTGTGCATCGAAGAGCATGACGCACGCCAGACAAGCAGCTTCCACAGCACATTCCCAAACCCAAATTAGACAACGTTTGCCATTCGGCGTTCCGAAATATGCAACACATTAGACATCGGGTTTCAGTCCAGCGTTCGGGGACGCGCAGCGGATCAGAAAAGAGTTGCCGTTCAGGGCTGAATTGGAAACGGCTTTATGTCCTGGATCAAGTAGCCAAGATCAAATCTGAAAATCTCATTCCGTACGCATCATTCCAAACAATCCGCTGTTTACATTTCCCCCTTATTAATAGAATAACCACTGTGCGTTCCATATGGAAACTATAATGCATACAGAAATGCTCTCCCTTTGAGGAACCTTCTCCCTTGTTGTTTTTTCTTTCTTTCTTTCTTTCTTTCTTTCTTTTCTTCCCTCCCGCCCTCCTCCCGTTTTATTATATCAGTCCCCTGACATCCAAACCTCCCATTAATTTACCGCTTTTCCTTTTCTCCCGATTCGAATCCTTTTAATGTTCTGCGTAAATAGCGTAGATATAGGGAGATTTTTATTATTTTTTTTCTTCCTTTCTCCCTTTTCTTCAAAATGCACCTCTCGGGTGCGACTTAAAGGGGAATATTTAATCACGGCTGTCTGAACGAGAGGATGATACTCTTTTAAGTGTTAAAGGACGCCGCTAATGAGGGTCCCCGCTGAACAAGGTTTTCTTGATTTGTTTTATTTGCGCTCCGTCTTGTAGCCAAGGCCGGCTCATCAAGACGCGTTCGGAGCGAAGACTGTTTACGGAAGCGGACGACGGGGGAATGCGCGTTTGGCTGGGTGAAGGAGGGGGAAAAGAGGGGGGGGGAAAGAACCCGAAACAAGTGTGCAGTCTTCGGTGCGCGTACTTGCGTAACGTCCGCGATGCTTCGAAGTCATCGAGTGCGACGTGTGGCGCGAGGGATATTCCGGCCTGCTTTCAGGCGTAATGTTTGCAAATTGACTTGGTGTTTAAAAAAAAAAAAAAACCCTGATCTGGAGGACAGGCGGCGACATTCTGTCCCGTTCTCTCGTCCGATTCCCAAATTGCCAGCAACACACGGAGCCTCCTGCAATCCCCGAGTAGCAGAGCTGACATATTAATTAACCCTGGGCTTCGGAGTCAGGAGGGAATAAGGCGTCACGCTGTGTCCAGATTACGTTTTTATTTACTCCGCTGACAGGACGGGTAATAGGCGGCATGTCACCTCACCACGGGTCGACCGCGCTTAGAACGGAGGAGGGTTACGTTCGCATGTTCAATTCAAAGAAGATGTGAAATTAATGAGGGAATCAGCGCCGAGCCACAGGGGGACGGGGCAGCATAAAAGAGGCGGAAATGAGGATAAATAAGCTTTGTGCTAATACCTCATCTAAAGAGCTTCGGCCCAGGCGGGGTGGCATCTTTTGTCAAGCGCGTCGGTAATCTGCCTTCGACCTTCAACAAACGTCACTTTTGGAAAGGAAGGCCCGGTTTTGTTTGAAGGCGCTCAAAGAAGGAAATGAGCTGCAAAATGAAAAGGCTTTGGCAGCCCTCGTCGAGCGCGGAGCCTACCCCGTGTGCCGGGCCTTTGGCTCGCTCCTGGACTGCGTTACAGGCAGAGATGGAAGGACCATTTGATATTTATTTCCAGCTCATGCGTGTGCATTGAAATTCTTGGGCGTGTGGCCTTAGCAGGAGATGGTTTGAGTTATTACTTTAAAGGACAAAGAGAGAGAGAGATGGAGAGAGGGGGGGCGTACTGATCCGTTTACAGAACACTGCATGTTTGGTGCTATTCATATTATTCCTGGCTTTGTGAAATTTACACCAAAAGCACATTTTATCGAGGTTCTCTTTGGCATGGAGGTCTCTACGTCGTCACCGTTTTAAGTCCGCACTTTAATAGTGCGGTCCCAGGGAGACGTCGTCATATTTTTAAATCTTTTTTCTTTCTGTCTGTCTTTCTTGCCTTGAAGGGAACATGACAAAGACCCCGAGCTGTTTTTCCAGACCTTGCTAAAGCTGAGAGAGCGAGAGCTGAGCTTTGAAGTGTCCGTCCTCGGGGAGACGTTTACCGACGTCCCAGGTACGCCGAGACCCATAAAGAGCCGTGTGGAAAAGCTCGAGCGCAGAAGTACCCATGTCGGTTTATGTATTTATATAATTATTTATTTTTAGCCTTAACTTGGGAACAAATGCTTGAAAAAACAAAACAAAACAAACAAAAAAAAAAAAGCCGAATGAAGTCAAATGAGGTCCGCGCACTTGCAAGCGGATTGCTGAACAGACTCAGCGTTTTTCCTTGAGGAAATTTTATACGCGTTGTTTATGTGCCTGTTCGCCCCGGCCTTCGGGCTTCATCCGCGCCGTCGCTAAACGCTGGCTAATTTGTTAAATACACTTTTTTTTTTTTTTTTTTTTTTGTAAAGTTCAGAGGTCATCCATTAGTCCTGTGTGACTTTTACTCGCACCGTTTTCATTGGCAAAACACGCTTCCATTAGCAGATGATTAGGCTTTAACGTCTTTTGCGCAAACTTGGATATTTATAGGGTTTCCTTAAGGTAATTTATACCCCTGGCAACTTCCAGGAATCACAATCTCTACTGTCGAGATCTAAACTTTTATAGTGGCATAAACAGCTTATGGGGGGGGTGGGGGGTCGGAATAGGCCCCGTAAACGCTACTCATATTTCCAAATTAATTATGTTGACGGTTGCTCGGAAGGCAATCACGCTGAAAACTCTTTTAATCCATTTTGATTTCGCTAATAGGATCGCCATCGATTATTTTTGCCCTTTGTCGTTTTATGTACGTTATGAACGTTACGAGTGCCTCGCGTGTTTCTCGGTCGCGGGCAAACGAGCGGCCGAAGCGGAAACTTGCCTCTCTGTGTTAATTGCCCACGTGTTTTTGACTCCGTGCTCCCTGACTTTGCAGACATCTTCGCCGAGGCTAAGGAGCGCCTGGCGCACCACATCCGCCACTGGGGTTTCATGGCCAGTAAGGAGGACTACCTCAGAACGCTGTGCCAAGCAGATGTTGTCGTCTCCACGGCCAAGCACGAGTTCTTCGGCGTGGCCATGTAAGTCTGCTAACGAAGGGCGTTTTCTCTCGTACTAATGGAGCGGGCCCGGCGCGAATACGCTGCAGGACCAGGGAGCGTCTGTAACTGTACCGCATACCAAAACTGAATAACGTTATTGGATACTAATGCTAACGAAGGGCGTTTAAACGTTTGTTAAAATTTACAAAGCACGTTTTTTTCTTCCTGCAAATCTCTCAACAGTGTATTGGGTATAAGATGTGCCAGAGTCCAATGAAAATCAGGTACACTTGCTTAGACATGCACAAATGGGCGATCTTTAATAAGGTGGAGTGGTGGGTGGGTACGGCAGGGCAGGAGGAGGTGGGTTGGAATGTGTTTGGGGAGAGTAAAGTGTAGCTTGAATGCAGAAATCGCCGTGTATTGGTCTGTTGGAGGCTAGATTGGTAGAAATATACGCCAAGGTATTTTTTGAGTAGGACGTAGCTTTGTTTTTTTGTTTGTTTTTGTTTTTTTTTCCTCTCTTTGTTGCTTGTCAGCTCCAGGGTCACCGGTACGGTACGATCCACAATCCTGATCCTGAGTATCCATGTGGGTTTCCTCTGGGTTCCCCGGTTTCTTCCCACCTTCCAAATCATGCCATGGGTGGAATGGGTATTCTAAATTGCCCCTCGATGTACAGTTGAACCAGATATTTACATACACTTCAGAAAAAAACACACAAAAAAAACCCCTACTTTTTTCTTTACTGCCAAACATTAAATCAGAGTAAACTCTTTCTGTTTTAGATCAATAAATAACATATTTTTTGAATTAGTGAAATGTCAGAATAAGAGAGAGAGAATTTTATGGATTTTCCTTTTTTTATTACTTTCTTCAGTCAAAAATTTACATACACTTCCTGAGTATTTGGTAGAATTGCCTCGAAACGCTTTCACTTGGGTCGACCACGTTTCAGGTATCCATGCACAAGCTTTCTACAATAGTTTGCTGGAATTGTGGCCCACTCCTCTTGACAGAACTGGTGTAACTGGGTCAGGTTTG
>JAQLOM010000034.1:3173042-3185456 GCA_030068315.1 Chrysichthys thysi
TTTTACAGCTGTTTTTCAGCACCACCTTCCCGATGTGTGTGTGTGTGTGTGTGTGTGTGTGTGTGTGTATATATATATATATTATTCTGAAAGAAAAATCTGTGTCGGTTTATGACATCTCCTGTTAGTCCTGTATTACGTCTGTCCAAAGACACGTTTTCCGAAGGGAAAGGGGAGGTAAAAAAAAGAAGCTCTTACTCAGCACTTGAAGCTAGGATCGTGTAACTGAACGCATGTATTAATGTTGTGTTTGCTCACATGTCAGAGAAACCAGAATATCCCACAGAGTGCATATGGGCTCAGCGGGAGCACTGCCATTTTGACCTTACGCTCCCACCACGTTCGGATTGAATCGATTCATGTTCTTTGACCGAAACCCGCGGTGCGTCACCAAACCGTAGGCTCTCTACACATAGCAGCGCATCCGGGCTCGTTTTTGTTTTCCTCGTGGCGAGCACCATGGAGCAGTGGACGTCCCAGTGACCTGACCATGCCGATTCCAGATCTAGAGATAACTGGTACTGCCAAGATCATCTCCCCAAGCATGCAGATCCTTTCTGGCTCTTAATTCCACAATGGATTTTGTGAAACTTGCAAGATCGCATATCTGGTTTGCGTTGCCCATCCCCCCCCCCCCAGCTCTCCAATCTCCTTCATCATTACTCGAGACTCGACGCCAAAAAAATGAAGTGTCTGATTTAGAGCGCTGGCTCTCCACGTAATTACAGACTCCGTCTTATCTCTGGGATGGAATAAAAAACACATTCATGCAGAGCGTCTCGGCGTTGGCTTGCGGAGAGTGAATAAAAAGACGCCGCTGTTGGGGAATTGGAGAGGACTTTTGGCAGTTTGATTAGAAACCGATGTGATTGTGGCCGTTGCATATTCGCTGTGGCAGTTCTGAAGATCACTGGAACTATTTTCACAACAGCACGCCGACTCGAAGGATGCATAGAACCGGCTGAATAGCTTAGTGGGGTTTTAACTCGGTTGACCAATATGTGATTTTCAATCTCCAGCAAAAACATGTAATCCAAAATGTAAAAAAAAAAAAAAAAAAGTGGGGGGTGGGGAGTGATGCATGTAATCAGTGTATAAAATGTTTCCAGCTTTCATTGTGTAGCTTGAACCGGAAGAAATGTACAACTGGCACCGTGTCTGAACATCATTAAAAAGGACAAGGGGGTAAAAAGAAAACTTTTTATTTACAGGAGAACGCAAGTCTTTGACACAAAAGGAGAAAACATCATCTGATTTACACATCAAAAAGTCACACCTGAACAGGAAATCAAGACATAGTACAAATCATTATCGAATTAACCTCGAGTGACCAAAACCAAAGTTTAGCGCTTCCTAAATATGCGTTCATGATTCCAACATAAGTTTCTTTCCAAGTCGGTCTTGCAAAAGGTCCCACCCTGTATCTAACTCTGCTCATCACAGGGAGCGTTGGGAAAACACTTGTTCCTGTACGAAGACGTGAAGCCGACTGCTGCTCATGCTGCGTCTCAGGGCGGCAAGAGAGAGCTATCTACCCTCTTCTGCATACATGAACTCGCTGACACCTACGATTAGCTCATGTCTTGTGAATGAGGAGGAGAGACCGTATCCCAGCCCTGTCACCCAGACAGCACGGGCAGCTTCGCTCTCAGGCTTGACTCTTGCCCTTGGAAGGCCGTGGCCTCGACGGGATTCGAATTTGCATGGAATGACAAACCTTTGAGCGACGAACGAAAGAAATGTTCGGCTGACGTCAACAGTCGGCGAAATCCGGGCTTGTTCAGAAATTAAAATAAGCACAAGCAGAAATAAGCCCTTCGTGTAATAAAGGCAACGTGACAGAAAACACGCTTTAAAAGATGAAGAAAAGGAGTTTGGAATTGTTCGCGGATGGGTGAACAAAAGGACAACATGGAATGCCTGTTCTTCAGAATGACCTTGAGGTAAATGAAATAATAAAAATAATAATAAATACATTTTGTTTCCCTGTCTGTTAGCATATGTGGTAGCTATGCAAGTCACTGGATTGGGGGGGGGCAAGCTTGTCAGCTGGTAAAGTTGCCTTGATTATTATGATTGGTTTCTATTCGTATTTGTAACTCTCCTGGGAATTTTGTGTAAACCTCCACCACCTTCCTGAGGGTAGTTTTTAGGCAATCTCGCTTGGTCACAGTGGTACTAAATTAGCCGCAGGTGAGCATTGCATTTTATTTATATTATTTGTGTGTCTACTTTAAGGTTCTCAGCTGACAACCGCGCGATTCTGGTACATTGTACGATTCCTGTACGCGACGATAATCTCAAGGCAAACATCGCACAGATTAAACCCGGCTCTTTCACCAGGGATCAGAAGCTGGCGTGCGACGAGAAGAAATGCATTTGCTCAGCGAGCAAAGCCTTGCACATTCCCGTTCTCCTTACATTTGTTGTCTCCTTTTGACGTGAAATATAAAATGAAATTTAAAAAAAAACGTGCGTGTAGTCCTATTGTAAAATCCTTCCTTTTATATTTAAGCAGTTGTTACTTGGATTCTGGGCCAAAGATCTCCACGCATTCAATGAGCATGAATTCCACTATCTGGTTCTGGTACAGCATGTTGACAGCCATGTTCCCTGCATCCAGCTCAGGCCACATGAGGGTCGGTCCAAAAACAATGCTGATGCCTTGGCTCGACATGAGGTTCTGCCGTGACTTTGTCAAAACTCTGCAAAGAGAAACGGGAAAATGGCGTGTTAAAGGAAATGGCATATATTTGCTTGAACGTTTATCGGTAAGCTGTTATCGGTCTCGCCATTGATTTGCGTCAAATGTGCCCCGGGAAACACCTACGATAGCCGGAGGCTAAAGTGTATCTGAGGATTTGAGCGTAGTCTTGTGGAGGTATCTACAGAGACATTATGTACGATCCCTGAAAGCTGAGGTTTGGCAGGACCACACAAACAATCACCAGTGGGGTACCAGAGGGCTCTTGGATGAATCAGGACACAGCATTCAAGCTCTGTAATGGGATGAGGCCTGGAAAAAGAGGGTGGGAGTGTGGCTGAAGGCTATACTCCAAGTTGTCAATGGGTTCATGACTAAGAGCTCTGAGGTGGACTGGAGGCTTTAACGTTCCGAAAAAAATGTATCCTGTGGCTGAAATGTTTTGCGCTCTCTACGGTTGCATGTACACAGACATCTCCAAGGTAAACCGACCCTCCTTGTTCAGTTTTATCAATGTGGACACCACTTGGTGCTTCCAACGTGTGAAGATCTGATTATTGTTCATTTCAGATTACAGGATATTAATTGTTTTGAGCGACTAGCCATGCGGCGAACACCAGAAGCAGAAGAGTGATGTGATTTTCAAAGAGTTTGAATTGTGGGTCAGTCTGAGGGTGGACTTAGCCAGCGCGTGATTGCGCAAAACCTTGGGATTCCTCTTGTTCCAGTCAACAGAGTGATTGGACAATTCAAAAGCCAAGGAAAGGAATCCAGAGCATCCCGCTCAAGTCGACCTGCGCCCTCGGACAGGGGTCTTCAGACCGTCGAGAGGATTGTTGAAACAAATAAATCCCCCTCGTAAGGCCGCTGATGTCGCAGAGCGACATCAAAGTGAGTCGGTGCCCTTCTGTGAGGGATCTCCATCACCTCGGGCACCATGGCCGAGCAGCCAGAAGGAAGTTTCTCGGAATGCATTTTTCATAAACGATGCGTAAAAGTCTGTGTGCTTTTGAGACGTCTGTGCAGTACCTTGAACACTCAGTCGTCAGAACCAAACTGTCCCTGGAAATACTACATAGTTCACTCATCAAACATCATTTGATGATCTGCGTGTTCTTCAAATAATGAGCCTAATGAGAGAGAGAGGACTAATGATGTGGCTGTCGGTGACCTGTTTTCCTGTGTGTCTTTCTGCGCCGCAGAGACCCATTTAATCGGAGCAACGTAACCTAAAAGGCCAGCCCGAGCACTTCCAATAATCCCCCCCCCCAATGCGTATAATTAACCTCGGCCATTTCGTTTCCCTTGTACATCATAGCCAGACACTCGTCCTGCCACCAGCATTTTTACCTAATTAGCAGTGTGATGTAAGGATCTTGGCTGCCATTGCTAATGGCCCGCTAATGATCTTAAAGAGGGAAAGACTTCATTTCCGAAGTGATTTTTTAAAAGGTTTAATATGAAGCTCCCCCCCCCCTTCTTCCTAATCTTGTAGTGTGTTTTTTTTTTCTGTAATTATTTCATTATGTTATCCCTGTACCATCATTGTCCCCGACACAGTTTGCATTCATTGTAGCTGAATTAAATTAATCCGGTGACCAAGCTTTAATTAGCTCATTACCGTTGGACGAGCACTGTGATCCCCTCCCGTCCTTGGCGCACCAGCAGGTATATGCTGTTTGTTCAGTGCAAATTTCATCTAAAGAGGCACCAGGATGTCGGCCATAAGGATATCCGATTGAAAAATGTGTACTTTTTGCTCATTTTCCAGTCAATCCATCCATTTACGTGCGATCGCTTATAGCAGATTGCCCTCATTAGACTATTTCAGTTGACTGAAGCTTCGAGAGTAAGGACCAGCTTGACCGGGGGTGACCGCGCTGCGCTCGATCGAATCAGACAAATCATAGATACCCCGCATGAAAGGCAACAAGCGCTACTCGAGATGCCAATGGTTATTAATTAGCATCTTGTTTGCGAGCAGTACTTGACATGAAATGGAGGACAGCACACAATTGCCCCTGTCCTCCCCCCGCCTAGGAAGCTCTTGCTAATTGGGTCAGCCTCGTTCAGTCCTTCAGGATGAGACGAATAATAAATTAGGGGTGGAATTAGGGGCGCAGGAGAGGAGGCATCACTCCAAGCTTTAAATTATGTCATTAGTAGAATATGGTCTTAACTCCGAACAGACCAGACAGCATTACTGAGTAGCCTTGTCTGGCTCAAATATGGATAATTTAACGATTATTTTTTCTGCCTTGGGTTGACGGTAAACTGGCATGTTTTCAGCTCTAGAACCATGTTTTTAGACAGTTTATGGTGCTCCACCGATCTACGCTGACTTTACACTTTAATCGGAACGCTGTCCTAAGAACGTCGTTGATTCCGTAAGAAAGCGGAAAGACCGCTTTGAGATCGTGTTCCACGTTGAACTGAAGGCCTGGCGATTTCTGCCGATTTGTCAGGTGCGAGTCCAGACAGCGAATATCCTGTTCTGCCGCAACCAAACGGCGCTGTGCTGGATTCAGATCCGGTGGAGACCACTGAAACGCGCTGAACTCACGAGTAGACACGGCTTTTGCTTTGTGACCTAGTGCGTTACCGTGCTTGACGTAGCCCTTACATGACGAGTAGCCTGTGGTTGTAAATCGATGCACGTGGTCAACAGCAGCGCCTTACATAGGGCATGGCATTCAAACGATCCTCGACTGGTATTGAAAGACCCAAAAAAACATTCCGCGCATCATTACCCCACCTCCACCAGCCTGACCTTTTGACACAAGGCAGGTTGAGACCATGGATTCGTCCATTCATTTCTGTGTGCGTCGGAAGAAATCGAGATTCGTCAAAACCAGGTGACATTTTTTCAGGGTGTCCAGTTTCGTCCAGCCTACGCACATTTGAGCATCAGATCCTCATTCACCGATGCTCCTGAGATGCTTTTTCAGCAACTAGTCTGGCTATTGTCCTCTCACCTCTCTCCTCAAGAAGACGTTTCAAACTGTACAACTGCTGCTTACTGAATGTTTTTGTTTTGGTTTTTTTTCCTCCCCTTACCATTTTCGGAAAAACTTTTCAGAGAAATGTGAAAATCCCCGGAGATCAGCAGTCTCTCAAACACTCCAACTAGCCCATCTGGCAGCAACAAGCCTGCCATGATGAAAGTCAGCGAGATTACATTCATTCCCCCTTTCCTAATGTTCGAAGTGAACATTAACTGAAGCTCTTGTCCTGTGTCTGCACAAACTACGCGGAAGGTGGCCAGTGAGGGTGTGTAAGATTTCGTTTCCTTCTGCACACATCACGAACTGAGTTTCATTTTAACGTGTTTAAACGATTTTTTTAAGGTCTTGGAGTAAAAGCGAGCATAAATCTCGAAACGTGAACGCGATTATAGGAGGAATCGACGGCTCTTGAAACAGAGTTGAGTTACTTAGAAATCAAAATGTGCCCTGGGAGAAATACACTTTCTTTGGACCAGCGTGAAGAAAAATCCGGACACTGAACCGTCGCGGGCATGATTCGAACCCTTGCATTGGTGGACCTGGAATATGCAACCCAGCAAACTTTATCGCTCGA
Source organism: Chrysichthys thysi (assembly GCA_030068315.1). NCBI lineage: Eukaryota > Metazoa > Chordata > Actinopteri > Siluriformes > Claroteidae > Chrysichthys > Chrysichthys thysi. The sequence continues at coordinate 3,179,326 of JAQLOM010000034.1, forward strand.
GCCAAAAGGGTATGTTTCATTGGGAGAGACTGGAGGCAGGGGATGGGGGTGGGAAGGCTCATCAATCTGAGATGCGAGTCCTCCAGCCCTCCTGTGCAGGGTGGTAAATATGCAGAAGGGTAAAGTGGGATGGAACAGCCCTTCTGGGAGATGGAGCCCAGCCATATGGCCGAATGAATTTTTTCTTGTTTTTTTTTTTTGTTTTTTTGTCATCCTTAATATTGTTTCAGTGCAGATTTCATTCCATTCTGTTGTTCTGGTGTTTATTTGAAAGTTTGATGTAATATGTTTCACATCCAGCGTGATTCAGGATGAGTATCTTCCTTCAGAAGACGGGACTCTTCTGGAGAAGTTGTAAGGTCTGTTTGTTGCGAACGGGTTCGCACTAATCGCATGTATCCTCGAGGAGATGTTGTTATTTTTCCGGGCTGTCCGTTTGCTAACAACATTCCTTGTCCGTTGGAGACATCAAACCCAGATGAGACGCAAACTCTATTTATTTATTTATCTGTCGTTTTAATTTTAGCTTTCCTGATCAGCTTGCTCCGGCCGCAAAGGTCGATCCAGGTTTCTTCCTCGGGCGCAAAGAAAGAAAAAAAAAAAAAAAAAAGAAGGAACCTTGGATTACCAACAAAAATGCCAAAACCTACCATCTTTTAAATCACTTGCGGCAAATGGGAAATATGAGTGGCGGTGACAAAAACACCCACAAGAAGAGACGTAAATAGCATGGCTGAGCGAATGCAAGCTTGAGAGAGCTGGTTGCCTTGACCACATCATCACAATGCGAATACACAACTGCTTTATTGAACACAGGCCCCAATGGGCCAGAGGAAAACGGGAACATTGGTTCCACACGGGCATACCGCACGCCCACAACAAAGGGCGCTCGACTTCACAAGGCTCTCCGCCGCTCCTCGAACGAGTCGAGCCAAGGAGAAAATGTAGCCCACAACACAGGCATAGCTGCAAGGGATTCTGGGTCACACTTTGCTGCTGCATACCTGTTTTGCTCAAGAAACATGCTGTCAAAAGTCCAACCTGGTAAACAGTCAAGAAAAGAGAGACGTTGGGAAGAGGTTTGGCGAAGATCTAACTTGTAGATCTTGTAGGCTTCAATTGGGTATTAGAGGTTTTTGGATTGAGCAGACTTTGAAACCATGCTCAGATTGCTATTACATTGATTGGAGTTTCCAGATTTATAGATTGAGGAGGCTGGGTTTTTTGTTTTTGTTTTTTTTTTGTTTGTGTGTGTGTGTTCGGAGTTGCAGCCAAACCATTTAGCATTTCAGGCTTTTACAAATGAAGGGAAACTTTGCATCTTTATTGACAGTTAGACTTGGAATGGTGACATGCCAACTGAATAACTACAATGAAAACACGCATTCAGACTTCATTTGCTTCTAAAAGTTTCCGAACAAGAGTCAAATGTTTCTTATTCGCTCGAATGAATCATTCATTTAGCACGAATATTCCCCTCGAGCTTCATCAAAATAAACACCCCGCTCTTGAGATTTAATAATATTGTGAGCTTGATGGCAATTAGATTATCTGTCCTGAGATATCACACACACACACACACACACATACAAAAAGCCAAGCGAGCATTCTACTTAATACGGTTTTAACCGCACATTCCTTGCGCTTCCTTGCTCGGAGAAGAAGGCTGCTCTCAGAGCGAGAGGTTCGTGGGGGGAAAAAAAAAAGAGTGAGAAGAATAAGACTTGCAAAGTGAGTTTTGTATGAACCACATCAAGCGTTCTGGGTGTGGCCCCATGACGCCCGGAGGCCCAGCGTTCCCCACGTACGCCGACGCTACCGTAGACGCCTGGGACCCGGCTAAGGGCGAAGGACAGACTTGGTGGCACTGGAGGGATTTTCAGCACCACCACAAGTCCCATTATTACAGCGAGTCAGTCAGCGAAATAAAAGTTCAACGGATTAAGGTCTCCCTACGAAGAATTAACGGCTTTACGTTGCGTGCCTCGCGTATGACTGTGCCCGTTTGGAATGTGTCCCAATTGCACTGCGCTAATAGTCTTTTTGGACCGCTCGTTAACACGCGAGATTTGGCCGCGAACACGGTATCACACTGGACACGTCTTGTGCCACAAGCGGGCAGATCTCGGGACGAATCTATTTTCATTTTCGACCCTCTCGTCCGTCTGTTGTGTTATTCCGAGGCTCAGGACGCTCGTTAATATGCGTTTTTGAGTGAAGACGGAGCTTGAGGAATTCTTTTGCGTGCTGCTTACTAGTTTAAGCTAGTCACACCTCAGCCGTCACCTCACCTGCTGATCCTGACATAAGGAACCCGACAAAATTCAGCGCTAGGGGCGAAAGGGGACGTTCCATCGGGGGCGGTGGGGGGGGGGGGGGCGCGATCATCAAGCTGATCTGAGTCCTCCAGCCCTCCTGTGCAGGGTGGTAAATGTGCAGAAGGGTAAAGTGGGATGGAACACCCCTTCTGGGAGATGGAGACCAGCCATATGGCCTAGCGACTGTGCCAGCTATGTTAGCATGGACAGGGAGTTGAGCGCTCCAGTTTGCGTTCCTCTGGGCACAAGGCTTCTTCCTTCCCGGGGTGTATAACCACACGCCAAATTAGACAAGAATTAGTTTTGTCTCATCACGTTCATAGCGAACATCCGTTGGTGTTCTGGAATGGAAATGGACCCAGATCATATCTGTAAAGCTGGGACACGATTTCACGTGGGAAAGGATCTGATTGAATTTCAAGGTTTACCAGTTGAAATGTTTTGCTGTTTGACCAACCTCTGCAGGTGATGGAATAGCAGTTTCATGGTGTCGTGGTTGGGTTTGGGGAGTTGATTGACCAGCTTCTTGAGCGCCTGCACCTTCTTCTTGGGCTCCTTATTTTCTGTTGAGGGGAAAAAAAAGATAACAGAGCTTTACTTCAGGTTGGAAAATACCATGAGGTAATATTTATATACCTACTAGGGGTGCTTCCCCTAGTTATGACGGCCCGACTGTTTTTTTTTTTTTTTGGTTGGTTGGTTGGTTTGTTTGTTTGTTTGTTTTTTAAACTTAGGATGACGATTGCGGTACGCTAAAAATCGTAATGTATTTAGAAAATATTTAAGATTCACGGGAAGGCATCGCTAACAGGCCAGCGTATGCCAAACGATACGTTCGGACGACACCTGAACGTACACGGGTGATGCCTGGAAGTCCACGGTCGACGCCCGGATGTACGTGTCACTCGCCTTGCGTGATGCCTCACTCTTTTCCGCAACTCACAGAGTTCCCTTGTGTATCGGTGTACTGTCCAGTGCATTATTGTGTGCTTTAAGAGCTAATTTTAATTCAAAAGCATGTCTTCTAAACGCCCCAGGAGGTCTCCTCCAGGAAAAGACTCCTCGGTAAGCTAGGCTAAGCTACCTAAGCTAGGCTAAGCAGTGGCCTACGACTTTCGACATAGGATATTTTCCACTTACGATGGGTATTGTGGACCGCGCCTCCGTCGTAACTTCGTACACATTTCTGAGTTCTCGTAAGTGTCGTGAGATCTTTTTCAAACTTATTAAGACTGTTTTACTGGCGTTTGAGTCACAAACCAGCGAGACGCATCGTGTATTATAAAAATGCCTTCCAATGTCATGATTTATTTTTTTATTTTTTTATTTTGGCTTGTTCGATTTTTTTGGGGGGGAGAAATCCATCCCCCACCCTTCGAACAACCCCAGATACAATTGCACCATCTATCGAAATGTTAATTTCCTCACAACGTGCCCATTTCTTTAACCCTGCCCACGTGAGTAATTTCCAGAATCAGAAAGCGCTCCAGAATCCCGATATGAATAATATAATAAAACCTCTTTTATCTTCCCATGTTTTAAATTGAAGGCATTAACTTTGGATCAACTTGGTAGAGATCTTTCATATTAGCGTTCAGCATGAAATACTGATTATTCTAGGCTTTCAGTCTGGTGCTCGCTCATAGATCTTTTCCCCCGATGCTGGGCCGCTTGGTTAATGGTCCTTTAAAAGCCCTCGTGATGTAACACTAGCTTTAAATGGTCACCTTTTGACCCCCCACCCCCCCTTACTCCTGGCATGTCAGATGGCTGGTGGCCTCCTGACGCACTACCGAGAAGTCGACCTGCATGTTGTGGACACCAAGACGACAGCCCTGCTGACCTGTAATGTTTATTTTGGTGTTCTTCTTCTTGTTCTTGTTCTCCATCTGTCACAGGTCTGGCTGTTTTTCCTTGAATCATTGGAAATCGTTTAAAGAGGTGAACGCAAGTTAGGTAGCAGTCGCACAGGAGATACGCCGGACGCTCGGATCGATAACTGGACGTGCGTGGAACGATATCTGCGATCACCCGGCGTCCGTTTGGAGAACAGGCCATCTGATCCCTCAGCAGATGTTTGGGAAAAGCTTTAGCTTGCTGAGGAGCACCACCTGTGTGTATGGGTGTGTACACGGACATGCTGAGCCACTTAAAGCCAGGTCGGATGCCTGTTCGGTATTAGCGGTTTTCCAGCTTGGTTCAGGACCTTTTCTCCAGCAAGAGTTTATACACCCCGACAGTCTGATTTAAAGAGTCAGAAGTGCAAAAAAAAATAAAAAATCAAGCCCCAGGTTTATTTAAATGTCTACTGCGTCATCGTTTGGGTCGCAAGAGTGGAATTATGTGACCCTTGGATCGGATATATGAATAAGGACGAATAATAAAGATTTTAAACGATGGACTGTGCAATCGGTAACATGGTGAAGCCATGATCGTTGAACGCTCCCGAAGGAAGGAGTCTCCAGTGTCCACACTTCGTCCCAGTCAGTGAGTTCCATCAGCTCAGGCGTGCTCATAATGGATGAATTTACCATTTTAATACTTTATTTATATCCGGATTTCCGTAACGCTGCTCTGTGACCAAGCAAAAGCGCTTTATAAAGAAAAAGGAATTCCACCCCAGCCAAGGTTTATAACATGAGAAACTAGCATATTTATTTATTTATTTATTTATTTATTTATTTATTTATTTATTTATTTATTACTTTAGGAGGGGGGGAGATGGGGACTACCGTTTTTTTCCCCCCTGAAAATAAGACCAGAGTTTTGTATTAATTTTTGCTCCAAAAGCAGCTTTAGGGCTTATTTTCTGGGGATCAAGGGTCTTATTTTTCCATGAACAATCAATGTGAAATAGCGATGGCTCCCCCCGTGTATGCTGTACTTTATTTCATGCTAGTGCGTTTTCTTTGGTGTGCACTGTGGGTTTCTTTGGTATAAGCAGGCTAAGGTACACGTGGGGAACTGTTATGATAGACAGGAACCTGAGTACAGGGGGATCTCACCATCCCAAGACGCGTTTCCATCCACGGACGCTTTGGGTACTCTCGACAGTCCTAAAAAAATGTATCCAGTCATATTTTAGATGGAAACTCACCTGGATTTATGTTAGTATTTATCCTGCAAAATGAGCCAATTATATTTTCTTCCTAACTTGGCACTAAAATGCATGAAAAATCCTAGGGCGCCAAGAAAAAAAACGCGGAGGATGTTTGCAGTTTCCGCAATAATTTGCCGGGGTTCCCACGGACGATTATCCGTGAGGTTCGAAAGAAAAAATCCGCGAACGCCTGAGGCACGCGACTTCTCGGGGGTCGACCGTAGGACATCCAGGCGCCTGCTTGGGATCGTTCCTAGGGCTTTATTTTTGGAATCGGGCGAATGTTATGAGCATCCGGAACAATCGTGCTAGGGCTTATTTTCGGGGGATAAACCGAAAATATTTTGTTCGTTAAGCGATATGAGGGTCAGTAACAACGAGAGCTTGGTTGGTCCACGTCCCACGGCGTCGTGTAAAGTTCATTTCTTTGGTATGAGACATAATAAAGCACTTTGTGAAGTGCCGGTACTGGAGAATAGTAGAGCCGAAACTAATTGTCCGGCTTTTTTTTTCCCCAGTACACTTCATTGTGTTTTATTTCTTCCACCTTGAAATTATTAATAACAGCAATTCGTTTTATTATTTTCGAAGGCATGAGCTCGTTCCACAATTTCCTTAGATGTACACCACGCGGTACATATACATGTGTGGATGTGTGTGTGAATATACTGTGTGTATATATATATATATATATATATATATATATATATATA
>JAQLOM010000034.1:3344234-3358332 GCA_030068315.1 Chrysichthys thysi
CTGTTTTGAAAAGAAGAGGAGATGCTACACCATGGGAAACACGCCCCTGTCCCAACTATTTTGAGACCTGGAGCAAGGATCACATTTAAAATGACCTCATTTTGTGCATAAAATTTTAAAACTTCTCAATTTGAACATTTGTTATGTTATCGATGTTCTGTTGTGAATAAAATATCGGCTCATGTGATTTGAAAGTCTTTTAGTTTTCATTTTATTCCAATTTAAAGATCGTCCTGGAATTCAGGTTATGTGTGTGTGTGTGTGTGTGTGTGTGTGTGTGTGTGTGTGTGTGTGTGTGTGTGTAAAATGTGTTGTGTTTAAAATTGCATGCACACTGAACAGCATACAAAAACACCCCGAAAGATTTTTTTTCTGGAAGTCGTCCAGTATCTTTGCGCGGCTCATGTAATGCAAGCTAAGAATTTCTCGACTAGAAGTGCAAAGAAGACTGGAGAAGGGGTGGGGCAGATAGTCTGAAGTGAGAATAGAAAGCATATTCACTGACTACAAAGGTGTGTGTGTTGTAGGGGGGGCAGACTTGAGCATAAGATATTAAAAGTAATATATATTTTTTATTTTAGCCAAAAAAAAAAAGTGTGCTCTTTTTATTTATTTCTTTTCTTTCTTTCCAGAAGTGTGTTAGCAGAGCTTGTTTTGAAGCTTGAATCGGTGCACGTGCAAAATAATTTATTGCGTCAAGTCAAACATTCTCAACGATTCTAACAATCTATGGCAATCATGCGAAAAAGGAACAAGATGATCACGTACTTTCACAATCCTGTCAGTGGTGGTGTTTGTTACAGGACTGATTCAGGCCAGATTCCCTTTGACATATATACAAATGAACAACCTGACGTCCATTAAAAATACGTCCAGGGGCCTCGGCCTGCCGCTGGTGCGTTTGTATGATTTATTTGACCTTTCAGAGATAGTAGATGGTGTTTGCGATGCCAGGATTACAGAAAATAAAAAAATGGGTGCCTTTCTGTGTGGAGTTTGCATGTTCTCCCTGTTTCCGTGTGGGTTTCCTCCGGGTTCTCCGGTTTCCTCCCACAGTCCAAAGACATGCACAGAGGGGATTAGGCTAACTGGCGTCTCTAAATTGGCCGTAGGTGTGAATGTGAGCATGAACGGTTGTCTGTCTCTGTGTGTCGCCCTCCGCTGGAACCCACCTCTCGCCTGAAATCAGCTGGGATTGGCGTCAGAAGATGAGTGAAGTTCACGAGTGGGATTTTTCTTCATCTGAGCGATGTCTAAGATGCCAATATTTTCATGTGGGATTTTATTTGTAACGAATCATGTCGTGTGAACCACCTCTGTGAACAGAAGTGCGAAAAACCCATGAGGAACAGCCGACGCGAGCCCCTGAGATGATCCGATTCATCGTCTGAAATGCGCAGCAGATCCCTGAATCCGGTTTATCACATATTGATTTGTGCGGGAGTGCACAGGCAGGAAGTTGAATCGTAAACATTTTTCAGAAATAATTTGCCCTATTCTATCCACGTACGGCGGAAAATAAAAATAAAACTCTTTGATGAAGAGGTCCGCTCTGAGCCACGCTGAGCAAGATGTCTCCAGCGTGTTTTCTTGTTTCTCTACAAATCCGTGACCATCGCAGCGCCACGTGATGGCCGGCTCCTGCGTTTAGTTTCATACTTTGTCTGCGAGCACTCGTCGTCCGCACGTGCCTACGTCGACCGTACGTCCGGGCGCCGTGTCGCGCAACGTAGTGTGAGCAGGTCAGTCATTCGTCAACCTCGGCGTGCAGCACGCCCCTTAGCTTAGCTCACGAAATAACCTCCTGGAGGAATTTTTACCTAGTTAAATAGGCATCACACGTCGTGGCTTGGGAAGCTGAACGGTGTTGGCGTTTAAGACAAGCGCAGGACGCTTGGAAAATTCGAACAGTTGGTACCTGAGCCGGAGCATTCTTCCGCCGAGTCCATTTATCGCATTTTTGGTATTGAGAAACAGTCACGGAGAATGAACAGACTACATTAAGAGCTTTTTAATCTCCTAATTAGCAGGTCTCTAAGCTCGAATATAGAGTAATGGACTTGGTAATTAGGTCAATACTACGTGTGGCAGAAGAAAATGCGTGCAGGGGAAAATGAAAAATTTTTCCAATATGACAGAAAAGATTAAGCATGAAAACAAATGCCAAGTGGACAGCTCAGATAAAGTAAAGTACCCTGTGGGTTTTGCATGGAAACCAGACAGCATACAGTCTTTCTCACACACACACACACACACACACACACACACACACACACACACACACACACACACACACAATGAAAATGATAAAAAGATAAAAGAAGTAGAGATTAAAAGTTGCACCTGGATATGAAGCCATGCTCGACAACATGCAAAACCGACGGCAAGACCAGGCGTGCGCAAACAAATGATCATGGTTCAGATTCGATAATAAGTGAAGCAGAAACAACAAGAAAAACTAAAACAAAATATCTGCTATATGATATTCCTAATAATAACGTGCATCGTTTGATCTTGGTGTAATAATCTTCAAAGCTTAAGTGTGCTAAACAAAGATGAGCAGAAGGTAACACGCGACGGATATATTACGAGAAAAGTAGGGACACGAGTGAAGTGTACACTTGAGTTGAAAGGATGGGAGAGAGAGAGAGAGAGAGAGAGAGAGTGATGTGATTAGAGGCAGAGGTGAGATTTTCCAGACTTTTGGGGTCGGGACACTGAGTGACCTCCTGTGTCGACCCCCGCTACACCACCGTGACCCCTCCTGGTGATGGATAGTCAGTAAAATGGGAGCACAAGGAGTTTAGGGTTGGAGTAGAACTGAATTGAGAACTGGAATTGGGGAATGTCAGCTAAGTAGAACGGGGCAAAGCAAGGTAAGGTGAAAGGTCAAAGCGAGTCGTATTATATCGAGAGATTAAAAAAAACAAAAAACAAAACAAAAAAAAAACCACAATACCTCGGAGTCGAAAGCCATCTAGCGAAAATACCCCAATTATGCATTCGTTTCCAATTGAAGATTTGATTTGCGCTAAAAATTGTGATATGACCATCAATTCGAGTGAAAAGTAAAATACAAGGTTTATACTCGAAACCCCAGAGCTTTTACACCTGTGGGCGCCTGGAAAATGTCGCGCCCCAGGTTTTGTCCTCCCTTCGCTCTTATTATGAGCTCCACTCTTAGACTTGGACTTATCTTTAATGTCCATCAAACTTTCCATAAAATGGAAATTTGTCTTTGACAGTAGCATAAATCAACACACAACACTGTACACAATCAATACACATCAATAAAAATAGATATCCATAAAATAGACTATAAAATCAGTCCAGTTTACTTCAGGAAGGAGTTAAACGATAAACGGAGATCAGAAAATACATAATATACGTAAAACGCCCATATAAACCTGGCTGCTAATTAAAATGTTCTGGATAGGTCTTCGTTCAGGAGGGTCACAGCTGATGGAACGAATGACCGCTTGTAACCGTTCTTCCTTGCTCATGGGACTACAAGTCTCCGGCGTGATGGCGGCAACTCTTCAGGGAAGGCTTTCCTCTAGATGTTGGAGCGTGGCTGGTGGGTGCGGGGATTTGTCTTCATTCAGATCCAGGCGCTGACGCTGGGGTGCGTTCAGAGATCCAATTTATCCCAGAGATATTCAGAGGGGTTGAGGTCAGGGTTCTGGGTAGGGTAGGACGCCTGAGTTTTGGAGCTCCGACCGGTACCTTAATACACCACGTCTTCACGGAGCTGGCTTTGTGCACAGGGTACGCTGGTATGCTGGAGCAGGTTTGGGCCTCTTTGTTCCAATGAAGGGAAATCGTAAAGCTCCCGCGTACATAGATGTTCCGGGTAATTCTTGGTAACTTCGCAACCCAGGCTTTGTTCTGTCAAGCCTGGTCACGATGTATTCTGGTTAGCTGTTGGGATTTGGTTAATATTTCAGTTGTATTCGGGGTGTTGTGTGTTTACATTTGCGCTCTTTTATGGTTCGATCCACTTTCACTGCTGTTCGCTGATTGGGACATCTACAGAATACTCCACGAGGTGTTATTCTGGCACTTATATTCACTTGGCATGGGAATTTTTTTGCCTAGAAGTTCTACTATTCTTGGACCTGACTTTTTGCACCCCATGGATAAGCGTGTCTGCTAAATGCATGTAATGTAATGTAATGTAATGTTGTAGGAACAGTTTTGGGGGGAAAAACACATGTGGGTGAGATGGTCAGGTATTCACATACTTATGACCATACAGTGTATGTTAAAGATACTGAACATTTCCTGGAAAAAAAATAATAATAATTCAACGTGGTCTCGGACTTTCGGATTTTTTTTTTTTTTTTTGGGCATTCTACGAATTTATTTAAAAAAGTTGGCCAGAATCGCGGAGCTTGTCCACACCCATGCCAAAACTCATTTTCCCACGTTCTGTTGAGTTTATTAAAGGTCTTTCAGCTTTCAGCGAAAATATCCAGCTCGTGATGCTCGATCAAACCACATGTTGGATGAAAAAGAGCGTTGGGCTTTGTTCGACCAAGCCGGAGAGATGGAGCACATGAAAAAGGAAAATGAATCACAAAGAAACCCGCATGAGGAAGATATGACAAAAAAAAAAAAAGAAAGAAAGTATTTCATAAAGAGAATGACTTTTGCTGCAAGGGAAGATAATTTATCAGACGCTGCCTAGGTTACAAGAAAGAAGTTCTGTTAAATTGGTTCTGTTTAAAATCCATAATTAAATATACCTCCAGACCCAAGCACCCACTTGGTTATTTTTTAACCCTCGAAGTTTGTCGCCTTTCCATTTGACCAATCAGATTCAGTTTGGAGGCTTAAGGACTTCTTAAATTTTGGTCTACAATATTTTATCATGCTAAGACCCCGTCCACACGCCTACAGATATTTAAAAAAAACCCAACCTTACCCCGTTGTCTTTGAGAAATCCTCCATCCATACGAAAAAAACCCCCAAAAATCCATGATGTTGTAAACTGTTCTGTGAAATGCCTCAAGAATGGAGAGACGAAATGCCCTCTGTCCGACGATCTCCCATTGGAAACGGTTTCCCAAGCTGCAATTTTGCACTAGTAGTCTTATCCAATATTTGTTTCACCAGAGCAGTGGATTCAGGAACTTGCCCAACATGCATGCTCTGCATAAAAGTGCAATACACAGACATCTGAAAAGTGAACAGACCCCCCCCTCATTAGACCATTTTATCCACCTGGTGCTTCAGACGTGTTCAGATCTGATTATTGTTCATGTCAGATTATGGTATGTTAAAAGTTTAGCGTGATTAGCCATGCGGGGAACACCAGAAGCCAAACACTTGTGTGATTTTCAAAGAGGGCGTCATATTGGGGGTCAGTCTGAGGATGGATTTAGCCAGCGTGTGATTGCACAAGACCTCAGGATTCCTCTTGTTCCAGTCAACAGACTGATTGGACAATTCACAAGCAAAGGAAAGGAATCACCAGCATCCCGCTCAGGGCCCTCGGACAGGGGTCTTCAGACCGTCGAGCTGATTGGTGAAACGAATAAATCCCAGGTGTAAGGTCACTGATGTCACAGAGCGGCTCCAAGTCCTTCTGCGAGGGATCTCCATCAACTAGGGTACCGTGGCCGAGCAGCAAGGAGGACGTCTCTAGAAAGAAATTTACGAAACAAATGATGCCGTCTGTTTACTTTTGAGACGTCTGTGGGAAATATATGTGTATGAAATGGAGAGGAATGAAATTGCACTTGAAACTGTTAGATATTGATGTTTTTATTGTAGTATACGCAACACTAGTCTTGAAAACCCATTCGAAAGCTTCTCAGGGTGTCATTCTGATAAATGTTAAGCAGAAGCGGCTGCTGTTTAAAAACTTGGCGTAGGAGTCGTTTCCCAAATCTAAAAGTTTTTTTTTTTTTCCTCCTCCTTCTTCTTCTTCTTCTTTTTTCACAACTTGCGATTCCGGACTTTTTCCAAAGCAGCAATGAGTAATTTGGATAAAAAAAAAAAATAAAAAAAAAAAAAAACGGCCCGAAAACATGACAAGAATAAATAGCATTCTAATTGCGCTCATTGAGTGACTTCCATTTGAAGCGATGATTGAATCATTAGTCTGAGGCTGTCTCTATTTTCAGAGACGTAGGAGTTCAGGATGAAGGGCTGCGGGGAGTCTTAGCAGGGTCCTCCGCTTCGTATGCCGTTTCCTTTCTCGTTGTCTTGACTGTTCTGCTTGACAAAAACGTTGACGGCGGGGGTCTAATACATCGTCAATCTATCGGGCTCCAACATCTATTCACGGGCGGTGTCGTTAAAACCCATGAATGCTGATTTGTACCTTTTTGTTTCGCGCACTTAAACGAATTGAACCCGAGTATGTGTTGGTGGCTGCGAGGTAAACAGCCCTCTTGTTCAATTTCAGGATGAATTTACTCTGATTAATAGTGTACATTTTGAGCAATGGTTTAATCATCAATCGCAGCTTCATTTCTGAAACCCTCGTTTCTTTCACCGGAAACACGCTTCTCCTGACACGAAACCGGCACGCTAGTTCAGGTACGGTGGTTCGACGTGTCCAGACACTAGTTTGTTTGGAAATCTGAATCTTTAACCAAGCACAGTTTCTTCTCTGCTTGGCGTAATCCGCATCTTTTCACCCTGTCTAGCATCGTAGCGCTGATTCATTCCATAGGCTGTTCGTGAAAACGTTGAGTCACCATCTGGTGTTGCTCCCGAGATGTCTGATTCACTCGTCGTGCTACGTACTGTGAAAATATTCACAGGTCCTGGAGGAATCCTGAAGTTCCACTGATCCTGGAGAACGGTGCGCTCTTGGACTTGAAAGATCTTGAGATTTTGAATCGTCTCGCTTGCTTAGGAAACGACGAGCCTTTGGGGGCATCTGGACTGCTGGGATGTGAACTCACTCTTATCACACTTGTGTCTATGCCTGTGAGATCCTGGTTACATGATGGTTGTTTTGTCAAGTACTAGATTGAGTGGAGGAAAACAAAGGTCATGGGACAGCAATAAAAAAAACAAAACAATATCTTGCAAGGAATTTAGAGCTAGAGATGTACAAGGGATGGAGTGTTGCGCGATTTATCTGTTTCTGTACATCACTGCTGTCAGTCGTTCAACTCGCCGGTCCAACTCTCTCGACGTGTTTCAAGGGTTTTCCCCTCTCCACATTCCGTGATGGGTTTCTCTTCCCAGCGAAACCTCTGGTCACATGGGCTAGCCTTTGCGTTTGCTAAATAATGGGGTGTGATATCATTATGAGGAATTATGGGGCACCACTTCGTTCTTTGGCCAGACGTTCTTTCTTACACACTATATGAAGTTGGAACCAGTCCCCTGGTCCTGTGGAGTTTTTCCACCAATTACCAAGCGTCTAAGGACCTCAGAGAGGGAAACGGAGGAATGTCAACCGTGATGTTTTGAACATATTGAAGTAATGCAATATGTCAGAGTTTACCTCTGGTTATGTTGCTAGCAATGGACTATTCATGCGAAGTTTTGGGTTTAATATACATCCTGGGCTCAGAGCACTCGGCTCTCACATGCTTGCTTCACTGATCCACGTTTATCCTACCTTTATTTGTGTGCAATTTATGCTACCTTAAGCTCATTTTAATGCCCACACTTACTCTGTGCGCTCACATCAGCCGCCCTCACACTCTCTGCTAAACGCACTGTTTAAGCAACAGATGACGATCCCGAAAGTTAGTGGTATTGTTGGAAGATGCCATCATTTACCGACTTGATCTTTTTCCCAGAGCTCATTTAGCAGCCTGCTTTGCTTCAATTACCTTCATTAATCGTTAAAGGTGTCCCCATTAGTGCAGCAACATGTTAGGGTCACATCAGATGTTGTAGGGTGTTGGGCTCAGAGCACAGTACTAGTACGGTCATTCCTAGGAATAGGGACGCAACCCGATAGGCTGGTATCTGTGTGCAAATTTGCGATTTTAAAGATGGCGGCATCGTAACACCGTAGTAGCTATGCAAGCAATAAACATTAGTGGCTGTGTAATAATTCTTCTTATTATTATTAATAATCTTTTGGTGTACACCCTGGGCTGGTCGCCAATCCGCCACGGGGCGACACACAGAGACGGACAACCATTCACACTCACATTCACACCTACGGGAAATTTAGAGTAGCTGATTAGCCTAATCCCCTCTGTGCATGTCTTTGGACTGTGGGAGGAAACCGGAGTACCCGGAGGAAACCCACACGGGGAGAACATGTAAACTCCACACAGAAAGGTGCCCAGGCCGACCCCGGGGATCGAACCCAGGAGCTTCTTGCTGTGAGGTGACAGTGCTGACCACAGCAGCGTGCCTATTATTCTATTATTATTATTATTATTATTATTATTAATAATAATAATAATACTAATAATAATAATAATAATAATGCTCTTTTAATTAAAATTTAGGTGAGTTAAAATTTTAAAATTTATTTATATTTATTTATTTAATCATTCGTTTATTTATTTATTTATTATTATTATTTTTTTTAATTTATATTTATTTTTTGGATGACGGCTCTTGACTCCAGGAGTTCGTACTCTTGTTCACGCCTTTAAACGTGACATACCATGTTTTTTAAACATCACAAATCTGTGACATGTTACCCATTTCATATTTCTGAATACTGGTGTTCCATTGCATGCATCAATTTAGTCCTTATTGCACAGAAATTCCAAATCGTCTTTTTTCTGGCGAGCCTGACGATCATTCCTCTTCATTCCGAACACATGGACACTCCCAAACACACCCCAAACATTTTACACCCAACGGAGGCATGAAATCGAAAACCCGCACAGAAGTCCTGAGCAGGAGGCCCATGAACGCGGCTTGTTCTTAGGATTATACGTGATAACTTTGTACTCGCATGCACAGTTGATGTATTTATAGCCGAACGTAATGGATGACGGGGGCAAAGAACAGCAGATCGGCCTGGGAAAGGTCTAAGGTTGGTCACGGATACCCCTTCTCACATAAGCACCTCGAGAGGTGAGGATGGTTCCGATTGGTCACGGTGATCCTGTAGAGCATGGGAGAGCAGGTATTACTGTGTGAACATCTGCATCCAGGTTACGGTTAACCGTACGAATGAAGGATGAACATCGGGTCGATGAAAGGTTAAGTTCTCGGAGGCATGAATTATTATTATATTTTTCTTTTTCAATATGCTCTTTCTTGCCGTGCATGAGAAGTACAGCTGCGCTTTGTCCTTGAGTAATCGTGGACTGGTTTCAGTTCTCAAGGAGGGCAGACATTGTGTAATTGCATTGCAGCTGCCAAAGTAAATGAAATGAAGATATAAAAATGAATGAATAAAAACGAAAGGACACAACTCCATGTTTATGGGGTAAAGTTTGAGGTTTTTAAAAAAATAATAATAAATAAATAAAAATTTTTTATCAAGAATATGCAGTAGAAATAATCAAAAAGTAAAGGCAATTTTATAATCACCCTGCGAGAACCCAGAGAGTGAAAGACAAAGCATGGAGTGGAGACATCTGTCTTCTCCCTCAAGGAAATCACGTTAACGTCCTTTTTGGACATGAAGGTTCCTATTCTCGGGCATTTCCAAGCGCATGCACAAACGCTGAACAGCAAATTCCTGTGCATTGCTGCGAAATCAACTTCAACCTGCAATTCCCAGCAAAAGAAGAGGAACGCTGTCCAAAACAGTCTCGCTGCACCATGACAATAGAGACGGCAAGACGTCTCCCACGTCCTCCTTCCAGCCCGGATCTGGTGCCGACCCATCATCACGTCTTCGGTCCCCTGAAGGAGGCGCTGCACGGTCGCAGATTCACCTCTGATGATGAAGTAAAGGAAGCGGGGCTCACCTGGCTTCTGGAGCAGAAGAAAAACTTCTTCTCTGGAGGAATCCAGAAGCTTGATGAACGATATGACAAATGCGTCATCTCACATGGGGACTGTGTGGACAAGTGATGTGTTATTATTATTATTAGTAGTAGTACTAATAGTAGTAAATTAAATAATACCAGAAAGGGTGTACAGTTATATGAAAACAATCAAAGATTATTCGGGTGGTGTGATGTGATGTGACCCGATGGAAAATGGATTTCCACCCTGGGCTGTTTTCCAACAGCAGCACATCATGTTTTGGTTCATTCCTGTTTAGACCACAACCAAATGAAATGAGCGTAAAACCTTTTTTTTTTTTTTTTTAAATAAATGAAAGTACATGTTCATTTTTTAAAATCGATTTATAGTCACGTTTAATATTATGCAACCTTTACAAGTTCTGATAACGGCAGCTTTTATCGGTTGTCCCTCCGCCCGTGTGCCTGATCTAAATTACGCGATTTCACGCGAGTGAGACGGATGCGGTTGTCGGCGCAAAGCTACGCTCCTGTAGTTATTCACATGGACTTCAAGTAAGCGACATTTCAGACGTGATTTGGTTATTTTTGTTCCGCGAGTGGAAGTAGAGCGTGGAAAACCCAGCACGAGATAGCACCTAAGCTATCTCTTTATCTAGCTAGCTAACTCGTATTGATTTGTATGTTCTGGGAAAATAGCCATCCCTTCTTCCTTGTCAGTGTCATTTCCCTGATCTTGCTAACCTTCTGTCGTAACCGTTTCAAAGTTGAAAGAGGAATTTTGCATGCCGCAAAAAGAGACGAGGCGTTTAGAACTCCCGGATTTGACCGCGGTGCCCCTGGGACGCCGTGAGAGCGTCCGGACACGATCTGAGAATCACGTGATGTACACGAGGGATGTAAATTCTTGGTATTAGATAAAATGCACGTATAACCGATACCTCCACTGGGTATACTGTATGTACGGTATACACACATCCAGGCGCTAAACCTCCAGGCCTATCGGGTCATTTTGCGTTCCCCGATACTGAATGAAACGTTTCCAGCAGCTCCTGGAGGAGCCGTAATCAGCTGTAGATCAAGGCAAGAAGATGAACCGATTGTTCCGTCGAGTACCTTTTGTACCATCAAGAATGAAGGATTTCTTCTTTCCAGCGGCACTGCGAGCATTTATGGACGTGAATGACATCTCTGTTAGCATTGCCAGTTGTTGCTATGGCAGCATTGAACTGCGGAAACTTGAAGAAAAAGAAATGCCCCGATAATGAGCGCTTCGGCTCCCGCCGCCTCAGAAACACATCACAGAGAGGCAGAGAGAGACAGAGAGACGTTGAAAGGCTTCTGTACTCTGCTGTGCTGTAATTTCTAAGCGTACGTATGGATTTGATGCATACTTGGGAGCCTGACGGCACATCTCGGGGTGCAAGGTCACGTCTTTCCGTTGACAGACGGACAAAGATATGAGCAGGAAAAACAACCAGTAATTCGATACCAAAGACTTGGGAGGATTTAAGTGATGTAAAAGGTTGTGTACATGTAGGTACGTGGTACCAGGCATCCATAAACACCTGAGATTAAATCTAAGAGACAGACAAAGCGCAGTGTACGAGAGGGCACTTGAATTCTTCAATCTGATTGGTCGGGAGGTGTTGATTTAATTTTTCCCGCATCCACACGGGTTAAAGACGCGCCCCTTTTGCTGCGTTTACGCCTCCCGTCCGTACTCACCGACCGCACTGCTCTGGAGTTTCCAAGCCCCGAATATGGAGCGTTTTGAAAATGCTTCTGTTTTAGTGTGGACGTCCAGAAACGGAGGCTTTTGGAAACGTTGATTATGGAAACCCACGTTCACTTCGGGCGCAAGGTATCTTTCCGGGATTCGTCGCGCTCTTGTCACGTGAGCCTTTTTCAGAGGCAAACAAGTGACCTTGGCCTCGGGTCCCAGTGAACACGAGTGCAGCGTGGATGATGAATTAAACGCGTCGCTCACCTTGTCTTTGCTAGCAGCTCGTGATGCACAGAAGGCAAGCTATGATTTGAAGCACTCCACGGCTAGGCATCCACCAGCTTCCTGTTCATACCAACACGTGCATGGCTGGCCGGTGTACTTGAACGGTCACGTGATGTGATGTGCGTTGTCAGACATTGTAGTATGAAACGAGATTATTTCCCGCTTCAGAGCTAAAACGTTTCTCTGGACAGCGGTTGTTTGGTTTAAAGCGCAATTTTAAAAATAGAACGCTTGAATAAAACCATAATAATAAAGGAATATAAAATTGAGCAAAGGAAAACGTATGCGAAACACATGATATGTGAAGCTTTCTGGACGATTGTATAGCATTTATGGAAGGAGGCTCCAGTGTTCACTGTCCTCGATACTATTCGTCTTCTGCGGCTCAATCCTGTTCGAGGTCTCGAACAGGATGGGGAAGCTGGAGCCAATCCCAGCCAAGAGGCGGGGTTACACCCTGGGCAGGTCACCAATCCAGCACAGGGCGACACATAGAGACAGATAAGCATTCACACTCACATTCACACATACGGATAATTTAGAGTCGCTGAGTAGCCTAATCCCCTCTGTGCATGTCTTTGGACTGGGGGAGGAAACTGGAGAACCCCGAGGAAACCCACACGGACACGTGGAGAACATGTAAACTCTACACAGGAAGGCGCCCCGGTCGACCCCAGGACCTTCTTGCTGTGAGGCGACAGGGCTAACCACTTGGCCACCCACCTGGCGATCCTATATTAAAAAAAAATCTCTCTTATTCAAAATAATTAAAAAAAATATCAAAACAACTTGTATATAAGTATTTTTTTCCTCCTTCTTATAGCACTGCGTCCCATAATTCGCATCTTGTGCATGGGATTCCCAATCAGTACTCCGCATGTTTGTGTGTCCTGCGAGTGTTTAGACAAGTTTCCGATCTGGCTTTGGAAAAAGTCTGGTGATTAACGATTCGAAATCTGCCAGCGTGACAAGTCGAGCTACTTCATGTGCGCAAGTTCTCAGCATGACACTTAAATCATGGCTTTGCATCCCTCTCTTGCCTCACCACAGGAAATAGTTTATGAGGTTCCTTACTCCTGCATGGAAGTAATCAAACACACCCACGCAGACACTTGAACTGCCCTGACCTTATTCTACCAGGAAACCTGAAGCATGTCAAGATATGAAATTATGCCAAACGAAGCCACGCCCAGCGTTTCCATCACCGGTGACGGGATGCAACCGATTGGTGTTCTCTTGTGTACTGCGCTTCTTCTTCTTCTTGGTTTTTTTTATCGATTTTATTATTTACTTATTTTTACTTCCTGGAGTTCCCCCTTTATTTCTAGTCCCACTTTTCCTGTGACTGATCTCAACATCAGCGTGTTTTTTTTTGTTTTTTGTTTTTTTTTAAGCACTATAATGGACTTCAAACCGCCACCCGTCCCTGATAAGATCCGTTATTTTCCTGTTCTGTCGCTGAGGCAGAACACAAAGCGAGTGATTGAGATGGACAGAGGTATATTAAGAGGAGAAAGAGAGCGAGAGAAAGAGCTGCAGGGGATTTTGTAGCGGGAGAAATATGGTACAAATAATGCATGCTGAGAGAAACAAAAAGACAGAGGAACCGCAGGAGAGAGGGACACGAAGAGCTAAATTGAACAGAATAGAGATCCAAATGATCCATAAAACCTTGTTCTCCTTGTCTCACCTCTCGCTCACTCTCTCGCTTTTGCTTTCTTTCTATTGATCATCTCTCATTGATGAAATCACACAGAGAAGGTAAACAGACACTGGTGGTTTGCATTGTTGCAATGTGGCTGTCAAGCTGTGGCGTTAAGCTACTTCACATGGGAACATGGCACCACACACACACACACACACACACACACACACACACACACACACACAGACAATAGCACCATCTGATTTCTCGACCGAGGCTTAATTTTCCTGTTTTCCTTTGTCTCTCTGATGCGCATGAGACAGTATCATGCCTAGTGTCTCTCTTTCTCTCTCTCGCTTTCTGTGTATGTGTGTGTGTGTGTGTGTGTGTTTGTGTGTTTTCTAATGGCTCAGCAGCTCTCACGCTCTTTTTACTGAGAAAGAGTTTAAAGCGAGTCGGAAAAAAACCTTTGCACTGAAACTGAGAGCTGAGGGACTGCTGGAAATGGAAACACACACACACACACACACACACACACACACACACACACACACACACACACACACACACACACACACA
>JAQLOM010000034.1:3360635-3372542 GCA_030068315.1 Chrysichthys thysi
CACACACACACACACACACACACACACACACACACACACACACACACACACACACACACAGAGCTTTTGAAGGGGTGTGTGTGTGTCGGCTGTAAAGCCTGTGTCGAGTTTAATAATGATGAAAGGAACCTTTCGTCTTCAGAGCAAACAAACACCCCACACACACACACACACACACACACACACTCACGCACTACAGTCCAGGCAGTGTGTGCTTGGTTTATACTAGCCCAAGGGAGAGTCTTATTAAAGTTTTGTTGGTGTGAGTGTGTGTATGTTTGTTAGCCAGGTGAAATTTGTTTACGGCGTGTTTACTCGATGCAGGCTTGCCGGGAAATTGAGCTTTCTCGGTCCAGAAAAGTATCTCGGTAGAGAAATTTCTCCCTGTTTCAGACATGTGAACTTTTGCGCAAGGGAGAGAACTCACCATCACCAGGAACTACAATAACGGCACACAAAAAAAGAAGAAAAAAAAAAGAGAAGAAGACGAAAAATAAAGAAGCCAAAACAAATCCCGGTGAGAAGCGAGATGAGAATTGAAAAACATGTCGATATTAGGGGGTACGGTGTTTGTGGAGTGCACAGAGAATTTCAGAGAAGCTGCGAAGTCTCTGACTGGTCCAAATTTTGAATCGCACAAAGGTTGACAAAAATAACACGGCGATAACGTTCAGGAATTTTCGAAAGTCCAGTCAAACTATATCTTCTAATGTAATGTAATGTAATGTAATGTATATAAAAGCTAGGCTAAGATACACTAAAATACCCAAGCTACCTAAGCTAGGCAAGCAATGATTCAACATGCAATATTTTCTAAAAGTAACAACAGTCAAAAATGAATAGGAAGTGCACAGGCCTGAACCAGGATGTAGCAGATTTGGCCTTGTTTATATTTCAGCATTGACACACATCCATGGCACAATGAAGAAACCAAGGGTATTATGGGTAAAGGTTGTTTGCAGGCGTTCTTTTTTTTTATTTATTTTTTTTATTGGTAAACCTTTGTGCACGCAGTCCTCCACGAGTTAACTGTTCGCTGTGTGTGTCTACAATCCTGTGCATCATCTGACCTTCAGGCGAACGCTGATTGCTTGCTAAGCAGACGTGTCTGGTTGTGTATCTGGAAAGATTTACCCTCCTTTTGTGGCTTTTATCAAGGTTTTCAGAGGGAAACTGTTCCAAATACAGGCTCGCGTGTAAACCACCCACCCCTCACCTACCCTCTGTTCGAAAGTACGTTCCATGAAAAATCTCACGTGCGACAGGAAAACTTTCCAGGAATATCGGTTTAGGCGTTTTGTGTGGCGTCGCGTTCTCCGGATGGTGTCTCTTTAATAAACGCTTTTCTCCAGAATAATGTCCCGGCGTGTTCAGCTATAGACGAACAGAGGAACAGCTGAAGCCAGTCGATCATGTTCATTTCACGGTTTGTGTCGCACATGGTGATATACAGTAATCTCGTCGTTGTGTAATGGATTTATTTACAGACGTAATAAAACAAGGCAGTCCTCGCTGAAGATTTCCCTAGCCTCTTTAAGAATCCGTCCTTTCAGGACACAAACGGAACGCAATAAACCTTCAGGGGTAAAAAAAAACCAAAAAAAAAACCCCTGAAAAAACAATTTCCATTTCCAATTTACTGGAAACTGCTTTGTCAATAGCCCAGCGGAGATGGACAGACGCGATCAATGACTCGATTGGTAGCAGATCGTCTTATTGGACTGGCTGGAAGAACACGCCGTACACGAGGTATGTGGAGATACTAAAAATACATAAATAAAGAAACAAATAAATAAATAACCGAGGACAGATGTGTTAAATAAGACAACGAGCTGACCGGGGAGACGCACTAAATCTAAACAGGAAGTGTAATACGGAGACGTGAGACACACACTGGTTATTCAAACAGCCAAATGTTGTCTCTGGTGCAGAGCAGTGTGGGACCATGGACAAAGAGGACGGTAAACGTACAGTGTATACGCACGTCATCGAGATGCGCCCATGAAAGGAGGTTAACATCAAGATGCTAATTTGGCGGCCGTTCTGGACTCTGGGCCAAATTTGAATGGTACGGTAATATTTCAAGCAAGTGTGTGAGCTAACGGGAGAGCCGCCTAATAGTGTCTGAGACAGGAAAACCCAAACCAAACCAAACCAAACAAAAATCCATTCCCTAAAAGTTTAATTGAAATTTTAGATTATGATTGTTGGTGGGAATTATTGCTGTGTTGATAATATCTGCCTTTTCTTTTTTCCTTTCAATTCTTGGAGATGTAGATCGTTTTCAAGCTTTAGACCAAAACAATAGGGACCCCCCCCCCCCCCCCCAAGTCGAGCATGGTTAATTGCTAGGGAGATACAAGGTTTTTCACCAATTCTTGTTCTAGAGCAGCAGACACGATGGCCCGCTGTGGGCAAGTTGAAACCTCATCTTGGGGTAAATCTAAATACCAGAGGTGCTTCCCCGTAGGAAATTGTTGTCGTCTAGGCTAATGGTTCAAGCGTGTGATTGCTCAAGCAGACGAAAGATCCAAGAAGCCAAGGATATAGACTACACAACTGTTACTGGGCCATAAAAACAGGTCAAGTAAACGAGACTAAACTCGTAGGAAGTATGTTGGACCTTCTGATATCCTAAACCTTTCCGAGGGAATGGCTTACAAAATGGAGCACAGTGAATATTTTACGTATATAGGGGAGATAGATTTAAAAAAAAAAAAAAAACCCAAACAAAACAAAATTCAATATCCGACCATCCAATATAATGGTCTGGGGATCAGTTCAGATCTAGTCACATGACACTTGAACAGAGCAAGCCTTAGTCATTCAAATTCTCTGCCTCATAACAAGGCAACTCTTGGTATGTGTTTGCGGGAAGCGTTTGGACATATTGTGACTTGGTCACAACCACAACCCAAACATCCCTCAATCACACCCACGATCCAACACTCCCTGAACCTGACCTCTCATTTTCTCAGGCTCGGCAGCGTTCCCGAGTCTGGGAACTTTACGCGGCATAAGCTCAGACTTCTGATTGGTCCGAGGTGTTGGATTTTTCTAAACCAGCAGTTTTTTTCGCGTCATTCCTCAATCCAGCTTCTATCCTGGCGTTTCCCGAGGACCATGGTGCGACACACCATGTGTAGCTGTACACACGACTGGGATAAAGTCCAAATGGAGAATGGTTTCATAGACATTCCATGACATTTCCTGTGTTAGAAGAGAAATTAAAATCCTCTTGGACCTGCTAGTGTGGGGAAAATAAGCAACTTCAGGGGGCTGAACCTCATCACACATCTCCATCACTGATGATTTCCCGATAACCGCATGCCCTGGTGAGAGGTATTCCTTCAATCAACCTTAGCTCTTAGTTTAGTTCTTCCACTTGCCATGCGGGAGAACCCATGGGGTTCTCCGATTTCCTCCCACCTCCCGAAGCTTTCCGGAATTCGAATCCCAGGTTAAAGGTCTTCCACTTTCCTTCCTCCAGACCACCACTTAACCCTGCTGATAGTCTTAATCCTCCCAAAGCTCATCTTCTCGACCCTAGAAATGCGTCCGACTGACGAGTAGATTGAAGGAAAAGCTGTCATGACCCGTCGGATGAAATGAATCCATTCCGGTCGTCTCCAGGCAAAACTTTTAATACCTCCAGAACGAGCGTAATGTAGACATCACCCCGATAATCACATTTCCATCATTCATATTGCACTCTCCTCACCGATCCCTTGTCTCGTTAAAGGCTCATTATTGTCTTGTTAGGGTCTTATTATTGTCTCACCAGAGGGAAGTCTCGGATACGCCGTCACGGCGCAATATGGCAGGTTCCCCAGTGCCCGAGTCTGCAACTGTGACTAAACCCAGAGGAGGGAGAGTACGTCTATGTGTGTGTGTGTGTTTGGCATTGCTCCTCTCTCCTTGAAGCAGTGCCATCCTTTACCCCAATTACCCCAGACACCCAGTGACGTGAAGATGGAGAGTTTGAAGGAGTGAGGAAAATAAAAGAGCGTGTCCCTAAGGCTTTGGAGAGAAATGAAAAGGACCAGGGAAGCACGGGCGAGGAACAGATGCTCATCCACGCTCTGGAGTTAACTCATCTGAGGAGTGTGTGTGTGTGTGTGTGTGTGTGTGTGTGTGTGTGTGTGTGTGTGTGGGTACATGGGTGTGTGAGATGATGTGGCTTGGGTGCATCCAACGGTGCAACCAGTCCCAAAATCACTCTTCGAAGACAGAACGATGTTTTTTGCTCTGTACCTCATCTGTTTTTTTTTTTGTTTTTTTCTTTCCCTCTCCTTCCTCCTTCATGCTCTATTTCCATCTATATTTATTTGCATCTATTGCAGTGGTTACCCTCCATTAACTGCGCCCGGAGTTCAGTTGCAAAATTGCACGCCGAGAGTTGCACCAATAAAGCTTCATTGGCCTTGATTTCCCACCCTTTTGCCCAGAATAGCACTCAGAGACTCCAGCGCAGTCGAAACGCATCATGCTAAAGAGAGGGAGAGAGAGAGAGGCTGACAATGAGGTGAAAAAACTCCTTCGCCAGACAGAGCAAGAAAAAAAAAAGTGCCTGGATCCATCATTCCTTAATGACCGTTTTCTCGCGGCCTCCCTCTGCTTTAAGCAGCCGAACACTCATGGTGCCTTGTTCATCCACAAAAGTGATGCATCAAGCTGATTAGCTTTAAATGTGTTGCTACATTTTCCCCCGAGGGGGCCGCCTTTAATGGTCGCACGCTGAATCATACTCGAGTGTACGTTCCTAATCAGTGAGAGGAAAACGATCGCTCTTTAGGAGGAGCCTACGTGACCCTGCTTCGTCCTCTTCTCTGGAAAGCTCGCTCTGTAATCATTTATTCTAAAATATAGGCGCGGAGAAGTCGTTTCGTTGGGCTCGGAAAGAATCGGGAAGACGAGCCGTGACCGCTAGCTCCGCCCCAATTCCTTAAAGTGACGGTCGGGAGTGGGGTGGGGTTCCTCTGTAACCACATCATCAAAGAACACAGTCAGAGCTCGAACATCTCAACATAAGGGCAACCCTGGAAGAGTTCTCAATATGCCCGACACGCCTCTTGGGTGCTGATGGGTTGGATCTTTGTGGTTCATATAATTCCTAAATTAAAAGATAAAGATTTTCATAAAAACGTGTGGCGTTCTTTGTTGAGGAGGTATTTTATTTTACTAAAAGGCGAATGAATTTCAGTAGCTCTTAGACCAAAAAAAATAAAAATAAAAAAACGATTCTCTGCGTTCGTGAGCGTACGAGCTTGAGTCACAAAAGACACTAGTTGATGAGCGAGCGGATGCTAATTGGTTATCCAGGTCGTCCTCAAGTTACCATGGAGATGCATTCCCGATACCCATCGTAAGTGGGAAATATCGCACGTTGAATGTTGTAGGCCACTGCTTAGCAGAGCTTAGCGTAGCTTAGGTATCTTAGTCTATCTTAGCGTAGCTTAGGTATCTTAGTCTATCTTAGCCTAGCTTAGGTATCTTAGTCCATCTTAGCCTAGCTTAGGTATCTTAGTCTATCTTAGCCTAGCTTAGGTATCTTAGTCTATCTTAGCCTAGCTTAGGTATCTTAGTCTAGCTTAGCCTAGCCTACCCAGGAGTCTTTTAATGTCGGAGACATGCTGGGCGTTTAGAAGACACATGCTTTTGGATTAAATTTAGCTCTTGAAGCACAAAAAAAAGCCACACGGTAACACACTGTATGGTACACTGATACACAAGGGAACTCCGTGAGTTGGGGGAGTGAGTGAGGCATCACGCAAGGTGAGTGATGGGTACATCCGGGTGTCGTCCCTGTACTTCCGGGTGTTGTCTGCATAATTCCGGGTGTTGTCTGAACGTATCGTACGTCAGTCACACGCTGCTACATTGGCCTGCCAGCGATGCCTGCCCACAAATCTTAGATATTTTACAATTTAAAGCGTATCGCAATTGTCGTCGTAACTTCGAAAAGTCGTAAGTCGGGCCATCATAACTAGGGGAGCACCTGTTTTTCGACTAAAGAATCAAGTACAGCTGATATTCTTTAGGAACTAGAACAACAGTCGAGTCGTCTTTGATGAGCGAGTCTGCACTGCGGCCATTTTGTGTCTGGATACATTTCCAACACAGGCATCATCTTTCTACATCGGCTATGTTTTGTCACTATTGAACTTCACTGCTGTGGGGATTTTAAGACATATGGCATTGTTCTGCACAGACTGCATTCCTCCCAAGGCCAAATGCTGTGTTTCGCACCATTAGTGAAACAGAAACTAGTTCCGTGGAGCCGCCCCATGACTCGGATCCGCTCCAAAATTTACCGGGCCCGTGATACGCCCTGCTAACAGTTTCGTCGAAATTGGTTTGGTAGGTTTTGCGCAATCCTGCTTATAGGTAAGCAAGGAATCAAACGGTTATACCGACATAGAAACTCCTCGGCAGAGATGAAAAGAGTGGCATCGGTTAACATTTTAACTAAACCTTTCAAATTGTGCAGCTCGATAAGATCCTTATGACTTGGATTCCTGGAAGTAGCTAGCAAGGAATTGAAGGCATGCAAGTCTCTTTATGCTTCCGACATTGTTGCCTGTGGGTTAGACATTTAAGAGGCTTCACACTGTACCGTTATGACATACAGGATATTGAGGCAGTGAATGGCGAGGTACTGTCCAGGCAGATGCTATAAACTCGTTTGTTACCTGCCTAAACATATTCATTATAGGCATGTCCTCAATTAGAATGCGACCTCGCTATCTGGTGCTCAGTACCTCGTTTCTTGATGTGAATTTCAGGCGAGCTATGTCGGTTTGTACATTGTACAAGTGATATCATTTCGGCACGTTCGCTAACTAGCAAGCTAAGCGGGTTAAATTCTTCCAACATGATCATTAGGTACTTCACTGAACACAGAGCAAAGGTGTCGGATTTGATCGATCAAGACTTGTTTGTGAAGACTTCTGATTCTGACACTCGCATTTCTGTCATCGCAGTGACGCGGATTAACCAAGTGGCCAAGAAGGTCCTGGGTTCGACTTGGGTGCCTTTCTGTGTGGAGTTCGCATGTTCTTCCCATGTCCGCGAGGGTTTCCTCTGGGTACTCCGGTTTCCTCCCACAGTCTGCTAACATGCCCATTAGGTGGCTCGGCTACCCTAAATTGCCCGTAGGGTGTGTGTGTGTGTGTGTGTGTGTGTGTGTGAACCCAAGTCCGAGATAGGGGAGGGTTGGGCATGGGGCTAGCGACCTCACCCTATAGAATGCACGTAGCTACGGAAATGTCAACCAAGCCCCGTGGGGGCAGCTTGACACCGTATGTGGCATGCACAGGACCGAAGAAAAAGAAGAAGAGAAGAAGATATCTTGAAATGGTATATTACAGAATGCTTGACCACCCCCCCACACACACACACTCACACACACCCCCACACACCCTGCACTGTTTGGTTTGGGAGAATGGCAACCGTTAACTCTAAGACGAACGTTTAGCAGCACAAAGGTTTGGAGCGCCAGGGAAGAATGTCCCTTTGTGCGCGGTGGCGAACGGAATGCCGCTCTCAGTTCAGCGTTCGATCTGATGGAGAGATTAGCCGAAATCAAAGACTCTGCTAACCTCTCCTTAACCTCGGCCATGAATCTAATTCTCTCTGCCCTTTCCCTTCAAGCCTCCGCAATATTAGATTTATTCATATCCCATCTGGCTTTCATATTGCACTTGCTGCACAGGGGTCCTTGAATTAAGAAATAGGAGACAGACACCAGACAAACCCAGTCTCTGTCTGTCTGTCTGTCTCTCCTCTTTCATTCTCTCTCTGTCTCTCGTTCTCACTCGGGCTCTTTCTATCAGGTGCATCGAGACGGTTTCCTCATATTTCCACACACCCACAATTTCTGATTGATGTGCATGCGGGTAGCTTAGCGTCTCCCATCGATGCGCATGCAGGCGTGAACGTTTCGCCGCACTGCTTTCACATTTGTTTCCACCTCCAGCGACTCTTTGTCCGATAACTCCAGATACGAGATGAGCTCCAGATGAAAGCGGCGAAGTCTTGAAGTTTAGAATTTCACCTGTGCGCTCGCACGTTTCGTTTCGCTTTCTGAAACGTTGTCTCGAAGTGAGCTTGAGTGAGAGTTTAAGTCTGACTCTTGCCTCGATGGGCTCTGGGTGTGTATACACACACACACACACAACAAACAGCCACTGACATCACTGCACTGACGCACAAAAGGCCTGCTGGCACTGACCTATGCAGGCAGCATGCTAATGTTAGCCAGGATTTGCGCGTGTGTGTGTGTGTGTGTGTCCAGGACCAGTGCCATTCTGGGACCTAATATCCATAGGACAGAAAGCCACCCAGTGGACATGTTCGAGTTTGATCGTTCAAGTTGTGTGTGTGTGTGTGTGTATTAATCATCGAAGCTCACCTCTGTGTCAGTTCACTCAACGCACCTCATTTAGTTGTTTTATATGACAAGAACACAGGTTATGACAGGAAGCGTAACAGTCCCTGATTTATCACTTGGCCTCCAAAAGGCACTCTGTTATTCTTTCATTTATGTTCCGCCGATGAGATCTAGCACAGATAAAAATCAGCGTGAGCGAACATTAGCGCACGGTTCTGTCCGGACGTGTCGCTCCGCGCATCAGGAGCAGCTCGCGTCGCTGTGTCAGCTCGTCGGTTATTCGTGCCCCTATGTGCCAGTGTTAAAAAGCTTTCCCCGCCTGGAGGAGTACCTTTATTTATCTCTTCTCTTGATATGCTGGTGAGAACCAGAGCCGGGGGGGGGGGGGGGATCCTAACGTCCACCCAGGTGCTGAGACACTCATCCACAGAGGGTGTGCTTGTCGGGGGATGCTCGGTGCCCACGTGTGTGCGTCTGGGCGTCCTAAGATGAGTCGGGAAGCGCGTGTGGAAAGCGAGTAGGCCCCCGAGTGCCGTCACGTGAGGGCAAGGCGTTTTTATGCGTCCCAGTGGGACAATGGGTTCAGCGTTTTAACGTGTTAAACACATGTTTGTCTCGGTTTCTGGACCCTTGTGGGTGTTTTTCTTGATCTCTGAGGGTGTTTCAGTTTTAAATAAACTGACCAGGAGCGCTTGGCGGTAACGCTTGAAAATCCCCCTTGAGACGGTTTGTGGTTTTTGTTTGTTTTTCGGCTTTACGTGAAACGAGAAGGCGCCCGGTGAACCTTGAGGTTCGAGTTTGTTTTCTGGCGTGACAAAAAAATGCCTGCATCATCATTTCTTTAAACAACGCTGCCATTGTTCGGTCGAACATGAAAGGCGTGCTCAGATTAACATTAATCCGTCGTCTGATCAGTTGTTTGGGTTCAACAGACTTGGTGACAAAGCGCCTGCTTTAAGAGGCGTTTTGTCAACAAGCGGTGACGCCGAGATCTGCTCCGGGATGAAATGAAGACGAACCGAGCGGTTCTTTTGAGGGTTTTGTGCAAAAGTCTCGTTATGTTTTGATCGACTGTATATAAAATCTGTCATTATTTTTTTTTACTTTTCTTTTTTTACAGGAACATTGGAATGTTTTTTTTTAAATAGGTGTGGAAAATGTTTCTTCTTTCTTTCTTTCTTTCTTTCTTTCTTTCTTTAGTGTGTGCGTGTGGGGGGGCTGATAGGCATTAAAACGAGTGAAAATTATGAAAGAGTATGAATTCAGTTGAATTAAAAAAAAAATTTTTTGGGTGGGTTTGTTTTCAAATCTGTGCATCGGATCCATTGGGAGGAAACCAGCAAGCCAACAAACAAACAAAAACAACAACAAAAAAAAAAGGAAATAAATGTTTATTTATTTATTTATTTTTTTATTTTTTTATTTGGCAGTGTCTTTAATTTTGGTTTTTAATTTTTTTATGTTCTTTTTTTCATATTTCACATTTGACTGGTACGAAAAGCTGAAAGATTTCTAAATTTAGAAACGGAACTGAGAAAGAAAACGGAGAATTCAGGATGTAAATATTTATTTATTTGTCTATTTATTTATTTTGTGTGTGTGTGGGGGGGGCTGATGGGCAGTGAAATTAGTTAAAATTATAATAGAGTATGAATTCAGATGAATTAAAAGAATAAATAAATAAAATACACTGCTTGTTTTTTTTTTTTTTTGGGGGGTTGTTTTTAAATCTGTGCATCAGATCCATTGGGAGGAAACCAGCAAGCAAACAAAAACAAAACAAAAAAAATGGAAATGAATGTTTTCTTCTTCTTTTTTTTTTATTTCCTTGGCAGTGACTTACATTTTAGTTTTTCATTTTTTTTTTTTTTTTTTTTTTTTAACATACTTTTTTTTCTTTCCATACTTCACATTTTACTCTTACGAAAAACTGAAAGATTTTCCAGAACTTTGAACTGGAATAAAGAAAGAAAATGGAGAATTCAGGACATAAATATTTATTTATTTATCTATCTATCTATTTATTTACTTATTTATTTGCGAAACTCCATGTCGTTCCGTTTTTTCCCCAAACGCACGTGTCTTGTTACATTTTTCAATTTCTTCCCCCGTTGTTTTTCCCTCCGACTTCTTTCACTGAAGTCTCCAAATCCCATGTGCATCAATCCACATCACGATATAAACCCCATTTCAGTGTGAACGCACTGAGTGAGTTCAGATATAACCCACAAGTCACCCATTCTGAGTTTTTCACCCTCCGCCTCGTCCGTCACCTTCTTGCCATCTTTAATCGTCCTGGTAATTCCCGAAACGCCTCCGACATGCCCGTTTACGCCCTGGAATAAATCCAGAGAAGAACGTCGGACACTTTTTGTCATGTTGATGGCTCTTGAGGCCTGTTTTGCCGTGACATTTTGTCATTTTGAAACGGTACATAAAGCCATTTCAGGACCTTATTAACAATTTATACTTTTTTTAGCTTTTTATTTTTTTCTTCCAATTTTATTTTAAGCCCCCTGAGGGTTTTACAAGTAAAAGTGCATGTGTGTGTTCATGTGCATTTAAACACTGTTGCTGTTTGTATCCCTGGTATAAAAATGAATCCGGTTTGACAAATAAATTAGCATGGTGTGTGTGTGTGGTGGCACTTTTTACGCCCACCCAAGCTACGACCCCACCTCCCGTCCCATGACCATTCCATCCCTGCACGCTTTTAGTCCTGGACCAGCATCCAGAGCCCACGTAGTATTATTATTATTATTATTATTGTAACCCCCCGGTGGTGCCAAAAGTTCAAAAGTTGTCGCTTTGATGTGACAGGCGAGTGAGTGACGGTGCCTGGTGTGACGCGGCGAGTGTGTGTGTTCACACACTTTCCCAGACTCCTGCTGACTTTGGGGGACAGGACAGAGACTTCAGTCAGCTGCTGAACAAACAGTAAATAAAGGGTTTGTGGAGCTGCAAGACACACACACACACACACACACACACACACACACACACACACACACACACACACGGAGGCAGGTAAACAGACTTGATCCTGTCTGACCGCTGCTCCTGTGAGAGTATGCCCACCCACTCATCTAACACACACACATCCAGGCTGATAAATTAGTTTACATGCATTCATGACAGAAGTCACAAACAACACATTAAACCCTCCACACACACACTGGAACAACTGCACAATCCAAACACACACACACACACACAGCATATTTTTTTTACCATTAACCTGTGCCTGGGCTTCGGTGTCCTGCTTTTCAGCTCATGGAAGAGTGTATTCTTACACAGTGACACATGAGCTGAGAGGGTGATGACAAATGAGGACACTTAGAAGACCCCCAACACACACACACACCCCTAACCACCACCATGTTAAGAACAGTGGGAAAGGGGAGAGGAAGCCAAAGAGTTGTGATGACAGATGCGTTGATAGAGAAGTGTGTGTGTGTGTGTGTGTGTGTGTGTGTGTGTGTGTGTGTGTGTGTGTGTGTGTGTGTGTGTGTGTG
>JAQLOM010000034.1:3409968-3420347 GCA_030068315.1 Chrysichthys thysi
TAAGGCTTTATAAACCATTTCCACTCTCTTATAAACACGTCCTATGCTCTTAAACACTTTCTACACTCTTAAAAACAGACGTCATTTTAACAACATATAAAATTCTCCATGCGTACTTACTGCCGATGAGGTCACTTCCTGTTTACAGCCTGTTTCCTAGCTGAAGCAGAAGTGGCGTATACTGCCACTCAATCTGTGACGCACCGAACCGCGATATTGCGGGGGTTCGCTGTAAGCTGTTTTCAGATATTTCTTATGGGGAAAAAATGATCCAGTCCTGGTCAGTTTCGAATCTCGTCGCTCCTTCTAGAACAGATTACCGAGGAGAACATCACGGTATTCTCGGATCCAGCTCGAGTGTTAAAGCACAACACAAACATCTGCACTCGTTCATCGGTGGTGTTTGGTTTTTTTCTTCTTTCCCTGAATGCACGGTTTCTGGTTGTTATAAAATAAACGCTTATTAGCGGCTCCAGACACACAGCGGCGTGTAATGCGGATGTGGAATGGGAGTTAATCTTGTACTTTGGCACTGGCTGATATTCCTTGTGTCCTAGAATCCTCCATGGAGGTTGACGCTTGACCCGTGGCGCTCGCCAGGATGCGAGGTGGTCGTCGGACCCGAAGCTCGGAGCCTTTTTAAATATTTAGCAGAAAGAAAAAGAGCTTGCTCCTGTTCGTTGAGTTAATCTGGGACAATGCCCGGTCTCATGAACCTTAATTAAGCATAAGTGCACCATCATGTTTTGTACCTGCGCTTTGAATTACACCTTGGTCAAAAGTCCCGTCGATGACGCGTGTTGTTTTTTTGGGGGTTGTTTTTTTAAGGAGATCATAATCACAGCCCTTCCGTGCAAAAGTGGGCGCAGGTGAACCGCGATGACGACGCGTTCCAAATCCAAGCGTGCGAAGACGGACACAAATGAAAGACAAGGACTTGCCTCGGTGTAGAGGTTTTTTTTTTGTTGTTGTATTTTTTTTCAGATTTACGTAAGCTAAGCTGTTTAACTTGATCATGTGTTAACGGGTCGCACCGGAAAATCCCACGACGTGACCTTGTTAAGAATTCACGCACGTCGACTCGAGTCGTCAAACGAGTACGGTCAGGGGCTTTTAAAAACATTCCCTTGCGATTTATCTTCCTGGATCTTTTCGTGCGTCAGAATTCGAATGAGGATTTTTTTCCCACATGTACATTTTCCAGGAGGGAACTAAACTTGGTGCGTGGTGTATGAACACATTTCACTTATTAATGGGAAGAACACACGAATTGGGAATTAGTATGTGCGCCTAGGCCAAAAACCAACAAACAAACAAGCAAAAAAAAAAAAAAATGGACCAAAGCCAACATTGGGAAACATTAAGCTGATGATGGCGTCAAGTGGAAATCAGTGGTCAGGCAATTCGCAAGAATTAAACCAAAAGATACAGTAGCTTCGTGTGGCATTGCGTTTCCCTTTGATTTGTTTGAATCTAGGAGCCTTGTGGGGAAACCTGCGCACATGTTTGACATTTTTTTTTTATTAGTAGTATTATTTTTTAAACAGCAAGAAGAATCAGTGCCCTTCCACTCCATGGGAATGGCTTTAAACCGAAGACATTTTGGAACATTTTGAAAATTCAAATGAAAATTTCCGACAAGTTGGTTTGAATTTTACATCCGACGGTTCGATCTTTTCCGTGATCTTATCACTGCGTCCGAGAAGCTTATGTCAGTGATATTTTTGTTTCGAGCTTTCAAAAACCAGCACTGATGAGCAAAGGGTGGGACGGGTCTCCGGACGGCTTTTTTTTTTTTTTAATTTTTTTTTATTAAAAAAAAAAAAAACCGAACAAAAACCCCCTCTTCCCACTGATTTCTTGTTAACCCCGGGGTGGGCAAACCGAGCCTTGGAGGGCTGGTGCGGGTGCAGGTTTTTGTGATGACCTCCCAGTCAGCCAATCATAAAAGTTTTTAGAAATGTAGGAGGAGTCTGATTACATCTGTGCTCGAAAGGTCGGTCCAAAAACCTGCATCTGCCCTCCGTGGCTTGGATCTCCCGCCATGCCTTAAGCCCATCGCAAGCTTAATCTTTTGCAATTTTGTCTTTGCTCCACTTTTTTTTTTTTTTTGCCTAGGAGTTGAGATAATATATTTAAACGAACTAAACCTGATCCTTTGTAAATCGTTGTCATGATTGTATGTAAATAGGGGCTTACATGTCTCTCTAGATCCGCCCATCTTCGATCGTTAAATAAATCAGCCGCGTTTTTGGCGTCCGCGTTGTTGCCTTCCAGCGGAAGGTTCGGGGTTCAAACGTCCCAGGGGATTCGAACCTTTCCATTTGGGGTTTGCATGTTCCCCACGTGGCTGCAAGCGGCGTACCTACCTGATGGTTGCACGACCAACATGTCTGATTGTATCTTTTGCGAATAGCTTCAAAATGCCAGGTGGAAATTCTCCCACGTTGGCATTCTGCATAATGTGAACAAATGAATGATGAATAGGAAACAATAACCAATTTAAATGATTTAAAGCTAAAAATCCTGATTGGGAGCAAAGGGCCTCAGAGCTCGGTCCAAATGAAGGCATGGAAGAAAATCTTAATGAGCTTGTGTCCTGCAGTGCGCAGAGATAACTAGATTCAGCTCAATCTCGTCGAGGGCCTGGCCAAATCGCTCCTCTCTGTAAACGATGACTTAACTTTTACACTGCGGTAATTGAAATCATGCCCCGTGGACGTGATGGGAATGTTCATCCGAGGACAGAGTTGTCCCGCTTTGTCTTGGAGCCGCATAATTGGCCGTACGCGGAGACTAATTCGAGTGCGTCGCCGACAGTCGACAGTATTAGGACCATCAAAGGAAAAAGGAGTCGGCGCTGAATAAGGAGACTGCGAATTAGTTCATGAATCCATCATTAATTCATCATAGAGCGTTTCCGTCGGAAAGCAGATTTTACTTCTTTCCAAGGCGGGCAAGGGCTGCGTCTTGAGCCGGAATGATGGTTAGCGTTTAGAATGGAACATTCGTCAAAGATGGAGGCTTCTGGATGTCGGAGGTTCATCGTGTGGTATGACTCTCGAAGAGGTGTTGAGTCAGGATATTAGCCTGAAGTGATGTCGATGCATATCTAATGAATTAATGTGGACGATTTCCTCCTATTATTAAACCCAGAATTTGCAGTAAGAAATCAAATCAGATGAAATGAAACTAATTACCTGTAAGTGCCACTTGAGTGAACATTTGAATGGCAAGGGTGAATGACTTAAAAGTTTCACGCTGTAATTATTATAATCTTCTGGTTAACTAAATACTTCAACTCTGCTTTCAGAAGTTAAGACTTGTCCCACGTTGGCAAGTATGTACTGAGGTCGTAATAGGTTGGGTTTTTTTTTTTCCTTTCATGACCTGCAGAAAGATGTGCAGTAGGGCAGTGCAATCCAGCAGTTGAACAATAACCCCCATTTATTTTATTTATTCATTGTTGAATTTAATTTAATTTAACTTTTATTTAATTTGATTTAGTTTTCATTTTATTTATGTAATAAATGTTTGTTTTATTTTTATTTAGGAATTGTTATTTTTATTCATTTATTGATATTTTCTATTTTATTCATATATTTTATTTTATTTTACATTTTATTGATATTTCATTGATTAATTTTACTTTTATTTATTTTCTAGGATTTATTTTTATTTGAATACATTTTGTTTTATTTATCTTCATTTATTTTTCATTTTATTCATGTTTTGTTTTATTTTTATTCAGGAATTGTTTTTTTTATTATTTACATTTTCTATTTTATTTATACATTTTATTTTACACTTTATTGATATTTCATTCATTAATCTAATTTAATTTATTTTCTATTTGATTTTATTTCATTTTATTTGAATACATTTTGTTTGATTTATTTTTATTTATTTTATTCATGTTTTGTTTCCTTTTTATTCAGGACTTCTTATTTTTTTAATTATTTATATTTTCTATTTTATTTATATATTTTATTTTATTTGACATTTTATTGATGTTTCATTCATTCATTTAATTTTATTTATTTTCTATTTCATTTCATTTTTTAATACATTTTGTTTTATTTATTTATTTTCATTTATATTTTGTTTTATTTTTACTTCAGAATTATTATTTTTAAATGTATTTCTATTTTCTATTTTATTTTAAGATTTTATTTTACATTTTATTGATATGTCTTTCATTAATTTAATTATTTTTATTTTATTTCTTTTTAGTTTAATATATTTAGTTTAATTTATTTTTTTCATTTTCTATTTTGTTTCATTTTTATTTCGGAATTATTATATTTTTAATTATTTATATTTTCTATTTTATTTTATATGTTTTATTTTATTTGACATTTTACTTCTATTTCATTCAATGATTTAATTTGATTTATTTTCTCTTTTATTTTATTTCTTTTTTAATACATTTTGTTTTATTTATTTTTTTATTTTATTTTTCATTTTATTCATGTTTCGTTTTATTTTTATTCAGGAATTAAACTTTTTAAAATTATTTATATTTTCTATTTTATTTATCTGTTTTATTTTATTTGACATTTTATTGATGTTTCATTCATTCATTTAATTTTATTTATTTTCTATTTTATTTTTTTTCTTTTCTTTTCCAGTGTGGCACAGGAGCTTGTTCTGTCGATCTTGGGAAATGGGGGCCAAAAAGGCTCCTGTTGTATTTCTTTTCTTTGCTCAAGTTATCCATGAATAAACAAAGATGAACAAAATATATATTTT
The DNA here is from genome assembly GCA_030068315.1 of Chrysichthys thysi. Taxonomy (NCBI): domain Eukaryota; kingdom Metazoa; phylum Chordata; class Actinopteri; order Siluriformes; family Claroteidae; genus Chrysichthys; species Chrysichthys thysi. The sequence continues at coordinate 3,414,721 of JAQLOM010000034.1, forward strand.
TTGAGCTAACAGTCAATTCTCATCTAATTTGTCACTTGAGTAAATCTGTGGCGATCTGTTTTGTCGAAATGAAACCGGAATGGTTTTCTTCTCTCGATGCGCCTCACCTGGAGCCGCCTGTTGATGCGCACTGAACGCTCCTGTTTCTCATATCCGAGTAAAACTACATTTCTGTAGTGCCGTGTGCCGCTCGCTCTCTCTGAATAGAGAAATTCTCACCTCCATCACTGTCGCTGCTTCTTGGGCGCCTGACTCCATTGTTTGCGTGCCGCTGTAGAAGATTACATTTTCCACATTGCAGAATGATTTAAATTGCTTCTGTAATCTCATCATCAGCCTCTATTTTGCTATTGGATGCTTTGCGGCGTGGAGATAACAGAAACGTGTAGAGAGGAAAAAGAGATCATCTGGTAGATGTGAAATTCTTCTCTTAGAGAAAGGCCATGTGGTCGTTTTCTATATTGCTTATAGGTTGTGAAGCACACACTGTTGTTGGAGTCATCGTGATCTTCAGGGACAAAAGCTTGAGGTCTATCATGATACAAATAGGCTGACACGAGGTCGTGGCGTCCTTCTGGTGCGGCGCGTACACGTGCTGATTCCCAGAGTATTTCATGTGGTGTGTTTGAGTCGTGTTCTTCACCAGGGCGGCGCTTCTTCTGGAGGCTTTTCAAACGGAAAGCGTTTTGAATCGTCTGTAGCCGAGGTGGACGAAGGTCACTTTTACGCATGTTTGAGTCAGATCTTCGAGTCTGGTGTGGTCTATAAGTGGAATGCGTGTTCACACAGCAGAGAGGCACCAGGAAAACTCTGAAACACAAGAATAAAACAAAACAAAACAAAGCGACAAAACACAAGGAATGCGAACAAACAAAATTACACAGGAGAGCAAAACCACAAACGCCATACTAAATCTAGGAAATACAACAAGAAAACAAGATGCTCAGTAACCAAACTAACACAACAACAAAACCAAAGCACCAAAACCACAACAGCAAAATTCTGGAACACAACAATTACACAAAACAAAACAACGCAACACAATGACAAAAACAATTCTGAAACACAATTAAAAAAAAACACAGCGAAGCAAGACAACACAATGACGCAAACAAACAAAAAAACAGGGGACAGCGAAACCAAAACCACGTCCGAAAATTTGGGAATACGACACCAAATCCAAATGTTCAATAACAAAACTAACACGACGACAACAAAACCGAAACACCAAAAACACAACAGCAAAATTCTGGAGCACAGTGAGACAAAACAGAACAAAATAACGCAACACATTGACAAGAACAAACAAACAAACAAACAAGCAGAGGACAGCGAAACCGAAAACGCGTACAAAAATTTGGAAATACAACAAAACCTAAACACAGCAGCAGCATTCTGAAACACAACAATAAAACAACAACAAAGCAACACAACACAATGAATTGTAAAAAAACAAACAAACAGAGGACAGCACAAACAAATACACATACCAAAATTTGGAAATACAACAACAAAACCAAAAACACAACAGCAAAATTCTGGAACACAACAATAAAACAACACAACACAACACAGAACAAACAAGACTCAGTTTGATGTGCAAGATCACTATCACGCGCCACTGACGATAACACTACACATCACTGGTGTTTGACGATGGGCAAACTCCACAGAAAGGCGCCCAGGTCGACCTCGGGGATCGAACCCAGGACCTTCTTGCTGTGAGGCGACAGGGCTAACCACCAGCCACACCACCGCTCTGCCCATATATATATATATTCAATACAAAGCAATTGCTTTCCCCATTAGCCTTTTGACAATTTCCGAGATGGAATTGGTTTGTGTGTGTGTGTGTGTGAGAGAGAGCGAGCGAGCGAGCGAGCTAGTGAGCGTGGTCTTCATTTCTGCACAGTTTTATTACATCTGGCCTGAAATTTTCTGCCCTTCACTTACCCCTCGAAGTGTAATTCATCTTATTATTCAAAAATGCTTTTAGATAAAAGGTCGTTCCTTATTCCGCTCATAGATATCTCTTTCCGTAAATTGGTGTTTGCTGTCATGCTGGAAATTGCCATCTGTGTGTCAAGGATTAAGCAAATTGCCTGGAGCGCTCGTCTCTGACGGAGTCGTCATATCACCTTTCGGAAAAAGAAAAAAAAAATTCCCACCAACTCCTTCACCGAGGTTCACGGACTCACCGCGGCGACGCGAGGAAATACCCCAGTAATCAAACACTACCTTCAGGCTCTTGATGTCATTTTTTTGTGCATGTTGTCATGTTGGCATGTACACAATTGCTTCAATGTTCTCGTGCCTTGGGAACTTTCCGGAAAACTTCAAAAACGGGCGAGGGAACGTGCTGACGTTGTGTCGGATGTACATTTAAGTAACCGAATATCAAAATATCGTGCGATCGCTCAGGCTGGGCGTATCGATTTGTGAATTGCTCGGAACATGAATAAGAAAGGACTACGCTATGGCAGCGTCTGGGAGCCAGATCCAAACAAAAGGTGTGTGTGGATAACCTGATGGCGCAGGCGAGCAAACGTGGGATGCAAGGCGATCCGTTTAAACCCACAGAGATATTCGGTGCCTTCTCGCCAAGATTTACGTCTCGGGTATCGGGGCACGTCGCAGCTCTTGAGGAGCTCTCGTGAACTTTTCCTTCATCCGAAGTCGGTGTCGAACGTGACGTGACGGATTTCGACTTCACGTTCTGGTGTTTACGGAGGCTTTTCAGCACGTCTCCATTGAGCGCGGTGTTGACAGTGGACTAATCGTGCCCCGCGAGGCCTAAAGGCAAAGAATGGTTGGCACCACGCCCGCCGGTGTTGTGTTGGAACCCGAATCCGTGCTGCCGACTTCCTGCTACAGAAAAGTCCAATTAGTTTATTTGTCGGAAAAGCCGAAATGGTGGACGGATGCAAAGACGGGGGTCAAGGAGGGGATTTTGAGGAGCTCGGTTTTGAATTTCTCAGCGGATTCTGGGTATCCAGATAGGCGAGAAGGGAAATGAGGAATGTATTAAAATGCGACACGTTGTCAGGAGATTATATTACATTACCTAGGTATTAGACATACACAGGGTGCTCAGTTTATTAGGAACACCTGTACTCATACATGGAACTATTTAACTGTACAGCAGCAGTTCGAAGCATCAGATGAAGACCTTCAGTTCACGTTCGCGTCGAGCTGAAAAAAAAAAAGTCACTTTGTCGTCGTCGTCGTTGGTGCGAGAGAGGTCTGAGTGTTTCAGGAGCTGTAGATCTGTTGGGATTTTCACATACAGCGGTCGCTAGAGATTACGCAGAGATTGGGCAAAGTCAGTAAATAATACAGCGGACCCTCGGCTCATGAACTGAATCCGTCCCGAGACTGTTTGTGACCCGATTTGTTCGCGACCCGAATCAGTGTTTCCCGTAATGAAGCAAAAATGCTGAGAAACACAACGGAAAAATGCATCGAACGCGTTCACACCACGAGCGCTCGACCAGAAATTAAAGTTTGTGGCGTGAAGCGTGGGTTGGCTGTCTGTACGTCAGTCGAGGATTTGTTCGCCGGTCGGTACAAAATCTGTTCGGGGATTTAGTTCCCCATCTGACGCGTTCGCGAGTCGAGGGTCCACTGGAACTCAAATAATCACTCTTTGCAACCATGCTGAGCAGAAAAGAAACTCAAAACGTATAACTTGCCGACCCCTGAGGCTGATCAGATTGCCGCGTGAGTGTACAAGCGTTCCTAATAAAGTGGTTGTCGGGTGTATGTTGTGTTAAGCTGCTGCTTCGAGCGCAAACACGTACCTATGATGTTGAGATTATTAATTATCAGTCGACACATACCTTAAGTTACCTTATAAGGAATAAGAATACAGCTGGGTGGGTGGATTCTGTTCCTCGTGGGGCGGGGCGGGGCGAATTTCCCGCCCAGAAAAAAACTAAAAAAAACAAACCAAACAAAACCCCCCATAATGACCAGAAACGATCTTAAAATGACAATATTCCGAATCGCTGTTTTCCGAATCGTTCTTACAGATCTGCCAAGATTTGAGGACGTTCCAGACGCAAGTGCGTGTTTGACCTTCACCAATCTCCACTTTAAGGAACTCGCTTATGATGCTATGACGAAGTTCTGCGCTAGAAGCCGGCGACAGTGCCGCCTCTTCGGCGTTTATTTTAGCAAAAGCTGCGACGCATGCTGACTGTCTCTCTGTGTGGCGCCCCAGATTTCTGAATTTCACGTTCGTGAAGCGTTTCTCCCGAAGAGTGTGTACATTGAGGTCACTGTGTCGGTGCGGAGGCAGAGATGGATGACTGCCTAGTTCGAGTTCCAAAGAAAGGATGATCTTTCTAAAAGAAGAAAACAAAGCCAGCTTTCTTTTTCCTTTGTTTTTTTTCTCATTTTATTTTTGCTCGTTCTGATTAAATAATAGACAAATAAAGGGAAAAATGTGATTCAGTAAACCTGAGGGATTCTTCTTCCACCGCGGCTAAGGGTGTGTTCGTCTGTGTGTCTGTGTGTGTGAGAGAGAGAGAGAGACAGACTGAACGACTGTGTTAGGAATTTGATCCTATTTAATTCATCCCAGCTCTGAGGTTTTCCCAAATCGAGATTCAGATTTTTCTCCCAGATTCCACAAAACGCCGACTTTCTCACGCAACAACACACGCACGCACGCCGAACGCCAAACGCCAGAAAAGGGTCAGAGGGCTAATGTAGGTAAGGGGTGCGTTTGGGAGGTCTGCTCGCGGCGCATTCGAGTTGTACAGATCCGTAAAAATAAAATAAAAACCAAAGACGCGTCTTGGAGGTCGAGGCCTCGGCCTGAGCCGATGCACTGGTCCCTACTGAAATCCTCCTACATATGCATGGTTTAAATTAGCCCCAGGCTAACCACAAACACAGAACTGCAACTATAACAATGATGCAATTCTTACCCTGCACACACAAGGATTTTTAGGTCTTTTTAAAAAAAATAATAATAATTTAAGACCTCCATCCACCCATACGTTCATCCGCTCACGTCCTGTGTAGCATCCAAAAAAGACGAACACCCGAATCCTGTGTGAAAAGGCTGACGCTGCTCCTAACATCCAGCTAAAAGTAGTCATCAGAAAACGACAACTTGGCAGCGTTTGGATTGTTCCAAACAGTTCCCGGTGATGTGTGAGTATTGTTGGTGTGTGTCCAAAGCAAGCCTGACACACCGATTAGCATGCGCCGAGTGTGCGCTCCAGAGGGGCTGAGTGTGTATGAGCGAATGGAGGCCATGTAATCATAAACCATCACGCCGAGGTGCGTCCTGACACACAAGCCTCTGTGGGAGCGGTCAGAAAAGTCCAATGCGATATTTATTTATTTATTTATTTGTATGTTCTTTCATTCATTTTTATTTGCATACGGTGGTGCGGGAGCCAAAGCCGGTGTTCACGCTGGGTTCAGGTTTGGACCAAGTTTGGAACCCATGATGTGAAGGATAGAGGCCAGGAATCATTTTGTCCAAATTAAATTAAATACATATTTCCCTGGACAGAAAAGTCCTGGCTTTTACACATGTAGTCTATCTATCTATCTATCTATCTATCTATCTATCTATCTATCTATCTATCTATCTATCTATCTATCTATCT
>JAQLOM010000034.1:3741592-3751902 GCA_030068315.1 Chrysichthys thysi
GTTTACTAGCTGAAGCGGAAGCGGCGTACACCGCCACTGTGTATTCATCCGCTGATGAAATACAGCGCGTACTGTTTAATTTTGATTTAAATGTTCTTTTAATGCTTGAATTAACATTTTTTAAATTATATTTTATATCCCAGAGTCCCGCGAAAGCCAAAAAATTCCGCAAATCAAATTTGGAAAATCTGCGATGCACTGAACCCGCGATAGGTGAACCACGATATTGCGGGGGTTCACTGTACAGCGGGGGATTACTGTATGTGTGTGTGTGTGTATATATATAGTGTTCTATACTGTTCTAGAAATCTATTCAGTGTGTTCAGTCTCTTCAGTCTGTTCAGTTCAGGGAAAGTATACTGCTTGGCTTTTCATGGATTGCAAACAAACATATTTTGCTGTCCGGTATGTCAGATAAAATTGTGCCTCTCGGGCCAACGGCAGCATAAAAGACAATACAGGGGATTTATCCTGACAAGTCTAAGACAAGACAAGACAAGACAAGCGCCTTGTGCAAAACTGCAGCATTAATAGACAGACAAGTGAAGCACAATACGATAAATGCACAGGACAATAAAAACCCAGTTCACGCTGACTGCACGGAGCCGTGTCGGGATAAATGGGGCAGTGATGGCTTATGAACTATCCTGCCTGCCGAGAGCAAAATAGCGCATACAAACGCAGACCGCAGTAGTAATCAATAGTCACTTCTTTTGAACTCAGCACTCAATTGAGTTCAAAAGAATTCGATATTAGTGCTGGGACTCCCCAGGCACGGACAGTAGCTGCTCCTTAAATCGGGATGGCAATAATGGAGAGCATCAGAGCACTATTTGGTTAATGAAGCTTGATTTCCACATACATTAATCAGTACGTCTGTGAAATTCTTTCCCTTCTTAGTTCGACCCTGATGAACTTTTTCTTTTTTTTTTTTACTTTTTCTTTCTTTTTTTCTTTCTTTTTTTAAGCGTTTAATGCCTCTGAACCTCATGTGTTATATTTCCACATTTTTTTTTTTTTTTTTTTTTTTTTTTTGGACTTAAAACCTTCCAGAGCTCCTCCTGCAGGGACTTCGGGGTGTACGTTTGCATATTTGTTAGGTTTCGGGGAAAAAAAAGAAATAAAATAAAAAAATGAAACCTTGACATATCTTGTTAGCGATTAGGGAGTTTATGCTACCTCTGAACAAGAGTTTTAAAATATAAAAATATAATACAGTACATTCCCTCAAGACGACGGTTTTCCTGAACAGCCCAGGTTTCTATCAGGAGGATGATGCTCCCTGCGACATTTCAAAAATTGTCCAGGAGTGGTTTCAGAAACGTGACAAAGTGGTCAAAGTGTTATCCTGGCTTCCAGATTTCCCAGATCTCAATCCGCTCGAGGATCTGTGGGACGTGCTGGGCAAACATGTCCGATCCACGGAGGCCCCAATTTCCCACAAGTCAAAATGAGAGCACTTATTATTGCCGAACTATGCCCAAGAAATCTGATCTGTCCTACAGTGTCTGTTCTGAAGCCACAGAGTTAAACTTTTCATTCAATTTATCCATGACGAAGAGAGTATCTAACCTGAGGAGTTTGATTCGAATAGAAAGAAAGTTATTATGTGTTTTTTTTTTTATTTATTTATTTTTTATATAAAACACAAAAAAAACCCAGAAGTGGTGATTTTGAAGCATAAATATAGCTCCCAAATTGGCTAAAGGCAATGTGTCAATTTCCTCAGCAGGTAGCTCGCAGAGCCGCGAGTCTAATGCCGTTTGAAACCTATTGAAAAGCTTTTTCTGTTTTCTTTTCTTTTCTTTTCTTTTTTTTACTTCTTATGACGTGGACTGTTGTTGTGCTTTTTTAGAGTTTCGATTCCTCTTTTGGTCATGTAATTTCTCACATCTTAGAACTCTTCCAGTGACCTCTGGTAACCTCTATCCGGGTCTCCAGCAAGTCTTTTCCTGGCCTTCCTGTCTTCTCTCCTTCTTGGGCTTATCCCCTCTTTCTCCACACTGCATGCTCTCGACCTGCGAGGGATTCGGCTGTCCAATCCTGCTGAGCTTCTTGCTGGCTCGCCATTCAGCTCAGCTTTGCCAGTGTGCAGTTGAAGCTAAAGAGGACTTATCTGTGTTTCGCTCGAGGAATTACTACAGTTACAGATGGTGCTTAGCACCCGTTTGTTCGCTCGAAGGAAGAGCAGAGCAGAGCAGAAGAGACGAGTGGAACCGGAGTGGATTTGGAATTGCTCGAGCTAGGAATGGTTTTAAGATTTGGATAGCGAATTTGCACGAAAGCCGTCCTGTAAAGGCGAATAATGACGGAAACCAAGTTTTTAAAGTAGCAGCTTGGGCAGAAGGGTACGTGAGCGCGAGTGGAACCTCCCAATGTTTAAATAGTCTCAGCGGTGCTTGGAAAAGCTCGAAGTCTGACCCTGGGATACTTTTAAAGAGCAGAACGCGAGGTGCGATGTTTATTGTGTGTGATATGCTCCCTATATATGAACAGCTATATGTATATATGAATTTTCACTTTCAGTTCAGTCCAGTGAGCTGCCTGGATCTGAGTGAAAATCTGCTCTTCCTTCTCTGTTACGCTCGTCTCCCCATCCACGTAGTAAAACATGAGTCGGGGAAATAAAAAGATAGACTACCTGTCATCTTCCCCAGTGGCACCGAGGTGATTTAATTAATTGCTTTGAAGCAGGAGAAAACACACAACTGCTTGCCGGGGTGGGTGTGTGTGTGTGTGGGGGGGGGGGGTATTAAAGGTGGATTAAACGCTCAGTATGCAACACCCCTCCTCTTCCTCAACCGAATCAATAAATTTCGAAATAAATTCATGACTGACATTTAGACCTTTTTTGTGTGTGTGTGTGTTACAGGAATGCTCAACTTTGCAGGCAAAATTGCATTATTTGCCTCTTACTTACTGCCTTAGAGCTCCAGGGTCCCTGGTTGGATCCAGGACTCGGGTTACTCGGGTCGGTGCCGTGTGTCTGTGTGGGTTTCCTCTGAGTTCTCTGGTTTCCTCCCAGCACCCAAAGTCATTCCAGTAGTCGGCTGGATCTGTTGTGGATGAGTGAGAATGAGGTGTGAATGTGCATGAGCATGGTGCCATGTGATGGACTAGTGTCTTATAGCCTTATAGGTTGTATTCCTTCAGTGTGAGTGAGTGGGTGGGTGAGTGAGTGTGGGTGGGTAAGTGAGAGTGACTGAGTGAGTGTGGGTGGGTAAGTGAGAGTGAGTGAGTGAGTGAGTGAGTGAGTGAGTGAGTGAGTGAGTGTGGGTGGGTGGGTAAGTGAGAGTGAGTGAGTGAGTGAGTGAGTGTGGGTGGGTAAGTGAGAGTGAGTGAGTGTGGGTGGGTAAGTGAGAGTGAGTGAGTGAGTGTGTGAGTTAGTGAGTGAGTGAGTGAGTGTGGGTGGGTAAGTGAGAGTGAGTGAGTGAGTGAGTGTGGGTGGGTAAATGAGAGTGAGTGAGTGAGTGTGGGTGGGTAAGTGAGAGTGAGTGAGTGAGTGAGTGAGTGTGGGTGGGTGTGTGTGTGTGTGTGTGTGTGTGTGTGTAAAAGCATTATAAAATGCTTGTTTTAATGTCTTCTGTCCATAGTGGTGTCAGTAGTCACGAAAGTCTTAGCAGTGCGTTAGCTCTCATAGAAGAATTGTGTGTGAACGAGTGTGTGTACACGTACCTGTGTCTATGCGAGTGCCTCTGCATTTTTGCGTGTGCTATTGTCTCTGTATGTGTGTCTACTTGAATGCGTGTTCCTATGACTGTGTGTCTGCGTGTTTGTGTTTGATAATGCACATTTTTAGAAGTATTTACAGTCCTTGCTGTTGTGTTGAGTTTTGGAATGAAGTATTTTAAGGTTAATACTTGTTAACATTTGTATGAATTTAGACGAAGCATTTTACGTAAGTTAATGCTTGTTATTTGTACCTTTACAGGAAGATCAATTCAAAAAAGGACATTATGTATTGTAAAGCTGCTTTGCGACAATGTTCTGTTGTTAAAAGCGCTATACAAATAAAATTGAATTGAAAAAAGCACAGCATGGAGCAATGGCTCCTGTGGCCATCAGAGATGAAGATGGAACACTATTACCTTCCTGCTCCCGCCAGGTGGCAGTTGTTCTGGAGGATCAGGTGGTCCTTACGCATACATGTTGGGTAGATGCCCTAGTGATTCTATTTGGTCTCATTTATGCTCTCCACCTGCAGTACCCAGACAAGATCACAGGATTCTTTGAATTTATTCAGATTCTGCTGCTTAATTTAGAAGATGGGAGGAAATCACTAATGCCTATATTACAGTCATTAAGAAATGAGCTGGAACTCTGAGCCACTCGTTATGAAATTGGGTTATTCCCCTTACTTGATGTTAGATATGTGGGCAAAAGTCATTTGGTCTTGTATGAATTGTCCTAGTCTAGTAGTTCTGATGCTACTACAGGCTTGCTCATAGGGGATAGGCATATATGTATATATTTATCTATATGCACTCATGGATATGTTTGTTGATTAATATGTCTTTAGCTGAACATTATGTATTGTAAAACTGCTTTGCGACAATGTTCTGTTAAAAGAGCTATACAAATAAAATTGAATTGAATTGAATTTGTGTGAAGTAATAAAGAAATGGTTGGCATTTTATGTTTCTTACAAAATATTTCTCAGTTGGGTTAATGTATATTTAAGTCAATCGTTTTCCTCACATGTACTGAGTAGTGCAATGAACACAGTGAATGTAATAAGTACATTGTACTCAGTTCATCAAAGTATACAGCATAGTGAATTTAGTGACTTCAGTGTACTTGGTTTATCCAAGTTTATACACATCAGTATATTCAGTCAAGCATAGTGAATGTAGTGAGTTCAGTGCGCTCGGTTTATCAAAGTTCATAAACATAAGTATATTGAGTTAAGCACAGTGAACGAAATCAGTTCAGTGTACTCAAAGTTTTCAGTTTATCAAAGGTCACCTAACATGAACTATAGTTGTACAGGACACTCATATTATTAAAGTGTTATTTACTCATTCTTTTAAGTAAGTTTATTTAAACCGTTCAAGGCACTGACACTTAAATTGAGTTGACTGAACTTGCGAGGTGTTACAGATATATCTCAGATATATCTGGGCCTGACTTTAGAATGATTCTGACATCTTAAAAGTCAATTTTTGGAAGCTGAACTTATTGATGGTGTGGATAGTTTGCATATGGATAATGATAAGTTGCCCTCCAGTAATGGGACTGGACAGGGTCATTTTTTCTGGGCTTAGCCTGAAAATCTCAAGGAGTTCTATAAAGAGCTGCTTGCTTTTTTTTGTTAAAACATTATGAAATCAGTGCTACTAGCTGTAAACAAGGACCAGATTATTTTTGGTCTGCTTTTTTGCGACGCTTTACTGCACTTTACATGGAGAGAACATGCAGGTTTAAGCACCGAGGGTGAGGCTGTGATTGCGTATATCACTACGTGCATGCAGAGCATGCACAGACTGTGAGGCTCACTCAGGGTCTAATGCAATGAACTCCACAGGATTTCTCAAAGCGTGTTCGAGAAATGGTATCGAACAGGTATGAGCGATTCATTTGCATGTCACCAACAAAAGGGGACAAAGACATACAAGAAGAAAACTGGTGAATGTCATTGTCACAAACCTGGTCCCTGGGCACATGAATGCTGTAAAAAGAAGGCTGATACAGAAATAAAAGCTGGATAAACAGCATCTGTACCTTTGGCCCCCACTGAGTCACAGGGAACCCAGTTTCCCATTAAATGGCCTGCAACTACCTCTAATTGTGGTAACTAAGGCTGCCCACAGAGCAGAAATACAAATGAATTACTTCTTAGCGCGATGTTGACTAAATCTCACTCTGAATTGCCTGTTGAATTTCTGCTTGATAACCAACTGTATTGTTTTCTTGTTGACAAAAGAACAATTGACTTGTTTCAATTGAATTGAATCAATTGATTTGATTTGATTTGATTTGATTTGAGCTGCATTAACGATCTTGTGATTCCAGTAGCACCTGTTGCTCCTGATGTTTCATCAATTTTTACTGCTATTCCTGCACATCACTCATTTTTGATTGTTGTAGATTTGTGTTCTGTTTTTTTTTCAGCATTCCAGTGCATAGAAACTATTCTCATTAACCTTTGAAGAGAGGCAATACACATGGACGCGAATGCCTCAGGGTTTCATTGACTCCCCTGCTGTGTTTTTTGCCATGGTAAGAGACGCATTGGCAAAATTCGTGCCACCTGCTGATACAGTTCTTCTGCAATACGCAGATGATTTATTGCTGACGGGCTGACAGTGAGGAGACCTGCAGAAAGGCCTTACTACTACTCCTGAAACAACTTGCACAGTGTGGCTTCAAGGTCTTGCTCTCTAAACTTAAGTGGTGTCAACCCACAGTCAAATATCTGGGTTGTAGCCTGTCTGCTGGTGAGAGAGAGCTCTCAGAGGATCGTTGTGCAGTAATAAATGACATTCCTCCTCCTCCAAGCACACAGAAAGGCATGCTCAGCTTTCTGGGACTTGTTAACTACTACCAACAGTGGATACCTGATTGTTTCTATCAAGACAAGATCTTACGGGAATACTGCAGGAAAGCACACCCTGAGAAACTAACATGGACTTCTGACATGATTAACTCATTCAGACACCTGAAAGTAGCCCTTTGCTCAGCTCCAGCTTTGGGTCTGCCGCAAGTACGCATGACCATTTCACCTCTATGTTTCTGAAAGCAGCAGCACAGCTACAGGGGTCCTGGCCCAGGAGCATGGTGGTAATTATCTTCCTGCAACCTACTTTTGATTTGGTCATTCAAGGCACGCCTGCCTGTCTTAGGGCAGTGGCAGCAGCAGCTCTGATTGTGGTGGATGCTGAAAAAAATAGTTCTTTCACATCCTCTCATTTTTCACACATCTCATCAGGTCACTACTATTTTGAATAACATTCAAGCAAAACACATGACAGCACAGAGATGTGTGGAGTATGAAGCTATTCTATGTGCAACTTAAAATCTTATTATTAAAACTGCGTCATCACCAAATTCACCTGCAATGTTTTTTTTACAGCATCTCTTATCTGATAACACTGATTTGGTTTCTGCTGAACATGACTGATTGACTCTGAAAACTCGAGTATACGCCCAGACCTCTCCTCTGTTCCATTTGAACATGGTGTACATGAGTATGTTGACGGCTCTTTATCAAAGCCAAATGATAACACCTTACATTGGGTTTATTCAGTGTGCTCTCTCTCCCTGATGTGATCTGGGCAGTGTTGGGCAAGTTACTTTTAAAAAGTAACAGTTACAGTTACTCGTTACTTCTTGCAAAAAGTAACTGAGTTAGTAACTCCTTTACTGCATTACAAATGTAACTAAATACCAGGGAAAGTAACTATTGGATTACTTTTTGCATTACTGCGCCCCTGTAAATTCAAAAGTATGTTCAGTTATTCATAGTGAAAGTTAAATGTGTTTATTGTGTTGTTAATGTTAAAGTTAATGACTGAAATGCACATACAATGTTCCCTCTACCAAGATTTCTGAGGCCATGAGTAACTTGAGTCAGGAGCATTTTTATTTAATAAAATCTTGCTGTACCCAAGAGCAATGTTTGGAGCCACGAGCGGTACCACGCGAGCCGCTTCCTTGTTATCTCTATATGCATAAACAATGGGGAACAAGGGAAGCACGCGGGTCAGCGGCGGTCAGTCCCTCACAGCATCTTGTGTTGTTAGCATCTCTTTGAGACCATGTGAACTATTTCTGTGCTTTCGATTTCTTTCAATTGCTTCAGCTGGCTCATTCTAACAGCTGTTCTATGTTTCCGCGACATGCCACCAGAGCGGCACTATGATACGTATGTTTACCTCCACTCTTGTAAATACATGAATTTTTTTTTTTACAAATTTTTTATATAAAATGCTTCCTAAAGGTAAAACTATGCTTAACCTACGCAGAGCAGCCTAGCCTAGGGGACTTGGTCTCGTTTGTGTATGGCCATAGCGTAGTTTTTTATGCATTTAAAGATGAAAGTGTGTCTAAAATGCAGAAAAATATGATAATCAATACCACTTATATTGTCACTAAAAGCTGAATTATTGTGCCTATAAATGTTTTGCATGGGGGTATTTTGGGGCCGGAAAACCAATGAATTCCTTTACCATTATTCCTTATGGGAAAACTTGAATACCCATGAGAAATTGTCCCCAAGAACTGTGTCTTCAAACCAGTTACCCTCCTGGGTACAGGGATCACTTTATATAGCCTACGCATGTTGTACGTTTGCCAAAATCCACTCTGGTTGGCCGTTAAATTTTATTCGACCAATCATCACCTGTCCCCCACTAAAACAAAGTAAAAGAAATCGCATTTCCTGACTGAGAGACCGTGTCAAATGAAAGCCGCTTCAATAAAGTAACACATTGCATTTTATGTTCAGTAACGAGAATGGCGTTATAACGATAAAAACAGTAATTAGTTAGATTACTCATTACTAAAAAAAATAACCCCGTTAGTAACACCGTTTATTTATAACACCATTATTCCCATCACTGGATCTCGGAAGCATACTCATCAGTATAAGTCAGCACAGGCAGCAGCAGAGTTGGTTGCTCTCACATACACATGCACAGTTTTCACTGTATACACTGATTCCAGATATGCTTTTGGCATAGCACATAATTTTGGTGCGATTTGGATTTCCGCTCTGCTGATGGTAAGCCAATTTCTAACTCTACTTTGGTCTCTGATTTATTACAAGCTTGTTCTCTTCCTAAGCAACTGGCTATAGTGAAGGTTAAAGGTCATGATACACTTTGACCAGGTCAAAGGTAACACACTGGCTGATGAGGTAGCCAAATGTGCAGCCAGAAACCTTGCCTTTTTGCTAATAGTTCACTGTGTTTCTCGTTGTTCTATCATGTGTCTGTCCCTAGTGATATAGATCTGAAATTTCTACAGTCTCAGGCAACAGATGCTCAGGCAAAAGCAGTTGACAGCTATGAGCTGAAAGTAACATGTGTCATACATTTGTTCTTTTGAACTAATTTTCACTTTGGTTCATAGCAACATGTGACAAATCACACAACTGATTCCATCATAAACCTTTATTACTCAACATTTTTTATTAACTACAGGGAGATAATTAGAAGTCATTCAGATATATTGATAGATTTGGTAATACAACAATGCTAGATAAACAATGAGAGAAAGAAATTAAAAAGTTACATTTCTTTGTAAGAACCTCTGTCAAAGAACAGAAAACCCTAGATAAGTGCTCCACATTTTACTTTGTATATATTTTTTGTACATCTTCCACCAAGGTAACATATTTTGACCATGAAAAAAAACACAGTACAAAAAATGGTCTTTAACATGTTTTGTAAAATCATTTTTAAAAGCTTATGGCAATGTGCCCTCAGCATCAGTCAGAAAGCATCGAATTTATAATTTTATTAAACCCAGCCATCCTAAACCAAAATCATTTGAGATTAAAAAGGCAAAAACTGTAGAACTAAAGGTAAACAACTTAAACCTATGTGTAGAAGAATATATATGAAGAAGATATATTTGTACTTTATCTAAAACTAATTCATGTTAGACCTCAAGGCAACATTTTGAGAAAAATGTGCTTTCATTTTTGTCAGTTTTGTATTGGTCGCAAATAAAATTATTTTCTCTGTGTAGTGAACTTTTTGCATATGAGGCAGTTCTTCCAAGCAGTGGAGCTGCATTCCCTTCATTTCATTAACTGAGCAGTGTAATGCACATCTTGTTTAAAAGTGAGTTTAAGCATCCTGATAATTTTATACTTCTGCATTCAAGTGAAATCTACTGAATAATTTAGATACTAAGATAAACTTAGAACTCAATAAAAAGGACAGCTGATATATTAAAAGGGTCAGGAAAACACATTTTATAAATATTGCCATATTTTGATAATTTAGCTTTATAAAAGATAGATTTGTAGGCAAGCCTAATTATCGACTCACTCACCTTTATCATTTAGAGCCCATGTCAAGTTTTTTTTTTTAATTGTGAGCACTGTGTGGTGACGGTGAATTTTGCATGAAAGGAAAATTCAGTTTTTTGGTGGGGACATCAGATGAACTGGGACAGCATATCTTTGCAGCATTTATTTTCTGGCATGATCAGTCAAAACTTGCATTAATAAACCCTCAGAGTGGAACTGCTTGATAGTAACATCATATAAGTGGGTGTGGTCACCATCAAACAGGATGTTGACCTCAAAATTCTGAGGTAGGAAAAATGACCAAAAAAGAGAATTTTTTTTAATATGAATA
>JAQLOM010000034.1:3839456-3849522 GCA_030068315.1 Chrysichthys thysi
ATGAAGCTTATAGAGCAAAAATGCAGAGAAACACAACGGAAAAATGTGTTGAATACGTTCACACCACGAGCGCTTGAGCGGAACTGAATGTTTGTGGCGTGAAGCGTGGGTCGGCTGTGTGTGTATGTTAGTCCAGAATTTGTTTCTCAGTCGGGACAAAATCTGTTCAGGAATTTAGTTCGTTCGTCGATTTGTTCACTATCCGACGCGTTCGCGTTCGATTAGGAAATGCTTTGCTGAATGTGTTCTGAATAAAACTTGTATAAGTTCAAATAATAATAATAATAATAATAATAATAATAATAATAATAGTTCTGGATGAAGAGTACTCTGAATGTAGCACTAGACCTGCTACATCGCCCCATCAGAGGTTTTCCTAATGAATAGTTAGAGCAATTTTTTTTTTGCTTTCACTTTTTCATAGAATTTTTTCCCCCTGAAACTGGACTAGTTATTGCACGATATATTATTTGTGTTGGAAGATGGGACGGATATGCACTTTAGTCTTCTGACATGGAGTCTGGGCCTTCATTGTGAAAATTGCATATCTTTGGGATTGGAAATTAATCAAGTTGTGAACAGCTGAACTGGACAAATTGCGGCTTTTTTGTTGGTTTTTTTTTTTTGCTATAATATGTTTCAGGTGTTTGGCCGAAGACCCGGTGAGCTCGCGCAGTATCTGAGCAAGAGAGAGAGAGAGAGAGAGCTTTACCACTAATGAGTGGTAAATCAATACAGCAGTCTGAAGGCACTGAATTAGCTCCCATTCTCATTCAAGTGCTACAGGACAAAAACAGCCTCTTTTTTTTCCCCAACCACAATACACATATAATTTTTTCCCAACATATTTATTATTATTTTTTTTTTTAAAAAACCTTTACAGAGTGGTAGCAGCATGTATCTGTGTTACGGTTACCGTGACAGCCCGTCACCATGGAGACCGGGCACATTTTGAGTGTCCTCCCTTTGATTAGCTATTCGTGGAAATGCCAATCTCTAATAAAGTGTCTATATTACACCGTCGCAATTCTCTCTGTGGCGCCACTGGATTAACGTGCTAGCACAAAACAACTCAATATCAAATGCACCTCTGGGTCTCTAGACCTGGTTCAAAAGAGAGAACACACGGTCAAAACAGAAATTGTTATTTTTTTTGGTTTTTGGGGGTTTTTTCCCATAAAGTATGTCCGAAATGTTATAAAGGTGTGCAGGAGTGCAGGAAAATGGCTAACATATACAAGCTAACGTGGAGTAAATTGGCTTTCGGTAAGCGGCCCATGTTTTGCCAACAGCGCAGCCAGGAAGGAACCTTGGGTTGTTCTTGCTCCTTGAGTGAAAGGGCCATCCCGAACATATGCTCGTCAAACTGTTTTAATGCGCCCTCAAACATTAAGACACAAAGAGTTGACATTTGGAGGCAGCGCTTTGATCATCACATCAGTGCAATAGTCACCGTTCCCCAGCCTTAAATGAACAAAAAGCCCCCAGGGTTCATGGGAAGCTTATACGAAGACCACACAATCAGGAAAGTAGGATTGCACCATCGATACCATGGCAACTGTACACAGTGGGCAGTGCGATTTAGTGTGGAAAACCTGCACCAATGGTCCACTGACCTTTACCTATGACTAATAACCATCTGAAACCATCACGTCGGGACCAAAAGGAAGACTGAAGAGCGAAGAGATTTGTTTTGAGTAAAACACAAAGAAGCCAGGGGAAAAAAAAAAAAAAAAGACATGTGTACATTCATGCTCTCACCCACAAATATGTGATTTTTCTCTCTCTCTCTCTCTCTTTTTCCATGGCGTCTTTAGCATCACCTTTGGCACGCTGTGCTTTAGAAGCTCATTTCTCTCGCTTTGCCTTTCTTAAAGGCAGAACCCATGCTAGCTCTGTCACAGGTGAGCTATTGCTGGTTTGGAAAAAAAAAAAAGAATAGAAAAAGGAACGAAAAGTAGAATAAGAAGCGTAAGAGGGGGACAAAGCTATGCTCACAAGAAAGCAAGGGTCTGTCTCACCAGGAGGCAGAGGTAGCCTATTATTTGCCCACTGAAAAATGGAGAAACTCTCTCATGCAGCAAAGAGGGAGCACTTAGGGCCAAAATGGGCCCTCGCAATGTTCTACAAAGTGTATCCAATCCCCTGCTGAGTCTCTCTCTCTTTCTCTTTCTCTTTCTCTCTTTTTCTCTTTCCTGTCTACCTTCTCATGCAGTCATACTTCAGCTGAAGGAAAATCGTGAAGCTCTCCATGTTAAAGGACTTAAAGCATATATTTCTTATCATGTTCCGCCCTGGTTAATGTTTCATTCAGTCGCTCAGATGGGACCTTTCAGTCCCCAGTGCACGATGGCTTTCTGGACCCAAATGAGGACTGTGACAATAAAGGACAGCCGATTTTTTTCCCCCCTTCTATAGTTGCATGTGACAATAATGGAGCCAAGACGCATTTTTCTTTCTTTCAAAGGGAGCACCTGGACTCTTTGTTGCACAATTACCACGCTGTATTTCGATGTTCGACCATTTACAGTCCGGCAGATACTCAATTAGATGTGAACGTCACTGTCTCCTAACCTCTTCCTCGCCGTGAGGGGTCATGATGCAAGTGTAATGCTTTTAAGTAACTTTAATGCTTTTCCAGTGTCACCCTGCTCTCGGTCCTTTTACACAGCCAGGCTACTCTGCCTCAGGGAGTATGAACTCAAGCAATGAACTCCGTTAAAGTTGTCTCAGTGTTTCTAGCATATCTAACACATCGCCTGGACCTTTTTCTTGTTTCCAGTCTGTCCAGTTTTGGTGAACCTGTGCCCAAGGTAGCCTCCGATTCCTGTTCTTGGAAAAGAAGAAGAAAGGAAGAGAAGCGATACTAGTGTTCATCAGACATGAAACACACCACAGCGCAGTAAAGCATAGCATGATCCAGTGAAACTACTTCTCTGCATTTGACCCATTCACCAGGTGAAGCAGGGGGCACCCGAACAGCGCAGCGCCCGGGGAGCAGTGCTTGGGGACAGTACCTTGCTCAGGGTACTTCAGTGTACCTTGTTGGTCCTGGGCCTTGAACCTACAACCTTCCCACTGAAGGACCAGTGCCCTGATCACTTGGCCACCACTGCCCCAAAACAGATGTGGGAAAAACCCAGTGTGGTCTTGTGTTGATGTTGCCCATCTGCATTGAGCTTGGCCATTTTGTGCGTTTGATGTCACGGTGGATAGCCCTGTCGCCTCACAGCAAGAGGGTCCTGGGTCCGACCCCCGGGTTTGGCATGGGTGCCTTCCTGTGTGGAGTTTGCATGTTCTCCCTGTGTCCGCGTGAGTTTCCTCCAGGTACTCCGGTTTCCTCCCACAGTCTGAAGACATGCACATTAGGTGGATTGGCGGCTCTGAATCACCCACAGGTGTAAATGTGCCACGTGTACCACTGAGAAGTCCTGGCCAGGGCTCGGTGTAAATTACGGTTATGGAAGCTAGGAATGTTGGAAGCATCTCCTAGCCAGCTATTGCCACCCTATGGCTGGCAGACAGTGTTGATGACGATAATATTGTGCGTTCATAATGGGCATTCCGCGATGCTTTTCAGATCAACGGAGATGTAACTAGTACTTATTTGCGCCTGCCCATTCTCCTGTGACTTTTCTCATCAGCAAGGCATTTGAAAGGTGGAAATGCGGGTTGTTTTTGTGCACCATTCTGTGTAAATTCCCGGTAATTCTAGTTTTATTAACCGAGCCTGCTTGCATACACAAGGAATTACAGGCTTACAGGTGCTTCGGGTCTCGCACACAACAGGGTCCAACGAATGAGATGAAATCAGAAAAAGGAAAGCGATATAACAGCAATACACACCAATATGCAGAGGATTGCAAATGCCAACAGGTATGTGCAGGGTTTTTTGTTTTTATATATATATATAAAGGACGGATGTGTAAACCAGTAAGTGCGGGTTAGAAAGTAGGAGGAATATAGCGCACTCCGTGTGCACTCAAAGATTCCACTTTTTATGACCTGTGTGTAAGAGAGATGGCCTGTGGTGGGGAAAGTGTTCTTGTGCATTGTTGCTTTGGTGCTGAGTCCCCTGTAGCACCTCTCAGACAGTTGGAGATCAAAGAGGTCATACCTAGGGTGTGTGGGGTCGGTGGTTAGTTTTTCTGTCCGCAGTCTGACCATGGAGGCAAACAAGTCCTGAAGAGTGGGCAGGGGTGTCGCAGTGATCCTCGCAGCAGTCCTCACAGTCTGCTGAAGCCTTGTTTTGTTCGATTTGGTGGCTGAAAGAAACCAGACAGGAATTGAAAGTGCACATTAAAGACTTAAAGATAGTTGGGTAGAACTGTAGGCCTGCTTGGGATAATCCCAGGAGATTTCTGAATTACTCAAACTTGCCTGTCTGATACCTAGAATCAGGCCACTGGAGCTCTTCCCCACCAACCACGGGTAAACCATGGCTTTCCGATCAATTTGTGCACAAGGGTATTGTCATTTGGGAACATTTTGGTGTGGGAATTTTCGTTCCAGTAAGGGGGAAAGGGACATTTTATACCAGTGATCACGCACCCTGTTCCTGGACATCTACCCCCATGCAGATTTCATCTCCAATCAAAATCAAACACACTCCTTTTCCGGATCAGAAACTTCTTGAGGCAGTGACTGGACGATCAGGTGGGCACGATTATGTTTGGAGGTAAAGTCTTCAGGGAGGTGGATCTCCAGGAACAATGATGGTGACCACTGTTCTAGACTACTGTGTGTTTCAAACTTTGTGGCAACAGTTCCTCATCTATTGACGTGGTGATATTCAGGTGTCCACAAACCTTTGGCCATAAAGTGTCCGCTAAATGACCTGATTTCAAATAGACTTCCTTTTGACCCAACCTTGTTTTATCATCAGTAAGATTCGCCACAGGAAGTCTGGCTATGAGGAGCATCAGTGGTGCAAAATGGTGTCAGTTAAACCATCTTTGGAACAATATGAAAACACGTCGACGCCAAAGTACAGATTTCTGAAAACGCACGTCTGACATCACACTGGGTTAAATGCATCCGTCTCTATCATAATCAGCACCTTCTAATTAAAGCAATTATTTGGAGGGCTGTAACATTTCGAAATCAGTCGGATTAATAACAGAGCAGGCGATATTAATGAACTCCATCACAGTCACACGGAGAACGAGGAAATGCACCGTCTTCATTCTCCTGTGGCCGACAGGGCTCTTTTGAACATTTCATTAGGTTATGGTATGACTCCCAATTCAGATTTGCCAGGCATATTGACGTAAACACGGTGTTTTTTGTTTTGTTTGTTTATTATTTATTTAATTATTTTTCCCCTGGTGCTTGGGCGCCATCAAACTTTAATTTACGTGCCAACAGGAAGAAGAACTGTTCCTTCGACTGGTGTAAAACAACCACCCTGGAGGTCACATCTGGAACGCATATTCGACCAGTCATAGCAGCAGTATGAGCCTTAACCTTAAACTAAGCATGTTGATGCTAGTTAAACACACACATACAGCACTAGTCAAGTCAAGCATCTGTACAAGTCTTCCTACCAAAGATGAATCTTCTTGGGCTGTTCCAGGTCGACGCGATCACCTTGAGTAGCCGAATCGATTTATGGTCAGATTACAAAATGAGGAAACGATTTATTTGGATTGTTCATTTTGTATACACTGTGAAACGGTCAAACAGCCCATCAGCTTGTACTGAAGACAAGAAGTAAACACAGCACTTCTACTCACCTGTGGGATTGTGTGAGACCTGATGAAACGTTTGGCTTGCTTCGTCGAAGAAGTTCCACACAGACACTCAGGGATCATCTTCGGAAGGTTGTACGCTCAATGTCATTGTCAAGGCACTTATGTGGTTTATGTGGTTTGGTTTCCGGACTGATGAGTGAGCAAGACGTCCCTCATGATGACCTGCCCCATGTCCGATGACAGATGCGTCTCGGCTTCCAATCTACTGGACAGATGACTACGTCGGCAGGGTTTTGATGAAGGCAGGTACATTTTATGGACTTTTAACTTCTTAAGTGGACAGAGCTGTCCTAATGAGGTCTTGAGGCACCTAGTGGCACCTTTCATCCACTCACCTTTCAGCACGGCCCAATGTAGACACGTCGGGGCAGCTCGAAGTGTCTCAGATTATCCAAGGACTGCGTCCTCGCCGTTACATGTCACCCATTGAACATATTTGCACTGCTCTGGCTCGGCGTGTACGACAAGCTCCGAAACCGGTTGAATCCAAGAGTCTAATCCAGTTCAATTGTCAGTTTCTGCTTATTCATCAATTTTTAATAAAGTCTTTGAAATGGCCAAGTGTTAAATTTATACTTTTGACTGTCATACATCAGCATTTTGCGGTGGCACAAAGGTACAGTGGTTAGCACTGTTGAAGGTTCTGAGTTCAATCCCGAAAGTTGCATGTTTTCCCAGTGCCTGTGTGGATTTCCTCTGGGCGCTCTGGTTTCCTCCCACAGTTCAAAGACATGCAGGTTAGGTCAACAGGCTACTCGAAATTGCCCATAGGTGTGAATATGAATGGTGTGAATGGTGGTTCATCTTTCTGTGTTAGCCTGGCAATAAATTAGCGACCTGCCCAGGGTGCACCCTGAACCGCGACCAATTCAGCTGGGATTGGCTCCAGCTTCCCCACAACCCTTAATGGATAAGTGACATAGATAATGAATGGATGAACGTTAAAATATCTAGCTAATTATCATTAAGGAGATCAATAATCTATACCAGAGGTCACTAACAGGCGGCCCATAAGCCGCCCCATACGGACCCGGACCTAGGCCAGTGTTTTTCAACCTGTGTGCCGCGAGAGGTCATCAGGTGTGCCGTGTGAAAATCCCCCTCACCTCCCGCGAGTTGTGCGCACCGAGAGCGCACAACGATTACGCAGTCAATTTCCCAAGATTCCCTAGGCGGTACCCGGATGTGTTATGTTTTTTTTTTATTTTATTTTTTATAGTTTAAGCCCTAAATGATCCTCCCGCAGTCTGTAAGCACTTTCTAGACACAATTAAACACATAAAGAAAACATTTGCGAGCACATAGCGAGGTGAGTTTCATGTCGAATTCAGAGAAACATCACATTTATAGTACTCTTATGGGCGAAGAAGAAGAAGAAGAAAAATAAATTCATTCAAGGAAGGAATCTGGGAGCTCCAGCATTGCAGGTATTGTACGCAATTGTACGCGCCGTAGCCAGCAGCCAATCACAACCAAGGTTAAATGAACAGGGCATTCCGATTGGCCAGACTCGTTTCTCCAGCCCATTTCTATTTTTTTTCAGGATCCCCAAACCGCATTTTCGTAAACGACGCAACGTGTTCTTTGTCTCTTGTGTAAATCTGATCTACACTGTAGTGTAGTTAATATCTTATTCATATTTGACCCCATTTTAATTCATGTTTAGATTTTATAATACCGGGGAAATCCACAAAAAAATGTATATATATAATAAATAAAATTCCGCGAATAGCCAGGGGCATGAAATGTGAACCGCGATACGGCGGGGGATCACTGTATTTATTGTCTCCAAATATTAGTAACTTGAAATGTTTCATTTATGGTTGTTGATGTTTAGTAGCTTGTGCATAGATTACTAGCACATCCCGTTTGCTTTCACCTTTAGTAGGACGGTCTAGTCTTGGTGTTTAGATCATCTCTCAACTCTCACCTCAGCCCCACTCTTATAACAGTCTCACCAATTACTTCAGTTCACTTCATGCGAACACCCTGACACATTTTATAATACAGTACGTTGTTGAAATTAGTTCACATATTAAGCGTCGGTTTCCGCCCAGGATTGGACTCTTCCAAATAAAGTGTTCCCGAAGCTGGACCTCATTTCATGTCCTTTATCCTTCGCCATCTCTCCTTTCTGCTTTTGGTCCTCCTTATTTCCTTTCCTCATCCTCATTTTAGAAGGGTAAAAAAAAAAAAAAAAAAAAAAAAGTGAAAGGATGAACGTTGACCCAGATCTCGCTCGATTGTTAGTGCGGTTGCAGTTTGCTGAGTCTTCAGGAAGCGGACCAATTAGGTCTCTCAGGAATACACACATGCTCACACACAGTGGCAGGTGAACGGCAAACAAACCCATCATTCCTGACGCAATGGCGTAAACCGCCCTTGCCCCGTTGCATCATCAAACTCCTGAGCCGTCGTATACCCAGGCAGACGACACAACGAGAAACAAGAATGTGAACTTGTGTGTCTCTTTTTCATTGGTTTTTTATTTGTTATTTACTTCGGTCTATTGTCCTCAAGACTCGAGACCATGTTAAAAAAAATAAAAAAACAAAAACAAGCATTTTTATTTTT
This sequence comes from Chrysichthys thysi, assembly GCA_030068315.1. NCBI lineage: Eukaryota > Metazoa > Chordata > Actinopteri > Siluriformes > Claroteidae > Chrysichthys > Chrysichthys thysi. Next base: position 3,847,784 of record JAQLOM010000034.1, read on the forward strand.
CAATTTCACATTTATGAGCAATCAAAACCGTAGCATGACAAAGAGCGAGAGAGAGAGAGAGAGAGAGAGAGAGACCCAGTGTTTCATGCTTTTATCCATTCGTTATTATACTGTACTTTATAGTCCATTACTGCTAAAAACCAGGCGAAAGTATAAACACCCCCCCCCTCCCCCCCAAAAAAGGTACCAGTTGAAAAAAGCAAACAACTTGCCTGTCAGTATGACCTACATGACTTCACATTTCGGTATCATTTTACATCTTGCGTTTTCATCACTTCATATTCCACCCGTCTCCGCCTCACCTACCCTGCGCCGCATGCTTTCTGATCAAGTCTGTGAGTCCTTGCTCCTGACCTACCACCTCTTTGAAATTACACTCCCTTATTTCAATTTCCCCAGCCTGTATCATTAGCCCACCCGGTGAGGGCATGGCAGCATGCGGGGGCTTTTCTGATTGCATTTGATTGTCTTATGAATTGATTTGCCTGTATGCATGAGTGAGGCTGTAATCTTCCGCTTCGTATTGGCTTGCCATCCGAAGCCTGTCAGCTGACAATCAATCCACAACATCAAATACGAGCTGGGTAAAACAGGGTGGGAAATGTGCCTAGGGTGCAAGAGAAAAGACAATTGGGCGCGTGGACACGTTTAAGTTAGGGGGACTTGAGGAAATAAGTTCATTCAGTCCGTACAATGGGATGTCAATGTTTCATCGGGGGAAATGCTTACATAGGTATATAATATATGCGGTACACCTTCTCTAGTTTGTGTTTGTACTCTGCCTTGTTGTCGAGATCCTCGGACGTCAATAAGGACTTGATAGTTGTAATCCTAAGTCTCGTTGAGCCTCAAGGGTTTCCATTCACTCCATGGTCTTTGACGACCTGTAACTAACATCAGGAACCAAAAGGACATCTTTGGAGCACTTGTTTATTTCAAAAGAAATGTCCTCCATTTCAAATTCTCTTGGATCATTTGATCAGGGATGAATGCTGTCAATCATGCGGCTGCCTGTCTTTTACAATGGTGAGCATTCCGGGCATAATACTGAAAGTACTAATAAATCAAGTACTTTTGAGAGGGAATTGGGTGAAGTGAGGGTTGAGGTGCTTTTGTTAAGGGCTGAGCCCATTTAGTGTCTAAAACTCTTTATAGGTGCTGAGCAGCGTGTCCGTGCGATCAGAAATAACATGTTTATGGAGGAGAAACCGAAGAGAAGTGGGAAGTAATCCGAGGAAGAAAGGCACACTGAGCTTGAATGCCATATATGGGGAAAACTGAATTCGTACTGGTCATGGAAAGAAGAGGGTCAAAAACGTCACACCCCTGTTCCACAATGCTGGCTGGTCCTTTTATCCAGATGTTGATCCTGGCTCTGGAATGACCAAAAGTTCTGGCTGAGAGGCATAAATAAGGAATTAACCCCCGCACCCCCAGTCTTTGGATTGTCAAGCAGATTGTTGAAAAAAATCCCCATTGCAAGGCCGCCGATGTTGTCAGTCAGAGTCGGAGTACCTTTATGAGGTATCTCCATCAGCTTGGCTACTATGATAGAACGCTTAGAAGGAAGTATCTAGGAATACATTTTTCAAAAATGATGGTGTCTATTTATTTACTATTTATTTGTGTGTATGTACATATACAGTGGACCCTCAACTCACAAACTGAATCCGTCCCGAGACTCTGTTTGTGACCCGATTTGTTCGCGACCCGAATCAGTGTTTCCCATTGAAATGAAT
>JAQLOM010000034.1:4012502-4022888 GCA_030068315.1 Chrysichthys thysi
TACTGTACAGCCAATGAACACACGTCTGAGCGAGACCGATTAAAGGGACACGCGCGTCTTTGTTAGGTACGCAATACGTAAATTGCATGATTTGCAAACAGAAAATGGGGGGGAAGCAGCGGAAGGGGAAAATGGGCGGGGCCGTGTTTGTTCGCCATCCGATTATGTGGTCGTGACAAGATGAAAAATTTTGGTGAATTTTTGGGTCAGGAACCAATTTGTTCGTGTTCGGAGGCGTTCGTGACCAGAGGTCCCACTGTATTACACTTTATTAATCTTTATGTTAAATCCGACCTCCCTCCATAGAAACCCATATGTAATTTTGCTTTATCCTGGTAATTATGTGTAATTACCCTATATCAACCTTATAATTTTACAGATGCACAGCAGCATTTTGCTCGGAGTTCATTTGAAGTAGTTTTCTTGTAGCCTATAAATCTCTGTCAGCTGCGATTTGTCAGGTTTGGTAGCAGTGAATGGCTTGCAAATAAATTTCAAAGTTACGAATAAAAGTGTTCGATTTGATGGTGCGTTTACTTGTCAGTTTATAGGTCACGACCGCCGACATTCATTGGCCCATTTAGCTGATGCACCGAGCACATAGGTATACTTTGTACACATGCACACGTTTGGGTGCGAGACCAAGATTTGTTTTTGTTTGAAAGGAATCGGCAGGTGTACAGCTGACTTCCTGTTGAACAGTTTCAAAACAAATTTAACGTCATGTTCTGTCTGATCTGAGATTTTTTTGGAACCTCTTTCTGATTACAGAGTGACTGTGAAACACCGTTTACAAGAAGGTAAAGGTTTGAGGTTTTTGTTGAGATTTTTCTTCCCTCTCTTCAGGCTTACTGAAACCGTCTCCATCACCGTTTCCTTCTTGTGATCTTTCTCTTTTAGGTCCCATGGCATGAAACGGAAACTTGAGGACCTTTATTCTGACTCGGGTAATTTATCAATTGTGGAATAATTGTTAATACTGATTGTATGATGATTATAATTGTTAAAACGCAAAATCCTTTATTTTATATCCCCATCCTTCCACTGGCTCCTCCCGTCAGGGGTTGCCCCAGTGGCTCTTTGGTGGGCGGGGTTTTCTGTTTGGGCGCCTGGCTACGGCATCACCGGGATTCGGACTCGCGATCTCCTGACAATAGGGCGAACGCCTCTCCCGTTGCACCACTCAGGGGCTCAGTGGACAGAATGTATATCAGAAACGTTTAGAAAAGTATAAACAAATCAACCGTTTTATTCCCTTCAGATGAAACCGATCCGGGGATTCCGCCAGTAGAATCCGACTGCGATGACACGCCTCCAAAGCGGAACAGGGTAAGGGCCTACTATGGTCAGGCATGCGATTTAAATGATCATTTCACACTTAGAAATCAGTTTTGTTAAAAACAAAACCACAACATGCCCATTGTAGGAGCACAACAAGCTGTTTGAGGTTCACATCAGAGGCTTTGAAAAACCATTTGGTCACAATGCAAGCAACTGTATCTTACTCACATGATGAAAGATTATGTCAAAAAGGATTGTATTTTAAAATATAACATACAGTGGTACCCCGCTTAACGAACGCCCCGAAGAATGAACGTTCCTCATACCGTGACTCGCAGAACGAACGTGTTTCCCACGTGAAAATTCGAGCTTTACGTAAAAAAAAAAAAATAAATGTCTGAATCCGGTCCAGATGTGTCTCAGATGAAGACAAAGCATCATCAGCAGGGGGTGGATCCAGTTTCAATTTCAATTGCACCGAACGTGCCGCTGGAACGCATTGCGCTCGTAATGCGGGATACCACTGTATTGGAAAATGTTCTTCCTGGAGTTTGGAGAATCCAGGGCCCTGCCGAGGTTATATATGAGTACGGGTAATGCCTTATAATTTAGACAATATTGAGCCTTGTTAGTAGTTTTTTGTTGAATAGAGAGATAGGATTTCCACTTTACAGGTGACAACAGATTGATCTGTTAAATTTGCGTCAACATATCGCCATGCAGATAGTGTTTCAGTTGTGTCTCAGTAGTGAAACCTTTTTATCGTCTTCTCTGCAGCAAACCCTTGACTCTGGAGCCAGTGGGTAGGCATTAAAATACCTCCAAAATAACATGGTCAAATCCAAACACTTTTTGCTGATAAAGTGATGTTTTTGTTAAGGTCGTTGAAACTAACACGTTGTCTCTCACCGCAGGGACGAGAAGAACCCTCAACAAGGTAACTATGGGTTCTGATTGTGCGAACTAGAGCATAAGGAGTGGAAAAAGTGATTTGTCTTTTTACAAAGTTGTGTGGAAATGTTTGCGTCAGCCAAACCGGGCAAAAAACATTCCGCCAGGTTTACAGACATTCCCAAAAGAGCGATTTTCTTCGTTCTCACGTGCGAATGTCGTGTTAAGTGCAAAGCGCATTCCCGCTACCTCTCATCTACCCCACGAGAGACTTAAACTCCATAAAAGGTCATGTGCACAGACAGCTGGGACAGCAAGAAATGAGCAATGAAGGGAAATGCAGAAGTGGAAGTTATTTTGACTCACTTCTATGCCAGTAAAACTTATTTAAGAAGAAGAAGAAGAAGCATGTGTAAAATCTTCCTTAACCTGAGGCACTTGTTAATGGTTTTTGGCTTTGCACGGACAGACCAGGCTGTGCTCTGTGTCGAAGGCAGCGTTTCTTGGAATGAAATTTGGATTTTCTTGAAAGTTCGATGAACTTGAATGAAAGTGTTGGCTCATTTTTAAAAAAATATTTCAAATTTTTTTTGTGATTAATCTTCCTATCGCCACAGGCGGGGTACTTTTTCGTGGCTCGCCCTGTCCTCCGATACTCAGAGATGCTGTAAATGTTCCTTTTTTGTGCAGAAGCTCCTAGTGCTTCTAACGGAGATGGTGGTGGTGGTGATGATGATGAAGCACGTCAAGATTCGGTGAGTGTACCGGCACAGGCCAGGCTAGAACAATCCCCACACAACGCTTAGTGACATGATCCAGATGCTCCATTTGGTTCTAACAGGACTTTCATGTCTCTTGATCCCTCTCTCTCTCTCTCTCTCTCTCAGGATCTTGAGTCCCAGAGTCTGTTACCATCAGAGTACCGCCAAGAGAATGTGCCCTTCATTGTTTTTGCAGATTCAGGCCCTTCCATTGAATCAAGTACGGTCTTGTACAGTACAGTTACCCCTCTGCTACACATTCAGTTATCATATTGCTTTTGGTTGAGCTGGTACTTTTATAACATGGGTGATAAAATTGTGTATTTTCTGAAGTTGCAGAGAACAGCCCTGAATCCTGTTTCCCTGCTTCACCGAGCCCAGCCAACGCCGCTTTGAGCAACTTGGATCAGTCCGTGGCCGCCCCTGAGCAGGCGCCAGCCCTCCACTCTAACGACACGGTTCCTCCAAAGCCACCTGTCCCTGCCTGCCCGTCTCTTGACTCCCCTCCATCCGGCGCTCCCGGTGAAACCTCCAACACCAAAGAAGCCTCGTGTGGAGACCTTCCTGTGAAGCCTGAGCGTTGTGCATCTCGGAACTTACCACCCTTACAAATGCCAGATGAGAGACCAGGATCTTGCGTGAAGTGCCCTCATGATGATCCCCTAGACCTAACAGCACCAGGAGGTTGCTGCATGCCACACGTTACGTACAGCGAACACGCAGACCGCGCGGGCGTTTCGGACTCGGGTGCCGCCGTCTTCTGGAGGAGATGCAACGAGGTGGGCTGCACAGACGCCATATTCGCAGAGCTCACACGTCAACTCGCTGACTTGGCCGAGAAGGTGCGGAATCAGCATGCCACAAAAAAGGGTGAGAACAGACCGTATGGTCTCTTTGTTTGTTTGGGGTTTTTTTATTTATAGCAAGAGGATAGCAGTGGCCACCCCTTGGCTTCACCAAACGGAAACGCAGAGTACTATTCATTCCAAAGCAGTAATGAATGTGAGCGGTGTTCCTGTGACTCCACAGATTACGCCGTCTCTCTGAGGATACTGGAGGCATCAGGGACTCTCCCAAGAATATTCCGACAAATGGAGCAAGGTTTGCTGGGCACGCTTTTAAATACGTACAGCGGAACCTCTGGTCACGAACGCTTCCGAACACGAACAAATCAGTTCCCGACCAAAAAATCAAGGCAAAATTTTGCACCCGGTCACGACCACGTAATCTGGTGGCGAACAAACACGGCCCCGGCCATTTTCTCCTTCCGCTTCGTAGGCGCCGAAGTTTTCCAATTTTCTGTCATTTGCACGTTGCGCAATTGCGTATCGCGTACCTAACAAAGACGCACGTGTCCCTTTAATCGGTCTCGCTCAGACGTGCGTTCGTTGGCTGTACAGTAGAGGTTACTTCCTTAACTTCCTTAACGCCAGAAGGCGACTCATGCAAGGTTCGTTTTCTTGGTTGTTTACAGTAAGTTTTTGTATAATTAGGGATTGCTCAAACTTTGATTTTTTTTTCCCGTGCCTAAAACCGCACAGCGAACGCTTCGTAGAGGCGTTCAAATACAGACTCGTGCAATGTGTCTGTTCTCTGTTCAAGGTTTTTACATTTGGTTTACTATTACACTCCGCACTCTGTGGTATAATTAACTATTTTTCTGCTTAAAAATCTTTAAAAGTAAATAATAAATAAATAAATAACAATATCTACGTACTGTCGGTCGGGTCTGGAACGGACTAATCGTATCTACAGACAATCCAATGGGGAAATTAGGTTCGGGTCACGGCCAGAGTTTTGGAACGAGTTATGGTCGTGACCAGAGGTCCCGCTGTATATTGTTTCAAATTGTCGGATTCTCAGCAGATTATTTACTGCCGATTATCTATTTCACAGACTTCGAGGATCAAGAAAGACAGCTTCAGAGAAAGCGAGAGGCGTTAAGGGACGCCAAGGCGGCGCTGGATAATCTTATCTGATGTTGAAATAATAATGGTTTGTTTTGGGTTTTTTTTTTATAATGACTTTTTCTACATAAATTTAAATCCTTTTGTATCCTGTATTTTATTTTGTATTTTTTTTTTTGTTTATACTCCGTTTCCTCCTATGGTTTTTTTTTTGTTTGTTTTTTTAAAGTTTTAAATGTTTACACGTACATTACAGCTCCGAAGAAGAAAAAGACAACAAAACATTTTTTTGTAATTCATCGTGAAAAATTGCAGCCATATATGTCCGTAGCAAGTTATTCAAATCCCATAACGTACCATTTCTTCATTCGTAAGTACGCATTTGTTTCGATTAAAATGGTTTCCAGCGTCGTCCCTGCCGCTTGCTTCCTCCCTGGTGTGTCCATAGCTTCTTGTATCTGTTGTTTTTCCTTCACCATCGTTTCTGGTAAAGTCTGAGTAATCTCAGAGCACTGAGTTGCATTAGAAACCACCGCAAGATTGTTTTATTTTTTATATTTATATTTATATATACACACACATATACATGAACAAAATTCTATGATTACAGACAAAACAGACAGGCTTTACACTGGGGGCAGTACAGGCACAGCCATAAAACAATATTTGCATATATGATATGCTAATTACACATGGAAGTTAAGGCTGCACTAATTCAAAGACAAAGCTGACGTTTGCTTAATGTGAGGAACGTTAGACTTAACTACCATCACACAGAGACGCCGGAGGTTCACGTTCTGTAAAGGGCTGAGGAACATCGTGACACGTGGAAGTGTTTAACATCTCGTGCTCTTCTCGTGAAAAGGGAGGAAAACCTCGGAACGCCAGATGCTTTTCCAAAAGTAGTCTGGAATCATGTGATCAATCTGTAAAAATGCAAGATAAAGATTGAGGGTTTTTTTTTTTTCAAAAATATATATTAAAAAAAAACAATCACGTGCTAAACCTGCATGAAAACTCATGTTTCCCCATGACCACAGATGCCCCCAGGACGCCGACAACATCTTCGCTCTCTCCGGGTACTCATGAACACTGGATATACATGGTAGACGTGTAATAGGAGCTCAGAGAAGGAAAATCTGAGCACCCGAGGTTTTAAAAAACTGGTCTCGAAAGCACTTTTGGATGCGTTGGTATTACTTTTGTGCATCACAAATGCATTGTTGGTGGAGAAATACGTTCCTCAAAAGGATCATTCCAAAAAAGGACCAATTGTGTAAATGTAATAATTGAATTTAAATCCCAAGATGTTGTAAACCGGTTGGACGGAGGTCCAGAAGACTTTTTCAGTTGGCCAAGTTCTTGAACCAATCCTGCAGCAGAGCTATTAAGCGTCTATAAATCACCCAAAGTTTACGTACTCTAGTTTTCTACACATCTTCTTCAGGAGATCCTCTTTTGCTGCTTATCCATTCAATTATCCATTGAACCAGAGACGTAACGACAGAAAGTGGAGCATTTTTACAGATTTTTCACTTTATTTACCATTGCTTTCTTTGGGTCCTTTGAAAAACGTTCTTCTCCTGATACTTTTCAAAGGAGGTTTCTGTTATCGGTTCTTGCACTGATGCAGGATCCCCTTTCGGACACGGTTCACCAAGATTTGGAGCAACGGAAGAATCCGAGTTTCTTGCACGGAGCCCCTGAGCGCAACGCTTTTTGGTGCAGGACGCCTCGTTCCGAGAAGTTAGCGCCCCACCTCACTAATGCTCTCGTGGTTGAATGGGTATAAATCCCGATAACCATCGTTCCAGTGAGTGGAGGCTGCTCTGAACAAGCTCCATATGAAAGAGCATGGATTGGGAATGGGATGGATATCATAACCCATGTGAGTGAACCCAACCGAGGAGGTTTTAAAGATCATGTTTCACTTACTGTCGCGTTTTTTTGGTTGTCCTTCCTGAGAATCTGTTGCTTTGGGTTGTTTGCCAGCAGCACTCGCGCACTCACAGTCCTAACATAAAACAAACAAGTTGCGTGCAACAGACATGAGTTATGAATGTTATGAGAAAGCTCTTTTGCCCAAAAAAACCCCAAAACACATGCAGGAAAAATGGACATGTACATACAGTGGCGTTTTGTTGTTCCTCTTCTGGCTCAGATGTCACCTGATCTTCAGGGATGTAAAACCCATCATGCTCCATGGAGGGATCCAGAGAAACCGAGCCTTTCATCCATCCTGTGAGAGAATATATACATATTTAGAAAGGAAAAAAAAAAGTGAGGAAACTATAAAGTTCATGAGGAGGACACAGACGCTGGAGCATGATGGTAGGTGAAAAGGATAAAGCGATCATTTCCAAGCCATCACCGTAGCCGTGAGAGACGAGCTCATGAGTCAGATAGCCCACGTAGCAGACAGAGCATGCACGAGCACTGAGTGGAGAAAAGCTCGGAGCGACACACACTATATACAAACCTAAAACCCCATGCTTTCCCAGTACCAGCCCGAAGAGCTTTGTGAATGTACAGCATACAAGTACCTTTCCTACGATTCTGAAACAGGTTCGATGTACTTAACCACCTGACTCCACTTAAATGGGGGTGTGACCCTGTTTCTGAGAGGAGAACGACCAATCAGGGTTGCATCGTGGCTTGGCATAGTACACATGTTGCTGTTTATTTCTTCTTTAATAATTATTGGATTTGTCACCCATCAGGATTCAGGTTCAAATAAATAAATAAAGACATAATATACACCAGTGCAGTTCTTGATGAAGAAGGCAGCACTGATGACAGAAACCGTATACAGGTGCTCCCCGAGTCACGATGGCCCGACGTACGATTTTTCTAAGTCACGGTGACGATTCCGATTCGCTAAAAATTGTAAGATATTTAGAAAATATTTAAAATTCATGGGCAGGGAAGCCGGTGTAGCAGCATATGACATACGGACGCGGACGATGCCCGGATCGCTCACCTCGTGCGATGCCTCGCTGTCTCCCGCGACTCACGGAGTTCCCTCGTGTATCAGTGTACTGTACGGTGCATTACTGCAAAGTTGGGTTTTTTGTGCGCGTCAAGAGCTAATTTTAATTCAAAAGCATGTCTTCTATAGGAAAAGACTTCTGGGTATGGTAAGATAAGCTAGGCTAAGTGGTCCAACCACGCATTGGTTTGGCATACGATATTTTCAACTTCCGACGGGTGTGGCGGAACGCGTCTCCATCGTGACTTGAGGACTACCTGTACATTCGTTCTACATATCCAGTCCCCCAAGATAAATTAAAAAATAATAATCATAAAAACCCAGTGTGCGTTTGATCAGACGTGGCACCTAATGGCGTCGGGTCACTCTTGATATCTTGTCGCTTGGGTTTGGTGTCGGAGCCGGAGAACGAACCTGCAGTCCGAGGAAGGAAAACAGAACCTGGGTGAAGGAAGGATGCGGATCAGACGCTCGCGTGTTCTGTCGTCGCCTTTGTACTCACTTGTTGGTCTCTCGGGTTTTTTGTCACCTGGACTGCTGGGTTCATCGCCTCCTTCTTCTTCTGTCCTCTGTTTCTCCGCTTCTCCGTTCGTGTTACTCGGTCCATCTCTCGCTGGTCTACATGTTAATTATGAAGACAGTATTATGAAGTCAAGTCCATTTTGGAACGAATCAGCCTTTGTGATATGTGAATATTTCAAGCGAGAGTTGTTTAAAGAAGAAATTTGAATGCAAGGTATACACAAAAATGAAATGTATAAATAGTTGCGTGTGTGTGTGTGTGTGTGTGTGTGCGTTAACCTTTCAAGTGAATTGTCCTCTGCAGTCGACTGAGCAGTAGTCTTCTGCTGGTTAGCTTCTGTAAGACAAATAAATGAACTCCTTCCATGTGTGTTCTGAGAACGAATCCCAGCCTTCTCTGAAAGAAAAAACGTTCCCACACAGGCTTGAGTTCATAGTCATAAAAATTGGATTACCCCTACAGGCCTCCAGCTGTCCCGTGAGAAGCTTCCGGATCTCTCTCACCCAGGTCGTCTTAACATCTTCGGATGCCGCCTACATAAAACAAACATCACCGCGGTCTGTTCTGTGAATATCATCATCACAGTGTGAATCACACGTCCAGTCCAAACGCTGACCCACCTGCACGGTGTACACCTCGTCTCTGGAGCGTAACCAGATCTCAAACTTTTTACTGTCTCCTTTGGCATGTTCAGTGATCCCGATGGCGCTCATCTAAAAACAACCAAAAAAAAAGAAAGAAAGAAAGAAAATTTGAATTCATAAGGTGATTGATGTCCAAGCCTCCCAGGAACCACAGTTCCCGGTCCAATCAGTGTTCAGTTATTTGAATATCAGCGACAGTTTAAAAGAAAATATCCTTTCTATATACGTATGATTACGAAATTCACTATTTTCCAAGACTGTAGTATCAAGCTCAAGAGAACTCTTCCTCTGCAAGCTGACTTCTCATAAAAGAGAACACACACACACACACACACAGGAGAAAGCCTTCCAGGTTTCTTTCTTGTCCCAGAGTGATACAAGCCACAAACCCACTCACGCTCAGCTCCTGTTTGAAGCTGTAGGACGGCGCTTTTTCGTAGCCTTCGCCGTTTTCCTCGCGTCTCTTACAGAAGAGCAGAGCTTTCTCATGTAGGAACAGGTGCCTCTGCATGGGCTTGAAACGTGCCAGCTCCATCATCTTCACATGGCCACGCTTATGCTCCGCCCACACGCTGAAAGAACCCTGCATCAGCAGCCGGCCCAGGTCGCCGAGGTTACCCTGCCGGGGGGCGGAAACGAATACCAGCATCAGTCTGACGCTGAGAAAGTTTGAAATTGGCCCAGAAGAGGGCTGGATGGAGTCGGGCTAAACATGTGAGTGTAGGTGTTTGGGAATCTCCATCCCGTGTCTCACCTCGTATCCGTTGATTGCGATGAGGTGCATCGAGTCGTTGACGGCCTTCAAAATGCCCAGTAAAGATGAGAGAGCTGCCTGGAGCTCCACGACACCCTCACAGCCTTTACTGTACTTAATCAGCTCCTGTAAACACACGCATAATCACACTAAGAGTGGTGTTTATATTCTGCGTGTACATTGTGTCCCCATTTTCGTTAAAGTGTGAAACAGTGCATCATGGCGTTGCACTGTTGTTTTCAAATATCTGCACCGACTTGTTCAAATTGGCTTTTGAGTATAAGTGTAGACGTGAAAAAATGTTTATTATACTGTGTCCAAATGCTGCTTTATAAACCTGCATGAAGACTAATTTTCCATTCGTAGCTTCCGTCATACAGCGGAACCTCTGGTCATGAACAAATCGGTTCCCGACCAAAAACATTTTCCAAAATTTTGCACCCGGTCACGAACACATAATCAGGTGCCGAACGAACACAACCCCGGCCATTTCCTCCTTCTGCTTTGTACGCGCCAATGTTTTCCCATTTTCTGTCATTTGTATATTGCACAATTGCGTATTGCGTACCTAACAAAGACGCGCGTGTCCCTTTAATCGTCTCGCTCAGACGTGCGTTCATTGGCTGTACAGTAACC
>JAQLOM010000034.1:4131923-4146137 GCA_030068315.1 Chrysichthys thysi
GTTTGTGGCGTGAAGCGTGGGTCGGCTGTCTGTACGTCAGGCGAGGATTTGTTCGTCGGTCGGGACAAAATCTGTTCGGGAATTTGGTTTGTACGTTGATTAGTTCACCATCTGACTTGTTCGCGAGCCGAGGGTCCACTGTAAAGGGAATCCTGTCTATAAACGTCGGTAGAGATTTACATTAGTGGCGAGCGAATGAGTTGAGACCTGCAGGGATACGGGAGACGGTCTGCGGTCGGTCGTCTGCCACGTTCTCTCATGTGAAAGCAGGCGGTCGTGTTTATTCTTGAAACGTTCCGGGTTATCTTACAAAACCTAAAAGTCTGGCTAACGGTAAGACACCTCTAACACACCCTGATACGAGAGCTGTCGGACGTTGGAAATACCGCTGGTGTAAAACGCATGGATGTTTGGCGTGGCCTCGTCGTATCCAGAGAACCATGCTGGACAGGACAGAACGAAAAGCTGACCTCCGTGCCAAACTCGACTCAACCTCTGACCCCTCGGTGTGGAGAAACCGAGAGCGTCGGGTCCGGGTCGGATTATGGGGTGGAGTCCTCTTGGCGGTCGCGGCGGTTTCACGGCTTGCGAGTGAGTTTGCCGGGTGTCTAAATAAAACGGATAAGCTCGTTAAGAGATTAGCGCGATGTTAGAAGGTTTGGGACTGTGAGATGCCAGGGTGAGTGGGCCGTGCGTCGTGAGTCTGGGGATCACAGACGGGCAGCGTTCAGGCAAGTGGTGGGAGATATGACCAAAAGGTTCCAGGAAGCTTTGAGAAAATGTTGTATCGCGGGTCACGTTTCACTGTGTCGCGATGTCGGTGACCACGCCCATGACGTGTGGTCGACCCAGCTCAAGACTGAACGGTGTTCTCTCTCTAAAATAAACTGCAGTCTTGAGAGTGCCTCCTGCACAAATTCCTCGCCATCAGAAAAATCTCCTGCATGGTTAAGCGGGCTCCTGAAGCCGAGCGGTCGGAAGGAAGGGAAAATTCTGCTTTCTTCTGTAGTTCCCGCGCCGAATGTAGCCCGAGGCTGCGAAAACGCCGAGCCCCATCAGAGCCCGGGTTAAAGGTGTTTTACTGCTGAGATCTGGTTACAAGCTCGTGTGGATATGTGTGTGTGTGTGTGTGTGTGTGTGTGTGTGTGTGTGTGTGTGTGTGTGTGTGTGTGTGCGTGCGCTCACCTGAGTTGCCTGAAAACACACCTTGTTTATGTGCGCCTGGCTCGGGCTGTTCAAGGAAAGGAAAAGTCTGTGTTTATCCTCCTGAAATAAAGTTTGCTCAAAACAAATAATGAGCGGAGGACAGCACAGTTACGTGTTAGTCTAGGATTTATGCTTCCCATGATGCACCTGGGCTCCTCTCGGCCTGCTCAAAACGCCGTCAGCCCTCAAGACTCCCAGCATTTTCTTTAGATTATTATTTGGAGTAATTTTATATGTACTGTGTGTGTGTGTGTATGTGTGTATGGAGAATCGAAAAATAAAGGCAAAATCCACGTAAGGGCTTTAACAGGAGTACCTGTGAGAACGTGAACATGTCCCTGTTCCACACAGTCCCCATGTGAGACGACCTGTTTGTCATATCATTCATCGAGCTCCTGGATTCCCGCAGAGAAGCTTTTCTTCTGCTCCCGAAGCCAGGTGAGCCCCGCTTCCTTTGCTTCATCATCAGAGGTGAATCTGCGACCGTACAGCGCCTCCTTCAGGGGACCGAAGATGTGATAATGGGTCGGCACCAGATCCAAGCTGGAAGGAGGACGTGGGAGACGTCGGAACCCGAGCTGGCGTGCTGTCTCTACTGTCCCTGCTGCTCTATGAGGACGTGCATTGTCCTGGTGCAGCGAGACTGTTTTGGACAGCGTTCCTCTTCTTCTGCTGCGACTTGCAGGTTGAAGTTAATTTCGCAGCATTGTACAGGAATTTATACCGTTTAGTGTTCGTCCATGCGCTTGGAAATGCCCCAGAATCATGATCCCAAAGGACGTTAAGGTGATTTTCTTGGACGAGTGCCGACTTTTGAGTTTTTTCACTCCACGTTGTGTCTTTTGCGCTCCGGGTTATCGCCGCATGATTTCAAAAAATTGCCTTTACTTTTTGATTCTCTCTTTTTTTCGTGTATGTAACATCCATAGTAATGTTTAGCTCCGCCTTGTGTACGTTCTAACAGCGTTCTCGTTGTGAGGTTCGACCACGAGAGCGAGAGTGCTCAGCCGTCCGTCGTCACTCGTACAAGACGCAGGATGTAACGTGATCTAATCGTAAATCGCACAGGCTCAGCGTTCCGTCTTATCCGCGGTTCCTATCGATCCGGGAGACGATGGTTAAACCGCGAGCAGCTCCGTTCAGTAGTCCTGTTTCACCCGCTCCTTTTTACAGCTTTACTCCCCGAGGAATCGTCATCTCGCTAATGAAAAGCGAGCACCAAGTTTACAGGCTATCGATCGCCGCGTCGGTGCCTCGTCCATAACGCGGAGGAGTCTGTGTGCGGAGGTTGTTGGAGTGAAAGCGTGATGTGACCTGTACACTTCAGGGATTTTAAATATAACTATTTGTTTGTTTGTTTGTTTGTTTATTTATTTTAAACGTCGTCACCTGACGGATCAAAATCCCGCGTTTGATTCGATATCTTATTTCCAAGGAGGACGTAGCTGTTACGCGTGTGAAATGACACGATATGAGAGAGAGAGAGATTTTTTTCCTCCCTCAGCATCTAAACGGCGTACTCGGTGAAAACCTGCAATCTGTTCCGTGTTTCCGAAAGCAGTTTCCAGGTCACAGGTTGAAAACCTGCTTTTTGCTTCGCTTTGGTTTGAGTGCTTGTGGTGGGGACGTGCAACATAAAGTATGAACGCGCGTCCCCCGAGATGATCTCCTGTGTGATGTGCGCGTCTGGGTTTGCTACTCGGATCCTCAAGCGTCAGGGGAAGAAAGACAGAAATGACACGGCGTCAAATAAAGCAGCTGTTAAGTTTGGGGGAAATGCGAGAAAAGGGGAAGTAGGACGATTTATGTCCTTGTGTACCTCGTAGATTGGTATCCTGATGACGTGTTCCTACTATAAATTAATATACCAGTCAGTCGGTGAACACGGCTCTGTTATGGTTACTGATGCTCCCACGCGGCTCCTCCTTCCCAGGGTGTGTTTATTATTCTACTTCCTGTAGAGTGCCGCACTGGGAGTACAGTGGTACCTCTGGTCACGACCATGATTTGTTCCAAAACTCGTCGTGACCCGATCTAATTTCCTCCTAGATTGTACGTAGATACGATTCGCCCGTTTCGGACGCTACGACTTGTAAATTAAATGTGAAAACCTTGAACAGCAGAGAAAACCAACATCGCACGAGACCGTATTAGACCTCGACGAAGCGGTCGCGGTGAATTTTTTTTAGAATCCTTAATTCTGTAAACAACCAAGAAAACGAACCTTGCATGAGGCGACTTCTGGCGTTAAGGAAGTGAGGAGGAAGATGGGCGGGGAGGAGGTTACTGTACAGCCAATGAATACAGGTCTGAGCGAGACCGATTAAAGGGACACGTGCGTCTTTGTTAGGTACGCAATACGCAAACAACAGGAAATGGGAAAACATTGGCGCGTACAAAGCGGAAGAGGAAAATGGGTAGAGCTGTGTTTGTTCGCCACCTGATTATGTGGTTATGACCAGGAGCAAAGTTTTGGCAGATTTTTTCGTCGGGAACCGATTTGTTCGTCTTCGGAGGCGTTTTTGACCAGAGGTTCCCCCGTATAACAGGAAGTGGGCGTGCCAGGAAATTCATCTAAGATCAGCCCGTGTAATGCTCGAGGCAAGCGTGAAGCCGCCTGTCCAGACGGACTGCTCCCGGGAACACCTGAACT
The DNA here is from genome assembly GCA_030068315.1 of Chrysichthys thysi. Classification (NCBI taxonomy): domain Eukaryota; kingdom Metazoa; phylum Chordata; class Actinopteri; order Siluriformes; family Claroteidae; genus Chrysichthys; species Chrysichthys thysi. The sequence continues at coordinate 4,135,783 of JAQLOM010000034.1, forward strand.
TCTGGACAGCTAAAGACAAAAGAATGCTAAACTCTAAAGCCGTTAAAGAATGCCCTCAGATATGGACGCCCTGAAGCAACAAGATGTTCCAGAGAGTGGACCAACCTGATGAGGGAGCTTGATGAACTCCGACACAAAAGAAAACAGGATAGGTTTGGGTTATTTTTCCCACATGGTTCCTGAATATCGTGCACTTTTTGGACAAAACGGCTACATGTTGAAATCCATCGTGTTTTCTTTCTTTCCCCCCCCCCCCCCCCCAGCTTTGCTTGTTTTGACTTTGTTTGTTTCTAGAACTTGGTGAGGACCACACGATCGTTATTTCGTCCGGATGAGCAAAAAGCTAGAGTTGTTGTTGTTGGAGGGTGTTCTTTCCTCTTCCTCGTGCCCGGACGTGCCCCCATACACACAAACACAACGGTGGGCGCGTTATTTAAAATTCATTCACCGAGGAATAACACAGTCGGGGTTCAGGACAGCGTGAAGCTGTAAGTAGGTCAGGGGAGCACGTGGGCCTCATCCCGTTAGCTGAACCCTGAAAAGCATTCCACAGCACGCCGGCGCCCCGGGACGAGCACCCGGTGCCCCGAGAGAACGCACCCAAGAGGGCTAAACGCCATGCTTTTGCATTCACGCCGAGGTCATGTGAGGTCACAGGTGGCTCACAAGGTGGGGAGGCTGTGCGTGAGCGTGAGGGTTCGCTCGACGTGTGTGTGCGCCTGTGGGGGGTGGGCAGCTTGGTTGAGCGTCACCCTCCGCCATGTTATGACCCCGCAGCGTGAAGGCTTTTACATTTTTAAGCTGCCTCGCTGCACCATCCGGCTGATCGGAAGCATGACGGATTTTGCAACGTGAGACGGCCTGAGCTTCTGCGGGAAGCGGACGCCGGAGACGTGGCGGATTTGGACGCGGACGGATAACTGCGCCAAAGGTCAATCCGAGATAAGCACGCCTACCAGAATAGTCATAAGTGCAAAATGTCATCATGCGTCCCGGAACCCGTCAGTGTGATGGGATCGCTTTTCGGTTCCGAATGGGAATCAGACGCAGCGCAAAACTATATTTAATGTTTTAAAATTCAACCCTGTTATGTTTTTTTTTTAATTTTTTATATTAATACGTTTCTGGGAACGCTGGAGTTCGTCCAAATTGCCATTTCAAAGCTGGGAAAATCAAGTCTCGGCTGTCAGGTTGTCCCACGGTGTCCCTCTCTGTTCTTCTCACCTGGAGAAAACCTTCCCGCTGATGTTGCCGCGAGGTGTGAACGGGTACGTGCGTGCGCGCATGTGGTGTAACTTTGATGTCATATCCAGGGAGTTTTCACTCCTCGCGCCGAGCGTTTCCTGGATATGCGCCGGATAAATGACTAAAGATGGAAAAATGCAGACGGATGACTTCTCAGGATTTTCGGTGAAACAGCAGCTTGTCAGCAGGATTTCCTCTCGCGCTCGCCTCCAGGTTATGGGAAACCATCGTCCGTCGTTGGGTGACAGGGTGCGTGCGATCTGTGATTGGCTGAATGTGGATTGTTGCGTCTTGTCGGACAGGGGCGTTTCCTGCATCGTTCGGGTTTTAGAGTGCTTTACTTTTCCTTTCAGTCGATTAAAGCGCGAATAGGTTTGTGTTTGTGTACAGACCTGATGCCACGTGCTGCCTTTGAGTCATCACACGCGCGGTACCTCGTGCGCACGTTTGAACGGCACACACTTGGCCCGTTGGGCCTGCCGTGTGGGCGTGGCTGTGGAAGAGGATGACGTCGCTGTGTGCCATTTTACGGTGTGCGTCTGACTGTCTCGCTCGTGTTTGGTTGACAGTGACGCGATAGTTACCAACCCGATTTCACGACGCTTGGCAGAAGACGGTATCACGAGCCAAGGCTGGACCGGGAATTTATATAGGCGCTCCCTGAGTTCCGACGGCCGACTTATGATTTTTCGACGTTACGAGGACTATTGTAATACGGTAAAAATTGTAAAATATTTAAGATTCGTGGGCAAGTCAGCGTAACAGCATATGACGTACAATGCGTTCGGACAACGCCCAGATGTACGCGTCACTCGCCTTGCGTGATGCCTCACTCTCTCCCGTGACTCACGGAGTTCCCTTGTGTATCGGTGTACCGTACAGGGCATTACCGCGGGTTTTTTTGTGTGCTCCAAGAGGTAATTTTAATTCAAAAGCATGTCTTCTAAACACCCCGGCATGTCTCCTACAGGAAAAGACTCCTGGGTAGGCTAGGCTAAGCCACCTAAGCTAGGCTAAGCAGTGGTTCTGCTTCCACTTACGATGGGTATAGCGGAACACGTCTCCTTGAGGACTACCTGTATTCACGTTCGCTGATGTCGCGAGATACGGCCAAGTCTGCGCCAGACAATGTCCTGTGTGTTCAAAACCCACATAGGAAAGTTCACTGGTGACGAAACATACCCAGTGCCGAAATACGATGACGCCGTAGCATGGGTCACGTTCACGGGAAGCGGTAATCCTCTGCGAGACCCATGTGGGCACCAATTCTAATAGTGTTGTAAATACATCTGGACATCCAGGTGAGCGTGGTTACAGGTGCAGGTTTGTGCGCGGAGATCTTGCATGCGCTCTGCGAGTGAGTTAAATGTGGTGGGGGTTGTGGAGCGGGGGGTGAAACGGATTGTTAATGTGGAGTACGCGTTCTGAGCTGGGTGTGGATTTTGTGTTGCAGACTCTGGCTGGAGCGTAATGAGCTCACGCTTCCGGTTGCCTGCTGGAAGATCCTACAATGTCCGGGCGTCGGAGCTGGCACGCGACAGGCTGCACGCCGAAGTGCTCTGCAACATCATTCTGTTGGACAACACCGTCCAGCCCTTTAAGATTAACGTAAGTAGCATTTTGTGTCTTCACTGTGAAGATAAATAAAAGAAAAAAAAGGAGGGAAAGCAAAAGCATTTACCAGCCCAAGTTTTTTCCTGTTCCCAAAACGACATCCGCGAGCCCTGGCTGTCGTTTTCGGACCTGAGGACAGTCGTGACCAGGCTGCGCTCAGAGTCGTGTTTTCTTCCTAACATTCCTGCTGAAGGAGGAGCTTCCTTCCCCTGTGGTTCCTCCGAGTCATGTGCGTACTCGCAGCGCAGCAGTGGGCTCTAATCTCGAACGCTAGATCGCAGACTACTCACGGGACGCGCCGATTGCGACACCACGGCGTTTCCTCTCCTGACCCAGTAGGAGCAGCGTGATGAACACGTGCCGTTTCTCTTCCTTTAAGACGTCACCCTAGGGGTTGTGGAAGAACAGCAACACGCGCAAATCCACCGTGAAGAATTTCTGCCATCACCCGACACGCCCTGACACGCCCATGTGACTCGGAAAGGAGGAACGCGCCCTGTGTTAGCCTTAACGGAAACACTTTATGGTGAATAAAAAAACAGTGAATTTAAAAATGAAGGACTTGTCATCATCATTATTGTTATTGTTATTATAATTGTTTTAATGAGAGCTGAAAAGCAAACATGGAAGTTGCCAATCGAAATAGTAATAATAATAATAAAATAAAATGATAACAATGATTATGCTGATATGACATAATAATAATAATAATAATAATAACAATAAAATTATACTACTACTACTAATGATAATAGAAATAATACAATAATTATAATATTACTACTACTACAAATAAAATAATATAATAGACTACTGCTAATAATAATAATAATAATAATAAAATAATAGTTATTATAATCATTATTAATAATAAAAAATAATGATAATACTACTACTAATAATAAAATATAATAACTATTGCTAATAATGATAATAATAATATTACTACTATTAATAAAATATTATAATACATATATTGTGAATAATAATAGTAAAATAATAATAATAATAATAATGCTAGTAAGCGGGGGCTTCAGTCAGTCGAGGTGTTGGTTTCCAGCTGGCGGCGTCGCTCAGACCGATCCTGCGGCAGCGTTTGTTTATGGCGTTCACGTTTGATGTCAGAAATATAAAAACGACTGGAAATTAAAACGAGCACTTCGACCTCTAAAGGGTTTAATAAACATATTAAAGTGTAGCGGTCTGGGCAGACGATACGGTTCGAAGTCGTTTAAGTCGTGGCTCGCATTAGTAAGCGCTTGTGTGCATAAGTTTACACACCCTCAGGAGCGTTTTCGTTGGGTTTTTTTTCACACACAGCAATCACTTGCATTATGAATGTCGTAAAGCACACAGTATTAAACGTAATAAACTAAAAACAAAAAAAAAGAGTCCCGAAAGTGCTCCCAGTTCCAAAAATAACCCGCTTTTCTAAATCCGGTTCCTCTCATGCAGGATCTGAAATCCTAAGTATTTTCTCAGTTCCACTGCACCATTATTATTGTTTTTTTTTTTTTTTTTTTAAATATTCCTTTTTTTTTTATTTTTGTGCCATCATGCCACCTCGGCCAGAACCCGAGCAAGCCGTGATATTTCAGTCTAGAACCTGGTTTACAGCAAACAGCGCTTGGCGTATAAACGAATACGGCCTGTCCTTCTGTCTTTCTGGGCGTGACCCCCTCACACACACACACACACACACACACACATACACACACACACTCTTATTTGGTTTGTACCCACATAGTCACGTTCAAGGTGCTCAGATTTGCTCTCCTGGATGTAAACATCCCAGCATCAGGTCCGAATAAAAACACAAAGTCTTAACAGTTTACAGGAGGAGGGGAGAGGAGAAACGTAGCAGATCCCCCCGCCCCCCAGATGTCCACAAACAGGAAGATGATCATCACATTTGCAGAAGTCGTTGTGGACAGAGAGGCCGCTGTAAATATGTGTGTGTTACGCCTGGAACGATGAAAATCCCAGCACGCCTGTAAACAGGAGAGAAGAAAAACAGCTGGTGTGGGGTGTTTTTTGTTTTGTGTTTTTGTGTAAGTAGCACAGACTAGGCAGGTTTCCTCGGGGGGACGGGGGAAGTTTGTCCTCGTTCACTCAAAAGTCATGCCGTGTGAGGAGTTCTCCAGAATGAAGCGCGACGCGCCGAAAGATCGAATGACCTTTTGTGGGTTTCCCAGCCGAGGGGGAAAAAAAAGGATGAATCTGATAAACACGTAATTAATTCAGGTAACGAACCCCCAGGACACGCGTTTACCCTTTGGAACGCCATTAAAGTCCTAATTCAGTGTTTCCTCGTGATTTTATGTGCCTTGCTGTCATCGTGACGTGACACTTTCTCATCTGTGACGTGATGCTTCTGGAGCTTTGACTCCTAAAACCTTTCTGTTTGTCTGGCTTGGCGGCTGGAACGTCGCTCCGAGGTGAATTTCTTTACTTTGTCCGATAGGAGGCGTTAATTTGATAACTTTTCCCGAGTCGCGACCTGACGTCTGACGTCATTACGAAGCGAGAGCTTGGTTAAAACGAGAGTCAATCCCAGAATCCTTTGCAGGTCAAATCTCACGGGCTGCAGAAGCAAAGGTGGATATGATATGGTGTGTGTTATGGGGTGTATCCTGAGATTAGATGTTAAACCAGCATTGAGAAGAAGTTGTGTGTGAGACAGATCACTAACAGGAGTTTATACTAGGCGCGTCCCTACGATGATGATTCCGATTCGCTAAAGATTGTAAAATATTTAGAAAATATTTAAGATCTGCAGCGTATGGCGTACGATGCGTTCGGAGGACGCCTGGATGTACGCGTCACTCTCTCGCGACTCACGGAGTTCCCTTGTGTATCGGTGTACTGTACAGTGCATTACTGCGGGGATTTTTTGTGTGCTTCAAGAGCTAATTTTAATTCATAAGCATGTCTTCTAAACGCCCAGCATGTCTCCTATAGGAAAAGACTCCTGGGTAGGCTAGGCTAGGCTAGGCTAAGCTACCTAAGATACATAAGCCATGCTAAGCAGTGGCCTACGACATTCGACATACGATATTTTCCACTTACGATGGGTATAGCGGAACACCTCTCCATCGTAACTTGAGGACTACTTGTACTATTAATATTTAGTATATCGTGAAGCCCCGCCTATCGCAGGGGTTTCGTTCCGCCCCCCTCCCCACGACAGGTGAAATCCACGAAGTAGCGCCGTCACATTTATTTTATTATTTATATATATATATATATATTACGGCCTTATTAACCATTCCCGCTCTCTTATAAACACGTCCTATGCTCTTAAACACTTTCTACACTCTTAAACATACATCATTTTAATAACATATAAAATGCTACATGTGTACTTACTGCTGGTGAGGTCACTTCCTGTTTACAGCCTGTTTACTAGCTGAAGCAGAAGTGGCGTACAGCGCCACTGTGTATTCATCCGCTGATGAAATACGGCGCATACCGTTTTATTTTCATTTAAATGTTCTTTTAATGTTTGAATGAACTTTTTTTTTAAATTATATTTTATATTCTATATCCCAGAGTCCTGTGAAAGCCAAAAAATTCCACGAATCAAAATTTGAACAGCCGTGATGCGCCGAATCCGCGATGTGTGAACCGCGATATTGCGGGGGTTCACTGTATTTACGAATAAACTTAAAAAAATAAAGCGTGCATGTTGCATTTAATAATAATAATAATTAAAGAAAAAGAACTAAAGTAAAAAAAATAAAAGCTCTTCTCATGAATATTGGGTTTCCTCTTTTGACGCGCCGCAACTTTTCCTAAAGCGTCTTCTGCAAAAAGAAAAAAAGAAAAATAATAAACTGAATGATGTAGCCGAGTGCGAGTGCGCTCTGTTCCATGCGTGGCGCGTGACGAATTCAGCTCCGCTCGATGTGATCCGGTGCGACGCTGCGCTTCCGTTCGGCTCGTTTGGTGTGAAATGTGGGAATTCGTCACACGCACACACATGCGCAAATAAATCGTAGGCTCAGCATGCGCCGAGGAAAACTATTTGAAGAAAATAATTATTAAAAGAAAAAAGAAAACATTTAAATAAAGTGGTTTTGAAGAATAAACAGTAAATCCGTGTGTGTGTTTGGGCCTGGAGAAGGTGGCCCACCTGCTGGTGAAGTTTTAGGTTTTCTGCCGTGTGTAGTGTGCATCTCATGCCCCCCCCCGACACACACACACACACACTTCCCCGTTGGACTCCTCCCGCAGGCTCAGAGCTGATTTCTGGACAAGCTGCCTCCTGTCCTCGCACATTTCTGTCATTCCGGTGTGCAGGCCTGCACTCCTGTTTCCTCTCACCACACGTCTCCCGGTCGTCTCTCCTCGCTCGCTCGCTCGCCCGTCCGCTCTGCGCCGCAGCTGCCTCGCATGCCTCCCTCATCAGACTCTTCATCGTTCCTCTCCTGTCTCTTCTGCTTAGCCAATGGTTGATTAAGTACTTAGCCGCATCACCGAGCAGTTCTCCGTCCTGATTGGTCAGAAGGTGTGTGAATGTTTTTTTGCTAGCAACAAAGCTGTGAAACAAATCGCACGATTCGACTGTGTTTAAAAACGGGAAAAAAATGTATAACAGGACAGCGCTATCCGCCCTCTTCTACATCTGTTCTCATGATTGATTAGAATGGCTGTGATTGACAGGAGAGAGAGAGAGAGAGAGAGAGAGAGAGAAATTAATGTCCTCACTCCCCTTGGACAGCACGGACAGTCCTGCTTCCTCGGTGATCGTGGTTCTGTCGGGATTCAACGGGCGTCTCCGGGTGATTTCTCACTCAACGCTGCGTTCCGTTTGTCTTCTAAAGTCAGAATATCCGAGTTCCCAGTCAGAAACGTCAACCGGAACGCCCCCGAAGCCGGATTTCCAACTTGGAAAGTCAGGAGATCAGCGTGAACCGACCCCGAGGTAATAATCCAAAACGGCGCCCCCTGCCTGAACCGTCAGGACAGCTGAAGTTTTCTCCAGTTTATTAAACTCCTGTGTGTTTTTGTGTCGTTTAATCAGTTGTACACACACCGCACTGTCCAGGTTTTATCAGTGCTCATGTCGATGCGCTGTTCTGATCTGCAAAATCCCGCGTAACGTGCCGTTTAGCGGTCGTGTTCCTAATGAATACCTAACACCTCCCTGGTAGTGACGGACCCTGGCGTCCCCCATCACGTCCCATTTAAAGAAAAGTCCTAAAAGGAAGCTGAAATTCCCGTTTTAAAACCTGAAGGTGAAGAGATTGAGTAGTTAGGGACAGGACGTGATTAGATTTACACTAAAACCCGGCTAAAGGACAGAACCGCGAGCGCAAGAGAAAGCAAGAGCTTTACTGGAGGACCCGTCCACGTTGGGCGTTTTCCGCCTCGTACAAACGGGACGCGGTTAAGTCGGGCGTGATGTCATTCCCAGCTCCGCGCCGCTTCGCAGACACGACTTCTAAGAGTCAAATGGAGCGCAGGATTAATCTCAGAGCAGACTGCGAGTTTATCCTTCGTCCGACTTCCTTGCTAGCGAGTACGTCTCGCTAAACCACATCCACAACATTCTCCTGCCAAGTGTGTGTGTGTGTGTGTGAGACTTATTCCCGTGCTCTGTTTTCCTTCTGCGTCGTCTCCTGTAAATAAAGCGTGCTTTAAGTCCGGCTGCCCGAGGAGTGTGTTTCTGTTAGCGTGCCAGATAAACAGCACAGCAGTACAGTGAGGCCTGCTTTCAGAGAGCCATCACACATTCTCCAACAGCTCCGCAGCGCATTCCTGCCACCTCAAGCACGGCTGCGTCTGAAAACACACACACACACACACACACGGAATTCTGCAGTCGGCCTGTACTTCCAGTTCAGCGCACTGCTGGAGATGAAGTGCGTGTTTTTTGGGGGAAGTCTGGGTATGGAAGGAAACGCTGATGCACAAGTTTCTGTCGTCGTCCACACACGCGCACACACACACACACACACACACACACACACCAAAGAAAAAGAAAGATAAATTAGTGACTGGTGTCTTGCTTATGTTCAGGAGAAACACACAGGCCCGCTAAAGGAACACGGCGTTTTGTTTCCTTCTACCATCAGCCGTAATACACCCCTCGCGGCGTACTGGAACGGATCCCAGGCGCGTTCCTGTTGTCAGGTGAATGTCCAGAACTTGTCCTGTAAACCGCGTCACCTTTCAGTAGCAGTGTGGGTTTGATAATTAATTAGCATTCGTGAAGCTCTTTTTCTTGTCTGTTGGACAGATATGCGTTCCCTTTCACGCACGCATTACGTGCGAGCACACGTCTTTTGACTTGGAGGTCGGATCGCAGCGCTGGGAATGACGTCACGCCCGCCTTTAACCGCGTTCCGTTTGTACAAGGTGGAAAACACCCAACGTGGATGGGTCCTCCAGGAAAATCGGTCTTGCGCTTGCGGGTCTGTCCTTTAGCCAGGTTTTAGTGCAAATCTAATCACGACCTGTTCCTAAGAAGTCGATCTCTTCTTATTAAACATCACCTTCAGGTTTTAAATGGGAATTTCAGCTTCCTTTTAGGATTTTTTCTTTAAATGGGATGCCAGGGTCCATCACTACCAGGGAGGTGTTAGGTATTCATTAGGAACACGACCGCTAAACGGCACGTTACGCGGGATTTTGCAGATCAGAACAGCGTAGCAACATGAGCACTGATAAAACCTGGACAGTGCGGTGTGTGTACAACTGATTAAACGACGCAAAAACACACAGGAGTTTAATAAACTGGAGAAACCTTCAGCTTCCCTGACGGTTCAGGCAGGGGGCGCCGTTTTGGATTTTTACCTCGGGGTCGGTGAGGAGCTTCCGACTTTCCGAGTCGGAAATGAGTCAGGTGACGTTTGTGACTCGGAACTCCTGACGTCTGAGGACACGAGGGACGCGTCATCGGTGTTGCAGATGACGTTTTTCGCTGCGAGAGAAATCCCAGGTGGATATTCCTGCAGTAAGGTGTTAACACGCTCGTTCGTTCGGACGTCATCGGATCCTCCTGTCGTACGATGACGACCTTCACGCGCCATAACATAAGGACTAATAAAAAAATTAAAAAAAACGAAAAACAAACACATTCTTGTTCAACAAAAAAACAAAAGTAGAAGGCTTCCCGTGTGGAGACGGCCGTTTCCGTGGCACCGAGTTTTGAGTCTGCGCAGGCGGTGATTGATGATCACGAAGCGGAGGGCGGGAGCACGGCGGTTTAATGATACCGCTCTTTTATGTCCGTGATGCAGCTATTTATTTATTTATTTATTTATTTATTTTTAAGGAAGAGATCACTGCTTGTTTTCTGTGGTCCTGCTTTTAATGCATCTCATTAACTTTCACCTCGATTAACCCCCCCCCACACACACACACACACCCTTCCCTGCCATTTGATCGGATCTAATCTCCTCTGGATTGTTCTAATCTGGTGTGTGTGTGTGTGTGTGTGTGTGTGTGTGTGTGTGTGTGTGTGTGTGTGTGTGTGTGTGTGTGTGTGT
>JAQLOM010000034.1:4209375-4220063 GCA_030068315.1 Chrysichthys thysi
AACCAACCGCCACACTTGCTCCACAGATCAAGCAGACACACTTGTCCTTCACGCTTGTGAAACAAAAATCTGTTTCCTAGTTATCATGGAAAAAGTAAGTTTTCTGCCTCTTGTTTCTTTCAGTAGCCACCATGGCCTTCCGCTAGCCTGCTAACACGGCGAAACTTATGCCTGGCCAACGTCTCTGGTAACATCACTGAATTCAGGAACGACGGTATTAATAACCAATCAAATTAGACAACAGCATAACGGTATAACTGATTGACAAATAATCCTTTTATGTCAGCAGGGGGCGGGATAACTGGGAATTAGAATTGGCTCACCAAGTGATGAATGAAATTTGTGTTTTATGAAAATCTCTGTTTAAAATTAAGTATTTGCTCAGCCTTTGGCGAGCTACTCTGACGGGGGCGGCGAGCGACTGGTAGCTCTTGAGCGACGCGTTGGAGACCCCTGGAATACGGTATGCACTGTGTTACTGATGAACCTTAATACAGCTGATACTTATAGGTCAGAAACAATCCTCCCTACCTGAATTTAAATCATACATGTTATCTGGTGAGAATTAATAATTCACTAAACTGCACTTATCAAACTTGGCGTTTGGCTCAGACACTGAATAATGTTCACACGAATGTAAAAGCTTCATGGTTTCAGAAAGCAGACAGGACAAGCCCTTCAGGGTAGACATGTTTGACCTACTTTAGATGTTAATGTCTTAATGTTCCACAATGAAAGATGCAGGTTTATATCAGTTCTCGTGCTTTGTGAAAAAGGCAGAATGATATTACTAAAAGGTCAAACTACACTTAGATATTATTTTGCAATACAATAACACAGTCAAAATTTTGTTAACGAATCTGAATAAAAGTGGAAGTGATGGTGATTCACTTCTATACCAATAAAAATATTGAACAATACGTACAGGTAATCCTCAAGTTACGATGGAGATGTGTTCAGCCACACCCATCGTCGAGCAACTGTGTTGAACCAATTAGCCTAGCTTAGGTATCTCAGCCTAGCTTAGCCTAGCTTGTGCAATTGTGTAAATTGTGACTTAATTTATGGGCTGGTTTTGGCTTGCTTTTGTTTTCAAATTCTTTAACTAACACCAATAATATAAAATGACTAGTTTCAAAAAATATTCTTGATGATGTTCTTAATCCCTGACCTAGCGAACTAGCATGAGGACGTGCTTTAGACAGAGACTCCAAAGATCATTTGTAAGTTGTTGAATGGTCTAGATATAACAAAACTATGCAGTTTCTTATATTTCTTATAAGAAAAAAAAGTTATATGATTTGAAGATCACATTAAAGTTTATATTAGTTAGTCATCTTGTCCGTGAATGTACGCACAATCAGCAGCATAAACAGGATACAGGTGGTTTTCTGAAATTACAGGGTTTTCATGAATACCAGTTTTTGTGTAAATACTTGTACAAACGATGTCAGGAATGAACGCATTCATATCTAGGTTGATAAATGAGGCCCATTGTCTCTGATAAGTGAGTAGATGATCCTGATTTGTAACACATCTGCTGCATTATGGCATGTGAACAGGAGTTCAGCTTGTCCTGTACCAGATAGGCATGTTTTTGCTTTGTTTTATTTTGTGCAGTGTGAAACAACTATTTTAAAAATTGCATGTACCTCTCTTTGTCAGCAAAGGGTATAGCTTCAAATAAAGTCTGCAGTTTACTGTGGGCTATCACCACCCGAGGACTAGCGTAAGGTTTGATAACCTTCTTCACCTGAAGAAACAGACAAATTCCATTGTATCTGATTATTATGGTAATAAATGTAAAAAAAAAAAAAAAAATAAAGAAAACTAGGCTTTTGAATGGCACAAACATATCAGTGCATTCTGCATTTTCAGGTTTCATTTTTTTTATAAAAACTAATCTTGTTTTTGAATGACCTGCATTAACCCAATTTCTTTCTGTCATATTTTTTTTTACGGTTACTGCCATATTTGATAATTTACCTTTGAATGACATCAACATCTGTTTCCAGAAAAAAAAAAGGGGATTGGATGAGTGTGACCAATCACAGTATTGGGACCATACATTATATGGCCAAAAGTATGTGGGCACCTGACTCTCATACTGATATGCACTTACTGAACATCATATTCCAGATTCAACCCCCCCCCCCCCCCCTTGCTGTTATAATAATGTCTACCCTTTTGGGAAGCCTTCCACCACATATTGGAGTGCAGTAGTGGGGATTTGTGTCAGGCACAAGAACCTTAGTGAAGTAAGGCATTGATGTCAGGTGAATGAGGCCTTGTGCTCAGTCAGAACTTCAATTAATCCCAAAGGAGTTCAGTGAGGTTGAAATCAGTGCTCTATTCAGGACACCTGATTTCTTCTACTCCAACCTTGGGAAAACATGCCTTCATGGGCTTTGCGTTGTGCACAGGGACACTGTCTTGCTGGAACAGGTTTGGGCCCCCTTAGTTCCAGTCAAGGAAATCTTATATCTACAACATACAAAGACAATCTAGACAAATATGTGCTTTCAACTTTGAGCGAAAGTTTGAAGAAGAGCATGTATGAATGTGATGGCAAAGTAGTGTCCACATAGTTTTGGCTATATACACAATATACCTTATTCCTGCCCCCAAAACCTTAAAATTTAACTTGATTCCTGAGCAGAGCTTTGCTTCTGTGAGTTAGTGAGTGAGTGAAAACAAAATGAAGCTTCTCTGTACACCTGATTCATTGGGTCACACCACTGAACTGGAATTGGCCATCCAGTTCTGAGGAAGTCTTTTGGATGTTCCTATCCAAAAGGTGTCCCCAATTTTTTGACAGGTAGTGCCCTTCAATTCTCACCTCTGCACAGATGATGTTCAGTCTGTCACCACAGGAACCATAATTCAATCTATACTCATCAGTGTAGCCTAGAAGAGCAATACAGCCATGTGGCTTCAACACACGTGCTGCCTCACTCAGGAAACGCTCAGTATCAAACCAGTGAGCTGCAGATGCTGCAGTCAGTAAATCCACAGAGCCATCAGAAAATGGCAGCTCCTCGGCTGGACCTGACCTGTGATAAACACAATGGCAGTACACAGTACCATTAGTTAGAGTTCTCCAGATCATTCAAACTTTAGATCTGTTAATCTACTTGCTTGTGTGATAGCAACTAGAGTGTGACATCTGTTCTCATCACTTTAAATGTTGTTTGAGAAGCATAGTTCATACTGACAGGACCATTTTAAACGATAGAAAAGATAGAACAGTAGAAAACACTTCATTGCAGACCTGTAGGTGACATTGGTAAACCCTGGCACTGCCCTGGCTTCCTCCACTTGGCACTCACTGACATCAATGCCCACCACTTGCTGGAAATGAGGGGCCAGTAGACGAGTGTTTTGTCCTGTCCCACAGCCCAGGTCCACAGCAAGCTCATGAGGAGGTCCTTTCTACCAAACAAACCAGATTTATATTTATTCATTTTGCAGGAACTGATATCCAATATGAGCTATCATTGAGTAGATGTTAAGTAGATGAAGGTTACATGGTGAAGCCACCACAAGTGACCTGCAGGTACGCTTACTTACAGTGAAACATAGACAACGAAAAGACTACAAAACATAAGCTAGGTAAGAAAATAACATGAGCGTGGTACAAATAAGGGTGACAACATCTAAAGAACAACAAGGTGTGCTATACAATGTGTGAATTGGACAACGATGTAAAGGTAAAGGTGTTTGTAGTCATGTAACATGGTGTGTGCAATGAGCCTGTGACGTGGGATGGTTTAAGGCAGGAGTCCCCAACCACCGGGCCGCGGACCGGTACCAGTCCGTGGGTCTTTTGGTACCGGGCCACGAAACAATAACAACGTTTCTGAAATTTCTAGTTATGTTATTTTCATTAGTTTCCTGGGTCTCTTATTTTGAAAAATTCCACTCTGGTCGCATTACTGCACGTGACTCAGAGAATGTAGCGGTTCCATCGCAGCACTTTGCGCCCCCCTGGTCCGTCCGTTTACATCGCACACAAAACAACAAAACGCCCGGAAACTTTGAGTTTGGTTTAGTTTAAGCATTTACACATGACTTTATTGAAAGATTGATACATGAGGCCCACTGTCATAATAGCATTTTTGCACAACGTTGCAGGAACGTTTGCAGCACTAGAGCATAACCTGCTTACATGATGTCGAACATTTTTCTACATGATTTCTTAATGTTCGCTCTTAGCTATATTTTAGCTAGTATATTTTTTGTCTCAATCAGAGGTGTTGGTGCAGGCAGAGGCCCAAACCCTGCACTGCTGGAAATGATATCGAGTCAGCTGAGCTAGGGCTATATTTTAAAGCCATGACTAGTAGTATGGAAACTAACGTCAGCATGAATGAATATCTGTCCTACCTTTTTGTTCAGGTACTCCAGAATGACCTCCATAACTCTATCAGGTGGGATTATGCGATACTTTTGGTAAATCGACGCATGGTGTTTCTCTTCAAACAGCCTGTGAGCCATGGCAGTCTTCTCTCACACAAGTTTCTTTCCAAGAGTGACTCAGCACACACACTGGCTAATGATTACTTTAAAAAAAAAAAGGAGACAGAGAAAGGTTATCTACTAACAGAAATCACTTGGGTAAACAGCATGCATTACAGGATATTGCACATCCTTAATAATACTGACTGGTATATTGTATAACTAATGAATATTATTCTCTGTAATAAACAATTTTCTTCACTGAATTATCACGCATGCACAGAGTAGGTCAAAATTAATTCATACTCGTATAAACATTTCAGTCCTATCTGTTTATCAGCAGATACACTCACTGTCCACTTTATTAGGAACAGCCCTAGTGCAGGTATCTAATCAGCCACTCATAACTACATGAATGTTCAGGTGTTCCTAATAAAGTGGATGGTAATTGTGTATTCAAGGATTATAGCGTGTTACCTACGTTTGTCAAACCTAAGGCACATCATCCTATGCTTTTGTCTTAAAACTTAGGAACGATTTATTTGCTTATATACATTATAGTAACTTGAATTTACATTAATTGATCATGCAAAATAAAGCTGTAATAGAATAATGTACTTAGTAGCATGACTGAGACATTGGCTGTGGTAGGACAAACTACAGCCAAGCATCAAAAGTTTGGTGCTTTATTCAAAATGGTTGTGTATCAGTAATAGCTGCTGTTACTGGGGCAGGGGGTAGCTCATGGGGTTAAGACGTTGGACTACGGATATGAAGGTCAGGAAGTCAAATCCAAACACCACCAAGTTGCCACTGCTGGACCCTTGAGCAAGGCTCAACTGCTCAAACCTCAACCTCAAACCTCAACCGCCCAGTCGTATAAATGAGATATAAGTGGAAGTCGCTCTGGATACGAGCATCTGCCAAATGACTGTAGTGCAATGTAATGCTAATGAAAATACTACAGGAGACCCTTAATGTTGCAGTATAATTTTAGATACATCACCCAATGCGTCACTGATTAAATATATAAAGGATCTGTTTATGTACGTTAGAAAAATGTACACTGAAACGTGAACTAAACAACCTACATTTAGCGCTAGAGTTCTAACTGCAAAAGCAAAATAATATACTGTACAAGAAATAGCATGGAAGAACATAGAGTTAGATATTTTCAACTAAATACCAGGCAAGATTGTGCTTCCATGGTTTCTAAGCCTGGCCGCAACTTGATTATGAGTTGAATTGATTCTCTCAAAGAAACACAATGTAAAACGTAAAATGTTCTCATACTTTAGATGACTGTTTCGTATGATTTTCCACCATTTGTTCCACCATCATTTTTAAACTAAATTAATTCATGTAGTGTGCATTAATGTTTTATAACAGTCAGTCGATCAGTAAAGTCATCAGCAATTACTATTATTATTAATTTTTTTTTATCAATTTTTAAAAATCTATTTAATCAATTAGTTCTTGGAACCCTAGAGCATTTGAACACTATAATTATAACTAAGAAAAAAAAAACATGGCAGGACAAAGTAGGGCAGTGAACAGGGTATGTGTCTCTGTTCTGGTTGTATTTTACCCCAGGGAGGTGAGATCTCCATGCTGAGACCTTCAGCAATGTCAGAGTACCCATGTATCCATGAGGTGCATCATTCTGGTTCTGCTAGCTATATACCCCGGACTGATGTCAACATCCTTGGGGGTATCAGTGTGACACTTTGTGTACTATGACCAGAGATACAGGTACCCTCTCCTACAAAGCAGTAAATCATCTTTGTATGCCATGAAACCCAAGTACAGTTTTACCACAGACCTCGAATGTAATCTGTTCAGAGCTTGGGTTTGAATACTAAAAAGTTTGAGTTCTGATCGTATTTTCCCCATAAGAAATAATGGAAAACCAATTAATTGGTTCCTAGCCCCCAAAAATTGCATCTATTTATGGTATCTTTTAGCATTTAAACACAAAATGAACAGGATAAAACAAGAAGAGCATATACTAAACACATCCAAGCACATTTATCAAAACAGTAATTTGTAAAGTGTTTATTTTTATTATTATTCTGTATTCGTTAATTTGTTTTAAATCCCAAACTTTTAGGTTGTAAACTGTGTACAACTAATGCGTAACTTTTTGGTGAGCAATAGCTAGGCTGCTAGGCTGAGACTGAAGTGTTACCCATTGTTTCCGCTGAGAGACGTGCCGCGTGACTCATTTCCCCGCGCATACTGTAAGGAATGTAGGGTGTGGGCGGACACATTCGCAGGTAGGAGACCGAAGTAACATCCATACTGGTTTTAATAGCAATCATGGCAGACGTACAGGCAAACGGCAGGCAAGATCGTGGTCAAAACACTCAAGGGAATATCCGAACGGCAAATAACACAACAAGGGCAAAGGCTATAATCACAAAAAAACAAATGAATAGAAAAAGGGTCAAAACCAGGGAGCATAAACAGACAATATTCGAGGCTTGGCAATAGCACGGGGAATGCAATCTAAAGCTTCGCACCTTGGTGTACCTGAGCGAGTCTCTTTAAAGTATGTGTCATTAGTTACCAAATGCGTAACACCTGTAGCATCCCACGTGACGCTCAGGCATAGCGTGAGTCCCAGTGCATGCGCTAGTGGCGCTGCCGTGGACTGTTCTTGGAGCGGCGTGTGTCCTCGGACTGCACCGCTATTGTGGATACCCAAAATGGGTGTGTTAAAAGGGGGCTCCGTGCAGGAAGATTCATAACATGTACAAGTTATCTTAGGTCCACGGTTCAACTTCTGAGATTCAGATCGAGTTCTACGTCATTTTTTTTTTTAAAACTGGTTGGTTCATCTCTTAAGAAATTTAAGTTCTAATGACTTCGAGTACTGAGGTACTAGTGTACATCCTTGTGCTTATGTCCCTCCCTCAAGATATAGGAGAAGATGCAGAATGCTCCACTAGTCCAGGTTATCCAGTTTTCACAGGAGAAATAAAAAGTAATTGAAGTAATTAGTGGTGCCGGGGGATCTCTAACCTATGCAGGAATATCATATCGAATTTGCAATTAAGCATAATACTATAAATACATACAACTGACAGTCGGTCTGAATTATTATAAACAAAATAAGATGTCCTTAATTGTGTCACATGATGTAAAAAGCCATATATATATATATATATCAAGTCAGTTAGAAATACCAAGGGTTCACACAAAACATGGGGAATCTGCATTTAGTTATTATGCTGCTCGCAGTTGGAATCAGCTTCCAGAAGAGATCAAATGTGCTAAAACACTAGCTATGTTTAAATCTAGACTCAAAACTTATCTACCGGTATTTAGTTGTGCATTTACTGAGTGAGTACTGTGCTATGTTCGAACTGATTGCATTCTGTTTTATCCCGTTTTAAACTTATTTTAAATCCATTATCCATTAAACTATTATATCTTTATAAATTATCCATCAAATTCTTATATCTTTATTTTTATATTTTATATATTTTTTGTATTATTGTTGTGATCATTGTTTTTATGATTGTTCAATTTATTTATTTTAATTTTTTTTTTTTTGCTTTATTATGATTATTTTACTTCCTTTTATGTAAAGCACTTTGAATTACCTTGTGTATGAAATGTGCTATATAAATAAACTTGCGCAGGGGAAAAAAAATAACATGCAGTATTTATAAAATAAGTTTGGTTTTTTTAAGTTTGTAATTACCAATTTTATTTTTCAACAAATAGCGGTCGTACATCATTTCCATTTCAAACAATTATGAGAGAAAAAGAATTATATATATTTAGATCAAAGTTTTCTTAAATATTGACTTCCATAGGTGTTTACTTCTTTTCAATATCAGTAAAATAACTCTCACACAGATAATAACGATTCGTAAAGACGATATAAAAATGACGCCCACAGACCAAGTGATTAGTTAAAATGTAAGCGCTAGTGACGCCATTTCCGTTTCAAACGCCAAAATAATTTCATATATGTACATATAGATAGATATATTAGGGTTAAATTATCATTCACTGAAACTCCTCTTTAATACGAGTGTTTACTGACCGCCTTTCCAAAAAGGAGTTATTAAAAGAAAGTAAGTGTGTGTGTGTGTGTGTGTGTGTGTGTGTGTGTGTGTTCGAATCGAATAGTTACTTACCCAGCTTCAAATAAATCCGAAACACAGATGTGTATGAATGCAGGAAGTATAAACACACAGGCAATTCTCGCGCTCGCGTGCTCCTTTTCTCGCGAGATTTCCACAAAGCTCTTAAAGAGACCGCGCGCTTTGCTGCAGACCTACACGGAAGTGTGGAAGCCTGAATGCCTCGTCTTGCAGTTCCACTTATTGCCGCTATGCGGCAGCAGGACCACAATCTTACAACAAGCATAAACCACAAGTCACATGCCAGGCTGAACATCAGAATCATCAGAATCAGAATACTTTATGAATCCCTGAGGAAATGATGTGGTCACAATTGCTCCAGAACAGTAAGAAGAAAGAAAGAAAGAGTTTAAGATACTAATATTAAATAATACAATATATTACAATTATAATATAATACAATAATACGATAGCTCTAATTTACAAGAGCTCTAATTTACCAATATTACAATAGAAGTAATATACAATAACTATTATTATTATTATTATTATTATTATTAAAATATATACAATAACTCAATATAGACATATCCTAATATATTACAGGATAGTGAATTGAGGTACCCTCTTATCATACTGCCCTTATAATACAAAGATGTACAGTCATTGTAGTGTATACTTGTGCTTTAGATGGTTTAGATGGTTCAGTGGTGCATTTTGGTAATCTCAGTCTCTCACTGAACGTGCCCCTGTGACTGACCAGCATGTCATGGAGTGGGTGGGAGGGATTGTCCAGCATTGACCTTAACTTGGACAACATCCGACTCTCCGACACCACCTTAACAGGGTCTAGTTCCATCCCCACAACGTTACTGGCCTTGCAGATCAATTTGTTAAGATTAAGACATTTTGTTTCGCACATAGTGTTTTGAAACTTGCCCAAATACAGAATTTCAATGTTTTTCTCATCATACCAAAAACACATCTTCCTTGGGTCACACTTGTGCTTCATACGGCTCTTCTTGAGCAATGGTTTCCTTCTTTCTAGAGCTCTTTAATTGGTTTTGTGATGCATTTTTACACCACTCTATTCAGTAAACCATTTTGTACAATTTTATTTGAAGACATATTCCAGGGGGCTAGAACATTTCGCAAAGCTACTCTACATTTAGCGTTAATCAAAAGCCCTATAGACCTTTAATGAATGTTACGAATGATTGAATAAACACATTTACTTGTTAAGTTCATATTAAGTCCTTTGGGTCTTCACATATTAATTTCTCTTTGTGTCAAATTAATTACTTAATTAATTAGAATAATAATCAGTGTTGTTAATCAACATTGTTTCTTTTACAGTCTAAAAATTGCTAGACTAAAACTTGTATTTGTAACTACTGGACAGAACATACTTTTTGTTAAACTGATTTAATTTATGGTTCATATTTACCAGAATGCTACATTCATTAGACCCCATATTGTATCTTTTAGTATTACGCATGTATTTCCTTCAAGAAAAATACAGATAAAATACCATTTTATTAAATGTACACAACCCTACACTTAAATATCAGATATTTAAAATGTTAGGAATAAAAAAATATAAATGGTACTAAAGCATAAAAATATTTTAAAGATTGTTTTTTATTAACATGGCTTTAAAAACCGCTGGATATAAATGAACACACATATTTAAAAAGATATTTAAAAAGTGCTTTAATACTGTTTTTTTTTGCCTGTTATCTCTGGAGCATTTTCTGTTCTGATATTATAGAACTATAACCTGATGAGCCATCCGATTGTATGTTCAACAGAAAAATCATTTATTAACCAATTGTTTATAAATATATCATTAAAAACAGAACATGGTACAATTGTACATTTTAGAAAATTAATTTCACCTGTATTTATTTAGAAATATGTCATACTCCTGTGATAGAAATGGAACAACCATGACCAATTGTCCTGTCATAAAAAAAAAAAAAAATGAAAAAAAAGGCCCAAAAAACCCCACAGGAGAATGAATTCACCAACTTCAATTATTATCTGAATTTATTCGTTCGTCTTCTTCCACTTAATCCTGTTCAGGGTCGCGGGGGGAAGCTGGCGCCAATCCCAGCTGACATCGGGTGAGAG
>JAQLOM010000034.1:4286160-4298741 GCA_030068315.1 Chrysichthys thysi
AAACCTTTATTAATATTATTATTATTATATATAATCTTTATTAAGGTGTATCCATATAAATGGCCCACCCTGTACTTTATGGACTTGTGTGAAAATGTGATGATGTTTCAGGTCATATTTAAGCAGAAATTTAGATAATTCTAAAGGGTTCACAAACTTTCAAGCACCACTGTGCCACTGTGTGCTGAGTGCAAGCAGGAACTCTGGCAACAACAGCTATAACAGCATAAGTGAAAGGGAGAGCCAGAAGGTAACACCAACATGAGGGAGCCCTGGGACATAAAGCGTCCACCCATTCACTCGTCAACAAACCTGAGTGAACATGTGAGAATGGAGGGCAACAGCATCCACACAGCCGAGGTTACCAAAACACTCTGTGCCTGAGAACCTCCAGATCTGCTCCTTTAGCTAATAAAACTATTTACAAAAAGCTTGACTAAACAAATATGTTTTCAGCCTAGACATAAACAATTGAGACCGTGTCTGAGTCCCGAACACTAATCGAAAGGTTATTCCATAACTGTGGGGCTTCATAAGAGAAAGATCTGCCCCCTGCTGTAGCCTTCAGTATTCGTGGTACTAACAAACTTCTTGCACCTTTGGATCTAAGTAGGCGTGGTGGATCATAAAAGACCAGGATATCGTTCAGGTACAGCAGTACGAGACAATTTAGTGCTTTATACTTCAACAGTAGAATTTTATAATCAATGCAAAATTTGATAGTAATATTGTCTATATGAGCTCCAAAAGAGATACTGGAGTTAATAATCACACCAAGATCATTTACTTCAGTACATGGTGAAACAGAAAAGCCATCCAGAGTTACTGTGTAACCTGAAAGCTTACTTGCTGCATGCGGTCCTAGTACTAGTACTTCTGTCTTATCAGAATTAAGTAAAAGGAAGTTAGCAAGCATCCATTGTCTAATGTCCTTTACACAGTCCTTAATTTTATTACGCTGGTCTCACTCATCTGGTTTTGATGAAACATACAGTTGTGTGTCATCAGCATAGCAGTACAAGCTAATACCAGGTTTTCAAATAATATTACCCAGATGTAGCATACTGTATATAAGGATAAAAGCAGTGAGCCTAATACAGACTCAGATACTATGTATAGAGGAGTCACCATTTACATCAACAAACTGATAACAGTCAGTCAAATAAGACCTAAGCCAGGACAGGTCTGTTCCCTTAACTCCAACAACATTTTCTAACCTATCAAGGAGTACAGTTGTATATCAAGATCAATAGTGTCAAAAGCTGCAATAAGGTCAAGTACCATAAGCAACACTTTAATCAGTGCTGACTTTGTGCTATGGTGAGGTCTAAAACCTGACTGATACATTTCATGAATGTTATTCCTGTGTAGGTATGAGCATAACTGCTGTGCTACAGCTTTTCTTAAGGTTTTAGAAATAAAGGGGAGATTGGCCTATAGTTAGACAACTAACTGGGGTCAAGGTAAGGTTGTTTAATTAGGGGTATGATAACTGCTAATTTAAAGATTATTGATTATTTCAGGTATTATCTGTTTGAAGAATCATGTAGGTAGAAGATCTAGCATACAAGTCAATGATTTTGAAGAGAAAATTACTGACATTAGTTCAGTCTAATTAGAAATTAGTTCAGAATGGAGGGGTAAAACATTCTAGTTGCTGATCTTATATAGGTATATTGTTCTCTTCTGTGTTCATTGTCAGTGTTTGATGTTTTGAATTCATAGTCTGAATTTTTTTTCTGATATTTTCAATTTTGTTTTCGAAATAAAATTCATAAAGTAATTGCTACTGCAGTTTGATGGTGTAGAAGTTTCTGTGGAGGACCTTTTCCAAGTTGCTACAGTATAAAATAAGAACCTAGGATTATTTTTGTTATCTTCTATTAGGGTGGACAGGTATGTAGATCGAGCAGCACTAAGAGCTTTCCTATAGTGCAGGAGGCACTTCTTCCATGCAAATTTATATACTGTCAATTTAGTTTGACGCCACTTGTGTTCTAATTTCCGAGTGGTCTGTTTTACGGTTAGTGTGTCATCGTTGTACCAGGGTGTTAATTTTTTTATCTCTGATTATTTTTCTTTTAAGTGGAGCTAAATTATGTGTACTAGTGTACAGTGAAATGTTGACTCCAAACTTTTGTTGCCTGATTGAGTTCTGCAGGGTCTGATGGAGATCCAATTAAGATTGATAAGTCCAGGAGACCATCGATAAAATTCTGCGCAGTAGCTGACATGAATGTCCGTTTGTCCCGGTAGGATGGCAAGATGAATATATTATCACTAAGACATAATTTAAAAGAGATGAGGTAATGATCTGAGATAGCTTCTGACTGTGGAAGAGCAACAATATTTTCTATGTGTGTGACCACCATCATGAGTTGGTACTATTATGTTCTGGAAAACCCCTACTAAATCTAGAATAGACACAAACATTATCTCCAAAAATTAGTGCTTTGTCTAAAGGGACAACCTGGGCTGTGTTCCAATATCAATGCTTTCATGAGTACACTTACATGTAGTACAGTGTCCGCACTTACTAAGTGAACAGATTTCAGTAGGTAAGTGTTGTTCCAAATCGCCTACTCCATGGTGCACTTACCGGAAATTACGATCACGACTGCCGCCGCGGCTCGTCATCCCACCAAAAATCATCCCCGACTTTGAACAGCGAACAGATTTTTAACCCCTCACAGATTTCTAGCTTGCAAAATGACTCCGCTAATGCAGGTTGTGTGTAAAATCCATTCTGGCAGCCATTTTTCTTTTATTTTTCGAGCCGAGTAGGGTCCGCCTCTTCCGCTACATAGCTAAGACGGCGGCCGGTGAGTGTGAAAAGTGTACATTGTTCCACACTCCAAGATATGACAGTTATGAGGGCACCATCCAGGTCCATTCAGTACACTTATTTTCACCACAATCGTAATGGGAACGCCCTACATACTCAAACTAAGCATAGTAAGTACAGAAAGTATGGATATTGGAACACAGCACAGGTCTGATATGAAATGTGAAAATTCACAGAGGAATTCGGAATATGGCCCTTGGGGTCTGTAAACAATAATTAGCGGAATTGACTGGACAGACTTATTTTTTGCGTCTACATATGCTACATTAGTGTAGAGAAACTTGAATGCATTGAATTTATATCCAGGTTTATGGGCGATGTCCAGATTATCATTAGAAATAACTGCAATGCCTCCTCTGCCAGTTAGATGAGGTTGATGTATATACCTGTACCTGGGAGGACTAGCCTGTTTGTCTGCTCCCTGGCCTGGGCTCTGGCTTGTCACAGATTAACTAGGCCTGTTCTGAGACTCTGAGCTATGTTGAATGAGAGCAGCACCTTCCCAAGTAGGGATGGATAGTCTCCCCACCAACAGGCCAGCTTTGCTCTCAAAACTACTCCAATTATCTATAAAGCCCACATTGTTTTCAGAACACCACCTGGACAACCATCAGTTCAGTGACCATAACCTGCTGTATTGGGATGGGGCCAGAGCCGATTACTGCACTGGACATCGCTGGACTCTATGAAGTTACTCTTAGTAACCGCTGACTGACGAAGGCATATGTCATTAGCTCCTACATGGATAGCTATCTTAGAAAACCTGTGCTTGCCTAGGACCCTAAGATTACCTGCTATGCCCGACACCCTGGCTCCTGGTATACACCTAACTAAAGCTAAAGGCCTAGCTAATTTCACGTGCCTTATGAAATGGTCTCCTATAACCAAAGCTCTTTCAAGTTTCTCAGCAGGTGCTTCACTAAGGACAGCAAACCTGTTAGACACGCGAACTGGAGAGTGGTGGTGACCCTGCGGGCGAGCCTTAGTGCTAGCTTTGGCCTTGCAATTATGACACTGAATCGTCACACATTCACCCCGCTGTGAGGGCTTTAATGCCAGAGTTGGAGGATTGCTCACTCGCCTAAGGCATCCAAACTTTCCGCTACAGACACTACACTGTTCTCACTCTCACTAGCCCTCTTTAGAGACCGGATGCACACCTCTAATGCTACAATCTTCTCCATCAGTGAACTAACTAATACACACTTATCACTTATAAAACTATTACTAACGACGGAGGAGGAAACACCCTGCACTCTACACACTGAACAAGCTGAACGTGTGCCATGATGAGTGTTTACCATACCTTAATCTGTGCTACTTTGGGTTATTTTCTGTGGATGGCCTCCATTTTCTGTGTTTAGTCGGGGAAACAAAAACCCGTTCTCTGAGCAAAATAAAGAATAAAAATAGAAAGTGTGACAGAAAAAGTGAAAAAGAAGAGAAAAAAAATTACATCGTTCACTGTTTGCTCATGTACTTGGAAATGCACCAGAATAGACCTCTTTATGCCCAAAGAACGTGAACAGGTTTTCTTGGGGGAGAGCTGACTTTTGAATTTCTTCTTCACTGGAAAAAAAAATGGATGTCTCCATTCCATGCTTTGCTTTTGCTCACCAGGCTCTCGCCTACTTTAAAAATTGCCTCTACTTTTTTTATTCTCCCTGAGTAACTGACTTTTTTGCAGATCGGAGCATCAGTATACAGTCTGTGACAAACATGGTCTTTATATTTTCATTACTGAGATGAAAGCACATAAACATCTCCATAAACATAAACATAAATGGTGGCACACAGCACACACACTCGTTCCCCTTCAGTGTAGTGCAGTGGTTCTTAAACTTTTTTGGGAGCGACCCAAATTCAGGTTCTGACGCTATGTCGCGGGGGAGGTGTTGCGCGCACGCGCGCTGTTAGAATGTTGCGACCGGGGTGGGGGGTTAGCATGATAGCATCTCAAGCATGATTCTCAGAAATTACCTTTAATTTTCAGATATCCAAAACAAGCAGAAAAATGCTCATGAACAATTATGAAATATAGATATAATAATAGAAAAGTTCAAGATTCAAGAAGACTTCCTTGTAAGAACACTTCGCCATCTTTCTTGACAAAAGTGCGCTCTCGTCCATCGCAACGTTCTATCTCCCGCGCACACGCGTGCGCTCTCCTCCATCACTCAGTCGGAAGTTTTTTTTCATAACTAAAATTTTTATTTAGCCATGCCTTCGCGACCCATTCTTGGTGGCCTCGCGACCCATTTTTGGGTTGCGACCCATAGTTTAAGAACCCCTGGTGTAGTGGCATGTCTGCTAGGTGAATTTTTATTTTGTCTGACTCTTAATTTTGCTGATGATCTGGAGTTTTCAGATGTCTCCCATATCATAAATGCTACAGATATCTTGTTGTACGTCGCTCTGGATAAGAGCGTCTGCTAAATGCCTGTAATGTAATGTAAGATAAACCTTACCCATTGTCACCACTGCTTTCTGTGTTTGATTCCTCATCCCCTACGGCCCACCAGTGAAGAATGAGCCTTAAAGTCAAAAGGAACCTGAGAAAGAAGTAACAACTTCTAAAGAGAGATCAAAAAGAGGGCAGTTGGTCATCCAGGCCAGCAGCACCACGCTGTAAGAATACATTTGCTGCTCACCGGCCTTTCTGTCAGCAAGTACCCAAATCACCTCATAAAACTGCTCAGCTGAGGAGAAATAAACCAACATCGGATACAGCAAAAACAAGGTGTCAAGGGAAATGGTTTCATCAAGTTCAACTCGTAAAACATAGATTTACACACACATCACAAGGGTGTAGGGTTTGTTCGCCCAGGAAACACTCCCCTTTGGAGTGTGTGGATCCCCAGCACTGACCACGGCATCCATTTACACCATCACGGGAGCTATAATCAAGGCCAGGGTCATAACTCATGTGGCCAGGTGACGAGAAAATGGGGAGAATCCAGTAAAACAGTTATCAAATGTAGCTCAAGAGCAAATAATATAGGCAGAATGACATGTGAGTATCATAAAACATCCAGATAGATTTGTTACCCTCAGCTTTTACCCCATTGCTCCAAATCCATCCACTTTTTCTCAACACATGGTCTGTCTTACTTTATCTTACCTGCAATTCTCCAGTCCGCACTGCTCTCATTCTTCAGGGTACTGACCTTAGAGAAAGCTGATGCCTATGAGCAGGATTCTGTCACCACCCCCTGCCATCATCCTCATCACACTTCAGTAGGACAGACACAATTGTGTCACATGGTGCCTGCATCTTTCGCGTGACGGGTCACTTTCAATCCAGCCAAAGACTTTTTGAACCCCAGCCTCCACATATACATCCTCCAGCCCTGACTGCTGTGCCTTATCAATCACTTTTTTTCTCAACCACAAGGTCAACAAGAGCAACTAACCCTCTTCTGGGTAAAAGTGTCTGTTAGACACTCTGGATAAGGTCATCTGCCAAAGACTATATATATATGACAAATATTACAAATTTAAATTTAATGTAGAGTAAAATAGGACGGGGCAATTTCTTTCAGTAATTAATCATATTCTTCTACTTATTTTAACACAGAACACTTTATCAACACAGGGCTGTGGAGTTCTCAAAACTGTTTGGTCAGAATCTGTTCATTCGTGGTCTATAAATCAAGGTTCTGACCATAAGGCAAATCACAGGTTTATATACATTTTTCTTATTTAATTTTTTCATAATTGAAAAAGTGTATTCATATTTATTAATTTGGCAATTTTATTCCAAAGTGACTTATAATAGAATCGAGACAACGGTACTGTATACAAAACATTTTCTATGACTTAAAAAATGTATTAGACCCACATGCCCTCAGCAGTCTGCAGCAGCGAGAAAGCATTAGCTTTTACTTCTGTCAACTCCCGCACCTCTGCACACTCCTGAGATGTACCGTGCAAATGAGAGGTGCATTTGCATACCTGACTAAACAAATATGAATTAGATGAGATAATCAGCATGAATATGGAGTGAGAAATTATATCTAAAAACATCCCTCTGTAGTGTTTTTAAATCATGCGCTGTAGATTGCTGTACTCGTATTTAAAAGAGTGCTCAGGTTTTTGCTGAAGCAACATGGGCCTCACTACTTGTAGTCAGAGTGTAATTTGCCTGAGGCAATGTGATGGTCAGCATTGATTTTGATGTTAAACTGCCTGTGCTGAAGTCACAGATGATCATCGTAATATGATGAAGGGAGTTTGCATGGAATCCCGCCACTCTCTTCAGCAGCAAGTGAGCACAACCATGGTACTGCCAGATGTTGCTCATATACTGTATAAAGAATCTCAGACCTAAAAATAGAGATCCAGTGTATGACTCTTTCTATTTGACTGACCCAGTGCTTTAAATCAGAACTACCTGGGTCCAGCCACGTGGGTACTAATGCTAATGCAGATCTGCTTTATTAGACTAGTGATTGGTTGCCCTGCCCCAAGCAAGATAACATACCTTGTGCTTGAGAAGGGAAGGGGAGAAGTAAAATTCTGATTTGTCTCAGAGGTCTCAGACTTCAAATATTATTGACACTCTCAGATGTGCCATTCAGAAGAGTTAGATCTTAGAAGCTGAGCTGAATAGCCAAAGCAGATTCCAGAGCAGGACTGCGGCCAGAATCTTCCCTTCATAACTCTTATCCAAAGCGTCGTGCAATGAGAGACAGGACAAGAAAGGGATATGAGAAAAATCAAGAGTCATGTGCCAGGCAACCATAAAAGAACCTAATCCTGAAATGCCTTCCTCCCCCTTCCCTTTTTTCGTTTCATTCCTAGACGAAGATGTGTTCCCTCCTGTCTCCCTGCTCTGCATCCCTTTGATGCTCTTCAGCCGAGCTGAGAAACAAAGCAGTCATTAAGAAGAGAAACTTGTCTCCTGCAACTTTGAGGGCCCATCAGAATACACAAATCGAGTGAAGCTCTTGTCAGTGGCGCTGAGGTTGTTTTTCACATGTAGTATGCTGTATCCCAGTTGCCACCCTCTGTCTCTCTGATTACAATTTACAGCCGAACTGTGCACAGTGTGCAGCCGAAAAAGGGATGTCCTATTGTGCATCCTGTTGAGGGAACAATTGAGAAGCTCATTAAAAATACTACATCCATCGACAGTACCAATTCATTTGAAATGTGTATCATCTGACTGGTAGGTTTTATTGTTCAGTAACAGCTAACTCGCTATGTTTGTCAGCTTGAAGCTATATCCAGGCCTTAACCCTCTCCAACTTCTGTCTTTCAGCGATATGAAATAAGCAAAGATCTCCGGAGAGCTGCTTCACTTTTAATGTTTTAGCTGGCTGCAATGTTCAGTTCACTTTTTTTTACTTTTTGGTGGCTTTAAAACTCATTCAGACTGCCAACGGTGGCAGATGGGAGCACTGAACTGCAAATTCTTGCCGCCGTCCCATCTTTCCCGATCTTCTGTTGTGTCTTCTGGAGCAAGTGTGCCTTCCAAAGCCCACACAAACAAGCATCCTGAACTCAGCCTGTCTGTCCTGCTCTGTGGTACAAACTCTCACTCGAGGGTGTTTCGGATTGTTGTAGGTCCGGACATGGGCCAGATGTTCAAACATTGCCCCCTGGTTATATCAGCAACAAGAGGACGCTGCATGCTCCCCACCCTCTCTGACAAGGCAAGCTTTTCCACATAGGCTGCTGACCCCCATTCACACACCATCTGGCTACAGCTCCTCCTGCATGTGCTATCACACACTAAAGGCTGTTTCCCTCTCCAAATATGTACTCAGCAAGCAGGGGCATTATGAATTCAATTCAGTAGAAGATGTTTGCACAGTTGAACACTGATGGAACTCTACTACAGAGACCATTTGTTATCATCTTCAATATATAAGTTACCACAGTTTTGGAAATTTTCCAGTCCACAGCAGATTTTCTCTGGCAAGGATGTTGTGAGTAATCCCTATTGTACACTTGTGCAATGGCATGAATTCCCATGTGGTGAATAACAAGTTTCTTTCTCATATCCAGTTTAAAGCTATTGGTGCGGTATTGGAACAGGAGGGCTTGTGTGATGACCTCAGCAGTAATCCAGTCAGGTGTGGTAAGGCTATGAGCCATTTACCTGACAAGCATGTAAACAGAATGTTTAAGCACCATGCATCTAGACCAAACAAGCAGGCAAGAACAACAGCAGCATATTACAATATATTTAATGAATGCAAGAAACAACAATAAATCTCTGGCATTTTACTCCACACACTCCCAAATACAAGACTGAGTCCACAAGCTGAATTATGAGTCTTATTATTCATACTATCATCATATTATTTTTACCTCTTTTCTTTTGATTCTTTTCAGGCTTTCCTGCATATGTGGCATTTGCCAGTGACAGAAGTTTACTAGCATACACCACTCCAAGACACTTCAAAGTGCCTGTGGCTGTTGACTGCATTGTTAGCACAGCGCATGCAATTGTGTAGATCTCCAGCTCGCTACAGCATGGTTGACAACATGCCTTCTTCCTCTCTGCATATGCCTTATTAATGAAACGGGTGGGGAAGATGTATAGAGACATCATTAGTCTGACAATGCGATGCATTTGTTTGCCTGATGAAGTGATTCGGATGCACTTTCATGTAAAATGTATTGTAACTTGTGTTAACATTCGAGACAAACACCACACTTTCTGTCCTGTGTGACTGTGGAGAGTACTGCATATATCAAGACAAGCAGGGAGTCAGAGTCACTTCTGTCAACAAGCTCCCAAATTGAAGGTGCAAATGTGGCAGCAGATGTAACACTGACAACACCCCCCTACTTCCCAAAAATGAGAAGGAAATTCAGCCAGGGGCAACAAACAACCTTTTGAGGAAGCGTTCTAAATTTGTCATAGAGTATCTGAGTTTACAAACTCTAATCTTCCCCTGTCTGTATAGCACACGTCAACCAATCATGTATATTTATAGGCAAACCAAATGTAGTGTCTATGCTACCATAGTAACAGGAAGTGTCAATGACAAAAAGGGTGTTTTTCTTGCAAAGTGTTGGTTTTTTTTTGCAAATGAATGAGGAGAAACGTGACTTGAGTAATATCTTGCACACTTTTCCACCACATATAGAAGAAACTATATTGTGTTCAAACACACATGCGTGCGAGCGTGTGTGTACACAGTTAGCTCACCCAAAGTCTGCACTCAAAAATCTTGCTTAAGAACTGATGTGAAGAGAATTGGCTTTGTGTTTGCACAACATGTGGTGGTTGTGTTTTCATTCCTCCTCTTTAATTAGCGGTGCTCTTCGTAACACTGTACCAAACTGTGAGAATCCCTGTGCATATGTGCATACATATGTGCTCTTGAGTATGTAGTCTGCTTATGCATAATAACTGTCTTTTTCCTTAGATACTGTATACTTGGACCAAGATACTGAATACTCTTT
This sequence comes from Chrysichthys thysi, assembly GCA_030068315.1. Taxonomy (NCBI): domain Eukaryota; kingdom Metazoa; phylum Chordata; class Actinopteri; order Siluriformes; family Claroteidae; genus Chrysichthys; species Chrysichthys thysi. The sequence continues at coordinate 4,296,428 of JAQLOM010000034.1, forward strand.
GTATTAAGATACTGTATAGTATTTACACTAAGACATTGTATATTTATAGCCATGTATTGTATACTATACTCACTTTACATGTTATACTAAGATACTGTATACTTTTAATAAAAAGATGCAACTTGTGCAAAAACACGATACTTTTCACACTAAGATGTAACACTATACTCTGTATTATGATCTTGTATGCTCCTCATACTAACACACTATGCTCTTTATATTAAGATACTATGCTTTTTACGCTAAGACTCGGTGTACTCTTTATGCTACTACATATATTAAAAGATACTATACAGTGGATATAAATAGTATATACAGTCCCTCTGTTATAATTGCAGGTTTTGTGAAGTAAAAATAAATGAAACTAAGATAAATCATGTCAGAACTTTTTGAAACCTCATTGTGAAATTACAATGTATAAAAATTAAGTAAAAAAATAGGATTTTTTTTTTTTAACTTACAATAAACTGGTTGCATAAGTGTTCATACCTCTAAATTAATACTTGTAGAGTTGAATCACTTTTTGATTTTATTAGACCACTCAATCTTTTTGGGTAAGAGTCTATTGGCATGGGACATCTTGACGCTCTTTCATCCAAAAACATTTTATAGCCTTCAAATTGTTAGGGCTTTTGCAGGAAACAGCCTGACTCATGTCAACCAGATCACAGGTTTTTAGTTGGAGTCATGTCTTTTGAATGTCTCTCGCTAGGACATTCAATTTATTGCCATTTCTTTGTTGATTTGGAGGTATGCTTTGGGTCATAGTCATGCTGAAATGTAAAATTCAATCTAAAATTTTCCCTGTTATTTGTAGCTTTTCAAGCTTTTATCCACCTTGAAAAAAGCCCCAGTTCGGGCTGAAGAAATGAAGCCATAAAGCATGCTACTGCCACCACCATGCTTCATCTTGGGTATGGTGTTCTTTTGGTGCTGTGCTTTTTTGTGTCAAATACATATTTTGGAATTAATGAATTTTTATATCTTTTGGAATTGTTCTCATCAGACCATAGTCCACACATGTGAAGTATACAGGAGATTGCTGTCATATGCAGAGAGTAATCATTTCTTGTCAGGTGTTCCTGCAGCTCCTTTAATGTTGCCATAGGTGTCCTGGTAGCCTCCCTAGTAATTTATTGTCTTGTCCTTTTGTAAATATTTTGGAAGGACGTCCTGTTCTTGGTGATGTCACTTTCTTGGTGATGTTTCCACCTGTTGATGACGGCCGTCACGGTGATCCTTAGTACATCTAATGTCTTTGAAATTATTTTACATCCCTCTCCAGGCTCTGTAAGCTCTTAGCTGACCATGGCTTCAACAGTCAGATGAAACCAGGACGATGTAAAGAAAAGCCTACAAAAACAGCTGATCTTATTTCAGGTTAATTAGAATAATTTCATTGATGACAGCTGTATGATAATTACTTTTGAACACAACTACATTCCCAATTATAAAAGGGTGTGATCACTTATGCAACCCAGGTTTCTGTAACTTTGTTATTTTTCCTATTTTACTCTAAAATGTTTCTGAGTGTTTTTAAATTAATTTTTATTCATTGTAATTTTAAATTAATGGTGAAAAGAGTTCTGAAATGATTTATCTTATCTCATTTTTATATTACAAAAACCTGCCATTTTAACAGGGGGTGAAGACTTTTCATATCCATGTAGTGTACTACATCCACTACTTCATATCCACTACATACATCCTGCCATTCATTGCATACCCTCATCGCTCCCCTGTGCCTAAAATCACATCCCACATAACACTAGGGCTCCTCATAACACTAGGGCTCCTTAGGGGGAGGGGGAGTGATGGGGCAGGTGGCACTGTGCCGTTTGCCAGAGACGGGGTGCATGTGCCCTGACTGTTCCCTCCCCAATTTTAATGCACTGCAGTCATCCACACCTTCCATATTACCTTGGGGCCTTGGGGGTGGAGAGAAGGGGTGGGGGACTCCACCGTCTGTCATCGGTCGAATGCTCACGCCTCATGCAACCCCAAATTTTAAAGCAACTTAGACATGCACACACACAACACCTTCAGACATATACACAAATTCATCTCACACAAACAAGGGTGTGATGGGGGCTGAGTGTCCTCCCCATCTCCCTGTCTCTGGCCCAGTTTTGGCGGCATGGGAGCCCGACTGGGTGGTATCATCACGGGGGGGTGCAGGGGGCTCTGGCCGGAATGAGTGGGCCCCTCTTCTGGGCGGGGGACTGGGGGGGCGTGGTCCTGTTGTGTGGTGGTGGGGCCGCCACTGGTGGTCCAGGGTTCTTATGGGGCACACCAGGCCCTTCCTGGTGGGAGG
>JAQLOM010000034.1:4395576-4406927 GCA_030068315.1 Chrysichthys thysi
TAACTTAATTAGTTGCTAGATGTTCTCCCAGTTGAATCTTTTTAAACTTTCTTGCTTTTTCAGCCATTTGTTGCCCCCATGCCAACTTTTATGGGACCTGTAGCAGGCATCAAATTTGAAATGTGCACATTTAGTGGGTATAGTTGTACAATTTCCCAGTTTGAACATTTGTTATGTTATCTGTGTTCTGTTGTGGATAAAATATTGCCTCATGTGATTTGAAAGTCTTTTAGTTTTCATTTTATTCAACTTTAAAGAACGTCCCAAATTCTCTGGAATTCAGGTTGTGTAAGGAAATGAAAGCATGTGTCTGAGTCAGCTTTGATGTATGATTCACATTTATCTCCCACTAAAAATATTTGTACGTTCAGTGAAGGTGAAGGTTTACACAATGGTAAATGTCGCTGTTGTTTATCTATTGTCTGTGAACTAGATAAAGCCTGAAAAAAAATATTTTTTGCATTATGAAACAGACATAGACTAAAGTGAGAAAACAGTGTCAATGCATACTGCAGCCTTCTCAAGAGGAAAGAACGCCAAGCCATGTTGACCCCTGTGGCCTTTTTTCTAGAAAGGCAGGAAAGAAACTCGAGTGCAGCAGTACAGAGTTCTGCTGAGTGCTACTTGTGCATAAGTCTAAGTGTAAAGTGAGTCAACATTCACTTCCATTCACTGCCATCTAGCCTTTTTATGACAGAATTCCATACTCCTGTATCCTCCCGGTTGGGTCGTCTCCACCAGCCGCAGGTAACGCGCGATCAGCTGTCATGCTACTTAATCCAATAGCAGATTAACCTGCTACTTAATTAGCTAAGCAACATAGTGTCCAACTCAACCTATTTATCCTAGTAACCCCAGGAGGCTGCGCAAATCCAGGCTGAGTTGCCAACTGGACCCGAAATCTGGAAAAATGGCTTGCTAATTTCTATAATTGTGGAAAATAAGAGGCAATAGCATTGACAGCCTTCTATGAAACTGGAGGTTTGTGCAAACCTTTCCTGATAGATTTCATGCACCACTTCTAAATGCACTCCATTATGAGCTCAGTATCAGGCAAGAGGTTCTAATGACGTCGAGGTAAGCATGGTATCTTCATAATGCAGGCACATGGGTGTTCGATCCAAAGATCCAGCTTTTTACTGAATTGCCAAAGGTCAAAGCTTGGCAGGGTTAGAGTTTACAAAGGGGTCAAGCTGCTCACAGCACTTCAGGCAAATCTTCTTAGCTCCTCTGGATAAGCTGAACTTGATAAGTGAGGCAATTACACTGGGTCGCGAAGAGCTCTACACAAATACATCTAAAACCCTATCTCTCAGTGGCAACAGCTCAAGTGTTCATTAAGACGTGGACTCTTTCACCATGTTTTCCTCTCCTACGCACCCAAACACACACACACACACATAAAGTTTCCTACCCACCCACTCTGCACTATACATCTTTTGTATTGTATTTGGTTTCCTAAGGAACACCATATTCCACCAGCTAAGTGCTTGTCGGAGAAAGAAAGGAGTAATTTTCCCTCTCATCTGCTAATTGTATGAACTTGTCATTTTCAGTGTGTTTTGCTATCCAAAAAAAGATAAGTGCTTGAGGCCTGCAACAAATCCCAGTGACCCTCATCGTGTCTTTCAGAACCTCTAATTGAGTTTTGATTGGATCAGAACATTAGGACTAAATCCGCCAAGACTGTTCCATTCCCGGTGATGCTGACTGTCCATTCCAGTTATTTGCAAGTAGTCAATACTCGCCGCTTATATTCCTATCTGCTGGAACGCTTTCCTGCCGCTCGGTGTCTTTATCAGACAGCAGCTGGAGTGTCCTTAAATTTTTCAGCATAAAAACACACATTTGAAGAGGTTCTAGAAAGCTTATCTCAAATCCCAGCCTCTTGTTTCTTTCCCCTCACTATCTCTGCATAAGTCACCCCCACCATCAATGCTCAGGAGTATCTGAAACTGTCAGTCTATATCCTCAGATCATTGCAGCTTTATTGTTGAAGCTGTCTTTTCTGCTGTCTGACTCTATCATCTCCTCAATTGGGGTGAATTTGCCTGCAAATATTCCTTTTAAAACACTGTAGGGCAATACTCCACCAACATATTGTATATGACATTTAAAACTGTGGTGCTATGAAGGCTCCTCAAATGTCACACATTGTTTGTACCTTTCCTTTTTTTTTATTATTATTATTTTTTTTTTTTATCAAGGAACAGTTACTGGAGTCAAACTGTCAGTCACCAGGTCTCAAAGTGATTGCACTAAAATACTCCTTTGCCTAATGCACGAAGGAAAAACTATAGGAATGATGGAATAATACTTCTGATGTCTTATGCTTGAAAGGACGAATTAAGCCTGGAGACCCATGATGTGTTTAAAAAAAGAGAGTTTAACTCTTTGTATGAGTCAGGTCTCATGTGTTTTCATGGTGGTTGAAGGCCAAGTTGGAGGGAAAGTTATTTTCCCCTCCACTCGTAATTAAACATTCCTGGCAAATACTTGCACAAAGTGAAAACCCTTCTTTGGTTTTCCTTCGGTTTTTCATTTGCTGAATAATGAAAAACACAAATCCTGTGCATGCGTAAAAATGCAGACCAGGCCCACACGTGGAAGTCCAACACTTGCTTACTTTAACCCTGAAGACTGCTTAGCTCTACGAGGCAAAGTTCTGGGAGAAACAAAACCCACATTTCTACCAACCACATGATTTAAAAAAAAACGTACAGAAAGCTAGAAAAAAGAGGCAGGCTGTCTTGTATTTCATCCGGTGTTTTTCCTGTGATATCAGGCCTGAGGGGGGGGGAAGGAAAAGGAAGCCTGGAGTGACACGCATACACACGCACGTTCTCTCAGCAGCGCTGACCAAAACACATTTCCTCTTTCTCAAGGTCTGCATTGTTGTGGTCGCAGGTGTGGACTGAGGGGGGCATGAGTTGTAGCTCTTTCACTTACGGCCTGCAGAAAACACACATTCCAGCTGTGATGAATGGTGTGACACAGAGCACCAGCCTTCCAAAGTTTCCTTTTATAGTCATAATCTTCACCCCAGATTTAACAGGATTTTTTTTTTTTTTCTAAAACTAAAACTTCAGATTCTCCACAGAAACTAGATGAAACAGAAATGTACAGGGAGTAAGAGAGAGAAAAAGAGGATACATTGCCTCAGGAACTGCTGTTCTTTGCATTTCGGCAACAAACGCCACAGGAAGTCTCCCACAGCGACAGCAGCGTATCATGTGGATGAAGGGACTCAGAAGCTTCCAGCAGAGATCCAGACAAATGTAGGCCCTGTATGCCAGCCTGATGCCCCCGGAGTAGCCTGTGAGAGGCTTTTTGTATGTTGCCACATGACTGGGGAATGAGGAAGAGCCACCATGACAGGCCATCAACTCTGGCCGCCAGCACTTTTATGACAGTTGGCCTGGTTTCCACTACACAGACATGCACAAGTACAAACACAAGCATTATCTGGTCGTCCTTTCTAGAGTTCACTGTGCCCTTGGCTGACTCCGCACTGAATAACTCATCCCATTCACCACCTCAGCAAGCAAGACGATTTCAGGCTGCATGTGGGCCTGTAAGCAAAATAATGGAAAGAGTAGAGCTCATTGAAGTCATTTTCCAAGCTGTAAATGGCAAGGGCAACGGAGAAGCCAGGGAAGGGAAAAAATATTCCATTATCTAATCAGCTGTTTGTGAATGTAAAACTACAAACACTATGGAATGAGCTCAGTGTCGTGGCAAGACATAATTTCCTTAACAACACATCAGTTTTTTCCTTGGTCAAAAGCAGGAATTCTGCTTTATTCCACTGCTTTATCCTGGGCAGGCTTGTGGTGGATCTGGAGCCTATCCTGGGAACAGTGGGTGTGAGACAGGAATGCACCCTGAACGGGAGGCCAGTTCATCGCAGGGCAGCTTGCACGCACATTCACAGAATCGTTCACAGCTAGGGTCGATTTACCATAGCCATTCAACCCACTGCCATGTTTTTGAGAGGTAGGAGGAAAGCAGAAAATTCATAGACATTAATCCAAGGTCAAACCAGGAACCCTTGAGCTGTGAGGCAGCAACACTTGTGCCATGAAAAAATGTATGATCTCTACCATAATACTGTCAGTCTATCCTCATATATGTGGAGTTGCTGTGCTATCAAAAAGAAGTAATGAAGGGGATTATTGTAACTCAGAAAATACAGTGAACCCCCGCAATATCGCGGGTCACCTATCGCGGGTTCGGCGCATCGCGGATTTTCAAATTTTGATTCGCCGAATTTTTTGGCTTTCGTGGGACTCTTAAAAAAAATGTTAATTCAAACATTAAAAGAACATTTACATCAAAATAAAACAGTATACATTGTGTTTCATCAGCGGATGAATACACAGTGGCGGTGTACGCCACTTCCGCTGCAGCTAGTAAACAGGCTGTAAACAGGAAGTGACCTCACCGGCAGTAAGTACACATGTAGAATTTTATATGTTGTTAAAATTACGTCTGTTTAAGAGTGTAGAAAGTGTTTAAGAGCATAGAACATGTTTACAAGACTGTGGAAAAAGTTAATACGAGAGCGGAAATTGTTTATAAAGCCTTAATATATATCTAAATAATAAAATAAATGTGACGGCGCTACTTTGCGGATTTCACCTGTCGCTGGGGGGGGCTCCGAAACGTAACCCCCGCGATAGGCGGGGGTTCACTGTACATCACTTTTGGTGAGATAGCTACAGTGGACCCTCGGCTCACGAATACATTGGATGGCGGACAAATCAACATACGAACTAAAGTCCTGAGCACATTTTGTACTGACCGACGCGCAAAACCTTGACTGATGTACAGGACGCCAACCCACACTTGGCAGCACAAACCTTAAGTTCCGGGCAATCACTCGCGGTGTGAACGTGTTCAACACATTTTTTCATTGTGTTTCTCTGCATTTTTGCTCTATAAGCTTCATTACGGGTCCCAAGAAAGTGAACAGTGGAAATGGTAGTGAGAGTAAGAAGCCTAAGCGGTTAACAGTTGAAATAAAGAAAGAAAGAATCGCAAAACATGAGAACTGCCCCCATATCCCTCCACCACCGTCCACCTACGCCAGCAACTACGTCTCCACCGCAAAGGGAACGTGCACTAAAATCATCTGTTTTTTCATTTAGGTTTATTTTTCTATAATTAAGGTTATTTTATTTGTATTCTAGGTTTTATTGCCACACATAAACCCATAACACACTTTAAAAACATGTTTTGAGGCTGAAACACATTCATTGTATTTACATTCTTTTTAATGGGAAAAACTGATTCGGGTCGCGAACAAATCGGGTCAAATCTCGGAATTAATGAACTTTGTGAGCCGAGGGTCCGTTGTATTTATTTTGGGCCAAATTGTCCCGTAATAAAAGTTTATCTTTTAGAAGCTCTGTGCAACCAAACATTTTTACTCTGAATAGCTAGCCACTGTCCTTGTTTCTTTAGATATTCTAAAAGATGTACGACTTCTTAGCTTTGTACCTAATCTTTCCTGGGTGATTTCTTTTTTTTTTTCTATTTCACTGTTTTCTGTTTTAACAGAGACAATGATCCAATTAAGTCTGAGCTTACAGCTTATCTCTTGCCTGTAGCCTGAAGAAGCGAATGGGCTCTAATTGCCTTTCTTAATTGCCACGCTGATACACCTGGACCTGGGGCCAGATAGCTGGGAGCTTTGTGCCCCCTTGTAGCTGCCGTATGGAGATTAACGCCTAATGAAGTTGCAGGGCAAGTCTGTGCCCTGACTCTGACAGCAAGGTAATCCAAATCTAGGAGGAATCACAGCTTTCTGGCGAATTAAGGCTTACTGAGCTCCAGACTCCCAGTAGAGACTCTCTCTCGTTTTCTCCTGGTGTCAGCCCCTTTGTTCTCACTGGCTCTGGGAGTGGATCCACCTTAACCCTATTATTTTGGCTGTCCATGCACTCAGAGTTGGCGTATTTTATGGATTAGCCCTGAAGGGCTTCTGACACCTTTTCCACTAGCAGAATGACTGGCGCGTCGTAGCATTGATCTGAGCATTGATTGGTGGAAATTTGAGAATCACATCAAAATGAGAGATCAATAAAGATTATGCAAAGGAAAAACCTCAACAAGAGGGTCTTATGTGTTGTAAATTTGACTTTGAAGATTTGAACAACTTAAATGTTGTTGTAGCAATATCCGAAGCGGGTGTCTGCTGTCCTAAATGAATTACGCTTGATGTCGAGGAGCACAAATTGACAGTAGTGAGATGGCAGAGATGACTTGCTGTGTAATTCTTGTATTTGCAGAAGCAGAGGCAGTGGATTCTCCCAGCAAGCAGCTGATCCCAGCTCCATACACCATGGAGTTATCATTTACCTACTTCTTCAGGAACATTCAGAGCCAGGCCTCATTCTGCACGAGGACTCTGTGTGTTATGTACAAAACTGGTGTGCACTTGCAGGATACATATACATTGTGGGATGGAGGGAGGATCATGCACAAAAGGAAAGTTGGCACAAAAACCTTTTGAGAAATTGCATATGCCGTTCAGCGTGCTAAACTCTGAGAGCCTCATTACATTACATTACTGTCATTTGGCAGACGCCCTTATCTTACATTTATCTCCTTTATACAACTGAACAGTTAAGGGCCTCGCTCAAAGGCCCGGCAGTGGCAGCACTTGGATTTCAACTCACGAGCTTCCGATCAGTAGTCCAATGTCTTAACCCCCTAAGCTACCCCCTGCCCCTTTTAAACCATAATTTGCACCTCATCTAGAATGCATTTAGTGTGTGCTGCACAATTTACATGATTTGCACCAAGTTTATTAAATTAAGCATGAATGTCAGATGTATAATCAGTGTATTTTGCAGTCTCATTGAGTCACGTTTTGCACAGCACCTCCTCAGATACTTCCATCTGACCCACAACAGTCTTCATGATATAATTGCATGAAGAAGATATAAGTGTCGTAATAATGGTGTGGATATTTGCTTAGAATTAGAACAGCATGTCTAATTCTCTGTAGCAAGTGATTGAGAGTATTTTTGCACTAAAACTGGTATTGGTGCAGAACTTTGTTGTGGCCTAAGTGATTCCAAGATTGTAGTTTTTCGGGGGGGTTATTTTTTTTGGAAGTGCTGCTAATCAAAATAAATACTCAATTGCTTGTTATAAAGTTCTCTTTCAAAACAGGAAGCGTCTCTATATCTACGTTTCTATGGGTTCTATGTGTCATATGTGATTGCCTGTGTGTCCTCTACTTTGTCCTTGTACTGATTGTTTATGCACAGGACACAACGTGGAGCTAATGCCGAGCGATTAACACCATACCAAGTGGTGGGGCATTGACATGCACAAGGAGACAAATGTGTGTGCTCTCAGCCAAGAAGATTGGATTGAGTGAGAGCTCTAAAGCGTCCCTGCACTTCAGAGCCTTGGGCCAGTCTCCAGGACCCGTCCTCGGCAACAGTGGCGGTTTTCCCAGTCTCACTGGTGGAGTCGAACCCCAGGTGTGGATCAAAGAGGCACTTTTAAGCCTCATTGCCATCAAACCTGGAGGGGCAGCCAGATGGATGGAACAATCTGAAGTGCAGGATTTGATCAGAATCTACTCGAAAATGCAGAAAATGTGTCTTTAGTTATACTGTGCAAGTAAAGATGAAAACTCAAGCATAGACCATACTCAGAAGTTGTTATGATGCAATGATAGTGTTGCTAAACTGTGAGTAATTCTGTCCATCCATATGAAATATTTGTAAGGCTCAGGAGCAGGTGTAGTCAAATAAAGCCTGAAGGACACTGTCATCTGGAATCCTGATTATGACCTTGGCCCATAACATCCACAGAGCAGACTTATTGGCCGATGCTCGTTGCAGAGGCATCTCCCCGTGATTAACATGTCTCATGGCCTGGTGACATCGCATCTGAGAGTGGGGAGATGGGAGGGTGGTTGGCAGCAGAGGAGTGTGAAATCTGCTAATTAACGTGACCTGCCTTTGATCCAGGCAGAAAACACAAATGACATCTGAATCAGGAGGGGCAACAAGAGCAGGAGTGGGCCAGTACCCTATCATGCTGTGTTGGCGCTTGGCATGAGGTTTGAACCCCTTCGCCAAAAACAAAGATGTCATAAGGGTTGAGAATTGGATGAGAGCTATGAGAAAACAACCAGTGAATCTCCCTCCTGTCTTTTCTCCCCTATTTATGCAATCAAATAATCGATAATATCATTGGCACTTTTGTTTCCTTTTTTAAGATACTATTTTCACTTTCTCCTTGAGTTCTTCTATCCAGCTTTTCACCTGCAGTAGAAAGACATGCAAGCACCAGGCCTTGCCTCCGCTGCCAGTTTGCACCAGGTCTGGGATGGGTGTTCTCAGGCCCCTCCTTGCCTTACAGATGGCTCTGGAGGCCCCCGCCTGGGGATGTGTTATTTGGGGTGTGCACTGAAGCACACTTGATTAAGGGAGGACATCTCATCTTCTCCTTCACTCTCTCAGTCTCTCTCTTTCTGAGATATGGGTACTCATCAAACCTTCTTGCTGCTCAAGCGTCACCAGTTGCTCGGCTGGGACATGTGGTAGAGTGAAAGGTGCAGAGGTGGTGGAGGGAGCTTGTCAGATGCAATCATTGCTTCCCATCTCTTTCTCCCCAGACTGCTCAATGCATGCCAAGGTAATGCACCAGCCTGTTTGCTTGTTCCTTGGCGCAGCGTCCCCTCTCTGCTGCATATGTAGCAACACGAAAGCTATTTCCTGTGCTAAGTCTCCGGAACCCACAGGGGGGTGTCACACACACACACACACACACACACACACACACACACACACACACACACACACACACAATAATAATGGCTGTTTACCTGCATCCATTCCATCCAGCGCTGACACGGGAGAAACTGCCTGCATCCATCCTATCAATGCCAACCAGGAGAACACTTCATTGGTTATCATACAGGAGATACAATTTAGCCGACAGGATTAGTGTGTGAGATAAACTGACACATTACCAAATATTAGAGAAGATTACCTTGCCATAACCCAAATGGAAAGCAAATCAAATGTAAACACAACAAGTTCAATGCAGCATGTCAGGAAATTGAAGGCACTGAGCACACGGTAGCCTGTAGAGATAGGGTTTTATTATTGTTTAGATGAAGCACCTCAGGCCAGGAGTGAAACGAGAGCAAGGTCTATAGGTAGGGTGTAGAAATTCAGCCCAGCCATCTCTCAAACAGCTCCTATCAATTGGCGTTTACGTAAGAGAAAAATCAGTACGCACTGTCAGATCTGTGGCAGGCTGTCGGAGGCAGATTAAGGACAACACTGCCACTGGAAACAGATTGCTATCACCTTCCTGCCAAAGATTCCCCAAGCTAAGAGTCACAGCCACTGGTGGTGGATGATTTATGAACAAATAGTTTTTTGGGGTTTTTATGTTTTGCTTTGTTTTGATTTTAAATACTGTTCCTAGTCAAAAACAAGTCTACACACACACAAAAAAAAACCCACCATTTTGATAAGCTAAACCTTGAACTTTTACTTAGGACATGTATATCTCAACATTTCCCTTAAAAATGTCTGCAGTCCATCATGACATTCTCTAGTGTGTGAGTAAGGCTAGAGGTAGTTTGAGCAGAGCGAGACCACTGCTAAAAATATGAATCGAGCAGGTTGTAGCTCAACATGGTGGGTGCATTAAGAAAGTACTGGCCCTCAGTAAAAAGAGCCAATCACCACCTTGATGAAAAAAATCAAGTCTGCACAGTAGCTGTAGCAAACTGATTTTTTTTTTTTTCATCTTAATGGAGCCACACAGAACACAATATTTTGTCATTTTTTGCAATTTTAACAGCTATTACAACCCCATGTTTGAAACGTCATACTGTATTACCGATATATTTCTGGTATACAAGTCACACCCCCATTCAATTAGATAGAAGACTGGTCTTGTATGGCTGAAAATAGCTGCCGGGAGCATTACCAAGATGGCTGCTGAGTGGACAGACTTCACTTTAAGGACTTTGGCACCAGTCACCCAATTCACAGTTCTCATGATTTTCATTCATGTATGACCTGTCTGTGCAATGTTCAACACTAGAAAAGCTATATAAACATATCACTGAGTTTCAGTTACAATTCCCAAAACTCAAAAAGTAATTTTAGGAATGTTTCCCACAAATGTAAAGATATAGTTACCACAATGTGGCTAAATACACCACACAAATTAGCAAATTAAGTTGCTTGATTTGAATTTTAATTACAGCCAGCTTTAGTGATTACATCTATATAATCACTTTTATTGCTGCAGACCAAACAAAATAACACAAAATATCAACCAAATAGCAAAACTCTTGCTCTTAGATTCTAACGAAACTCTGAATGAGTGCTTTATTAAAGGCACCCTTGGAGGATAGACCCATTAAGTACATACATAGATAAAAGACTCAGAAACAGTGCTAGTCTTAGCATCAGGCCTTTTCTGGTTAGATCTAAATGTAGCAACATATTAAAGTCTTTTCTAACATTCCTCAATTAACTAAATATCAATTCATTCATTTTCAATCTGGGCATCCCAGTAACAGTGGCAAGGAAGTAACAAGGCAGGAGTATACAACCAGGTCAGGATGTCAGTCAATATATATTAACTAAACATGTAATAATACATTTCTCAATTCATTATACTTAATTTTGGTTAAATGTTCAGATTTAAGAGGATTTATAATGAGCTCAATTATTAAAAAAAAAAAAAATCACTGAACTCTGGGAATATTCTGCCCATGGAAGGAAGCAGGTTTGCTTGGCTTGGCAGTCGTGACAGTGGCTCCTTAGGATGGCTGCTGGTTGATCCTTCAGACCTGGACATTGGATTGTGGGTGACAGTCTGATGACAAGCACATTGGTACACCCAGTTGCTTCATGAATGCCTACCACACTATAGAGGTGAATTGAGTCGTAGGATAATATCCTCCAGAATTTCATAATGTTGAAATATGTGTTTGAATATCAATTTGGGGAGCTGAAAGGCAGTACGCAGAGATTTAAGTGGCAGTATTCAACATGCCTTAGAGATTCTGCTACCATGATAGTAGTAAACCCATTCAAGGATGGACAGTCTATCACACTCTGTGGCCAAAGGCGATTAGGGTCATTTAGACAGGGATAGTTAGTGTAACAACTGGAGGAGTATAAGGTGATTCACTGCATAATTTGATGGACTGAGTTACATCCTGTATGAATGTGGACCACCAGTAGTGCGCGTCAAGCATTTGTGCAGTTCATGTACAGTGGCTTGCAAAAGTATTTGGCCCCCTTGAACTTTTCCACATTTTGTCACATTACAGCCACAAACATGAATCT
>JAQLOM010000034.1:4486019-4514164 GCA_030068315.1 Chrysichthys thysi
CACACACACACACACACACACACACACACACACACACACACACACACACACACACACACACACACACACAAACAGTGTATGCTAGCACGGATGTTGACTATACGAGTGAGCCATAATCCCACAGTGAGTGAGAGAGAGAAGTTGTGATCACGTGAGGCTCGGCAGACGAAGCATATGCACGCTACTAATATTGCCAAACATCACTCATTCATCAAGACAAAATTTATTACAATTTCTTGCTCGTCTTGGAAAACACTCGCAGAGCAAGTTATTCACAATCCAAGGTTCCACTGTATATTAACAAGTCTGAAGCACCAGGTGGTGTCCACATAGATAAAATGTAATGAGGAGTCTGTGTACATAGTTAATGATTTTCCATTGATTCCACATACCTCACCAGATTTTCTCTCCTTTTAATGTTAAAGTTCAGCAACAGTAGGTTGGTATATGTAGGACTGAACATTCCTGTTTTAACAGATATCGCTCTCAATTTTATGCATTGTTCTGCTTGTGAAGCAGAACAATCACGCTTATTATTTAAAAATTAGGACAACATCTGGAAAGATCCCTGATCAGACTGATCAGACAGCTGAGCTGGCGTTTGTGATATACGGGATCACATTTTTGCTGGGTTTTTGCAACATAACACTGAAGTCCCGTATTATATAACCGACCATAAATCATTAGGTAATTACACGTTTCTTCTGGCAGAATGTTGTCACTGCTGTCTTAGTATTCTGGTCATCATAAAGGCAGGAGTTATGCCAACATTTATAGCTTTGAATTATTTAAAAAAAAGAATAGTATTTAAGTCTTGCTTATTATAAGTTAAATGTCTGATATTGGTACCAAACGCTAATGGGAATGAAGCACAACAGCAGTCCATTTGCCTCCATTCAGAGCGCTGCCTGGTCCGGATCTCATTAGATCCAGCTGCCATTACTGAAGTAATCACAGTCTAAACTGAGCCATGGAGGAAAGGGGCATTTGAGAAAATTCATCCTCATCTAAACAGTTATGCTTTGGGGAGGCGTCGTGGTCATAAAGATAGGCAGCAGTGTGAGCAATACTACTAAGATCAATGGAGAGGCTGAGAGCTGGCTGGTTACCGTGCCTTAATATGCACTGAAGGCATATCTGGCGTAAAGACACTTAACATGAAGTTCATGAAATTAACCTGACGTGTCACAAATCACCACAAACTTGGGATAAAAGTATAGCAAGTGCATTTTACTTTGAAGAGAAAGGACGGATTGAATACGTGTTCATAATTCAGCAATGTAGAGAGCAAGCAATGAGGATGGCGTTAATGGAAGCCAAGCAGCACAAGATACATAAAAAAAAAGAAAAAAGAAATATAATACACTGACAGAATGCACGATCTGCACCTTTATCCATTGCGAGAACCTAATCCCTAGATAAGAGTTGTTTGCCTTTAAATAAAGTGAGGATGTTTACTGCATATTCTTGTTCTTTATAATTTGCCACCATTCTACCAGTCTGTCATTGCACTAATGAGTCTCTCATTCACTCCATCTCTATTTGGGTGTTAATTTGTATTCTCTTGGCTCCAGTCAATCTCGCGTTCTCTCACCCACAGAATAAATATATTCCCTAAGGTACAGTGTTTGTTGGTGGTTGGTATCCAGGCAATAAAGGGCTTGTCGGCAGAGTCTGAGGGATTCTGGGTAAGGTATGTCCTACACACTCAGTGTCTGATCACCACAGTTACACTTTATTAAAAAAAGCATTTTGGTTTAAAAAAAAAAAAAAAAAAAAAAAAAAAAAAAAAAAAAAAAAAAAAAAAAAAAAAGCACCAAGATCACACCCTTACAACATGTGCACATCAGTGGTGAAGAAAACCCCTAGCCTGGGTGTGTATCGGGTTTACATTCACAGTTGCCTGTAGTAAGTAACTACCATTGTTTTTAACTTCACTCATGAAACATGCCACCGCTGGTTCACGTGTTTCTCAGCGGCAAAGTACGTCAGTGCTGTACAGATGCTAATATTTTCTGACTCCTGTACCATGCAGCACAAGGACACAGTCTAGCTGTTGGCAGGAACAATTTTCACCAAGCGTAGTATGTAAGTAATACTAAACAATACTACCAGAATGAGGAATACGAAGGGGTATGAAAGCTAACTTGAGCTCTAAACACTGTACAGTACTTGAAATACTACGCAGTCATCTGCATCAGTGAACGCACTGCATCCAGAAAAAAATAAGACAATCGTGTTTTCCATTTGACGAGGTAACACCACGACTCCTATTCAAAAAACACACTTTGTCGAGGGTGCAAACAGGATATGCTTCATGACCAGAGACACTGTTCGGCCAGGTTAAAAGACGACGGTTTCATAAAGTTGCTCCACCCAAGGATTCAGGTACTCATCTGTTCTTCATCGTATGTATTAATGTACAGCTAGTTAGCTAGGCTAGGCTAAGCCTGGGCAAGTACCTTGGGCTAGCTAATGAATTTAGGATTTGTCCTCAGAAGACATAGAAATGATAATGATACAGATAAAAAAAAAAGACAAAATGCATTCAAGTTCATGTACAAGTTGCAATTGGCTTTCTAATAGCATACAGTGTGCCGCATGCCTGTGTGTGGGTGCCCCGTGCGCTCATGGAGGCACATTATATCATGTTCTGACGGCTCTCTCTGCTCTCTCTACTGCTCAGTGTAAACACTCCGCGTCCTCTTCAGAGCCACTGAAGGGTGTCTGGGCTAGGCGATGGATTGGGGGGGTAATATTTTAGTGCCACTGCCCTCATCAATCCTGCACTGTTTAGAAATGCGGAGCATTAGCCATTGCCGGCACACAGACTGGCCGTAAACACTGGACCTCAGCGCTGCCTCTAGCCGTGGTCATCACCAGTGCGGCCTGTAAACACCCCGGGCAAATAAAGTCACCTCCTGCTGGTGCAGCTGGAATAGCTCCAGAACTGAGGGATGATGCAAAGGTGGACCTCCAACAGATGCTTGGCTTGACCAAACCGAGCTCCCCCTTTGTCGGGCACCTCGTCTGAACTTCAAACGGGCGCCCACAGCCTAGGTCACCATGGAGTTCAAAAGACCGAACGGGAAAAGCGGATTGGCTCGTTCAATAATTCAATGATTCGAGCCGACATGTTTGCTCAACAAGAAGAAAGAGTGAGCTGTGACTCCGGTTTGGAAGTGCCGACTCTAAAATGGACAATTTTCTTTGAAAGGTCTTTGAAAGTGGTAAATATTTCCCACACCATCAAATCTTCTTTTACACAAACTTTGCTTTAAATGCTTCAAGCACCAGTCTTTGTACCCCTTCTCCTTAAAGT
Source organism: Chrysichthys thysi (assembly GCA_030068315.1). Lineage (NCBI taxonomy): Eukaryota > Metazoa > Chordata > Actinopteri > Siluriformes > Claroteidae > Chrysichthys > Chrysichthys thysi. The sequence continues at coordinate 4,489,342 of JAQLOM010000034.1, forward strand.
TAGAGCTGGATGTGTTCATTATTCAAATATGAAGCAGCCACGCTGCATCGTGTAACATTTTATCACAGAGATGCGCAAGATTTTGCCTCTTATAGCATGAATATGTGCATGGATAAGTGCAACCACATGCATTCTATACATGAGGATGACCTTGAGGTGGGCAAAGATTATTTGTCATAGAGACAAGCCTTTTAGTGAGGAGCCCTTCACATAAACATAGACCCTTTATATTTCCACTCAACCTAGGCCTTAGGAATCCACTTAGGCACAATAATTCCAGCTCTCTTTTCCTCACATGTACCTTCTGTGTTTCACACCGTGCTGATATACCGGCCCATGCTTGTGCATGCATGATAATTCGAATGGTGTCTTGTATTGTTTAGTGTCTGTAGAAAGTTGGTATCCCATAGGCACTACATTTGAACTTTTCAGTAATGAACGAATTCTACCCAATTCCCCCACCCTTCTGAAACACGTGCTTTCGGCTATTCACCCACCTCCGCCGCAGGTCCTCGGCTACTGTGGCTCGGCAGCTGAACAAGTAAGCCCTGAGAGACTTGAGTTGCTGCCGCAGCTTGAGCACAGCAGCTAGAGGTTCCGAGTGTTCGTAGAGACCTGGGTTCAGCTGCTGCACATCCAGCAAGGGCTCCTCATATATAAATTCCAAGAACTCCTTAGCTTGCTTGGACACCTGATCGAAAAAAGGAAATATTTGAGCTACGTTTAACAGACCGACTGTAAAAAATGGCATCATGTATAATAAGGTAGAGAGTACTGTAAAGGTACTGTGTGTGACATAAGCGTAGCATACATTGTCATGCTAACGAATGTACGACACCAAATGAAAGCAATCTTGATGCACTTGGCGATGATTAATAATGCAAACTACAGCGTCTTCCTGCAATACAAAGGAACCTAATAAAACATCTTAAACATAAAACTCAGCATGGCAAGTTCATCGCCAGCAGCACATGGCTGCTGTGGAAAATAATGGCTTGGTATGAAAAATGTCTAGGGACAATGCTAGGGGAGTGAAAATAAAAGCCTCTATATTATTCTTGATGACCGGTATGTATCTGCGATCAACGATGTGGGCTTTGGATGCAATGAAAACAAACAAGTGCTTTCCAAAGTGACACAAAACCTGCTTTATTCCAAAGTAACTAATGTAGCTAGCTAAAGCACATCGCTTAAAATGAACACGTTAACATTATAAAGGCGGCACATAGTACACCAAGTGCACGTACACGTGCGTTTTTCCTGACCGTTATGTAAACCAGGAAAACAAACAGAACTAAATAAAGCTAAAATAATGGCTCTGTCTGATGAATACTTTGCAAATTACTCAATTTGACATCAGTACCTATATCAGAGTACCAAAAACATGTACTCATAGTCATATACGTGTACTCTGTCTACAAAGAATTAAAAATATGTACCCCAAGTGCACACCTATCGTTTTTTTTGTTTTCCTTTTAATAAATTGTGTTTTTTCTTTTCACTCAATTCGGTTGTCCCCAAGCCTTGTAGTCAGGCCACACAGCTCTGACAAGAGTCTGGGAGGCCGAAGTCTGCACGCGCTTTTTCAAAAGGTATGCAGACCGTGTCAAGTTAATCTCTCTGAACCTTCCTCTGTGAAGCACTTGGTGGAAACCCAGACAGACCCACACAGGCAAACTGACTGGGTTATTCTGCAAAAAATGGACTGAAATCCTCTCTGCACATAACTCGTCACTGCACTGTAATTTACCCAAGGGTGTAATTTCAGAACTGCAGGCACCTTATGTTTGCTTGTGTCCCAGTTATGCAGCAGTCGAGCAGGGATAAGGAAGAGGTTGTCCTGGTGGCAGCTCTGGCAGTAGTACCAGCCACTGTAGCAGCAAACCTTGGCCTTCCCTCGTGACAATCCCACTTGTCTTTGACATCCTGTGAGGAGAAAATAAGACCAATTGTAACCCACAGCACAAAGACATACAGATATACAAATCCAAGAGATAAACCAGCTGATTAGCTATTCCGCAACACTGCGTAGAGGCCCAAGTCATCAAACGAGATAAAGACCACTAACAGGCATGTCTCCTCCTGATAATGCTTACTAAAGGTTGGCTATGGTTAATATTAGACATATTAACAGACAGGTTTTCTGTTAATATGTCCAAGTTTATGGCGTGTTCCTTCATCAGACACAGGTCATCACAGTACTGCGTTTCCAAAAAGCCAAAGATAAAACAAGCTTTGAGTCTTTCAAAATCACTGATTAAAAAGCAAACCCCACCAACTGCACAGCCACAACAAAAGCCAACTGAACACCAAACAGTGTCGAATACAGCCGCCATGGAGACTGAAGTCCTATTCAATAAAAAATGATATCAGCTAAAGCGTGCAATGCTTTGTCTTTCATGCTTCTTTCTTGTCCGTGGTTTTTTCAAACATTTGGGACCTACAAGCAAGAGATTAATCCTAAAGAACCAAAACAGGTGATTGTAAGCATGGCAGGTGTCCCTTATCCAAGCCATCTGGGAGATATAGCTCTGGGACAGCATGGAAGAAGAAAGGTAGGGAGAATGAAAAGAATGGAGAGGCAGGTATGCAGACGACCACGGACGGGCACTGTTCTCAGTGAAGCATGGTGTCGGCTGCCCACTTCACAGGCAGAGAGAAAAAGAGAGATGGTAGATGAGATATGAGGGAACAAAAACAAGGTGGAAAACACAATCTTCAAGAGGGGAGGGCTGCTGAATCTTCCCAAGGAGGAGCCAGTGAACAAAGAGAAAACTATTCACTGATTAGTGTGTAATTGTTGTGATTGTTGGATGTAGGTAGCAGCAGTAAGACACACTTTACTGCAAAACAGGAACCATATTCGTTTAACATATCAATTTTACTGCATCAGCACTTTTGAAGTCTTAATTCTGATAGCAAATTATTTTTTAACAGCAACATTCAGACAATAATAATTTCATCTCCAAAGCAAACCACAGATTTACATGAATATAAACAGATATTTTAAATAATTGTTGTGGTAAAGCTCTCTGCAAGGAGAGTAACAGATGTAACAGTCAGAGGTCGTTTTAAGGATGGAGGGCTTTGCTGTTTTTCTTTTCATTTTTTGGTCTTATGAAAGTCAACAGGAAGGGGAAAAAACCCTCTCTGCAGGAGGAACGACTTTTTGTAGGCATTATAACATAAGTGATGACAAGTAGGAACTTGTTTTGCAGATGTTCACAAACGTAAGTGTAAACAGAAAAATGTAACAAGAAAATATAATCTCTAGCAAATTGCTGAGGTATAAAAGTTTGCCGTTTTTGGAAAATATTCATCTTCTGGGTGGCAACGGCATCACACCACCCTGGCGTTTATCATTCAGTTATTTTCCTATACCACCACATCCAGTCAGATTTGAACTAATTTCATTGGAAATGATGAACCTCCACTACAGCTAATGTTCTGTACATATTTCAACATTTAAATCCATCTTTTTGTGGAATTTTGGACCACGGTTCAGCAGTTCTTCATATTTTGGTGCATGTTCAGCCCACACGATTGGTTTCGTCATTAAACAATTGTCAACCCCCGCAAGCGCACACACAAACCAATCTATAGCTTCAAACCATTTCCAGTAAGCAGATATTCCATCAAAAATAGCACTGAGCTCAAACTGCTCACATGGAAATGTTCTTTCCTCTTCAGCTTCCCTGCTGAAAGATCTTCCATTCCTACCCGTCCCTAAACCAATATGTAATGGGTTGTTCTGGCTGGGCTTGAAATCAGACATCATGCATGGTCCTTCACTGCCAATGTAAACCTGAGGTTTTCAGGAGCAGGGACCCCAGACTATAAAAAGGCTGAATTGGTGTCCCCCTCCTTTTGCTCCATGGCCGATGGGAGCCCGATCGCAGCGCTGAGCCACAGACCACGCAGCGGGGTGTCGTGTGTCACGGCTGCCCTGTAATCAGTGTGCATGTGCAGCTTGAACCCGCAAATACCACCCTGCTCTGAAAATAGCGCATCACTGTACCACTCACTTCACATTCACTTGTTGCGAAAACTGTTATTAAGAAAGCTTTTGCGTAAGGCATATGGCTTTAAGGATGCTCAGTTGTGCTTTTATGCAACAGGCAAAAACAAATCCAAAACTGACAGTGAGTCACAGAGGAGAGTAAAACAGTAATGACAGGACTGCTCTTCCAAACTCAAACGGACAGCCATAAAAGCAAATCATGGGGATTCAGGAAGCTTTGCAGGCTACAAATCACATGAGTTTGGCTTCTTTGATTAAACATCCTCAGTCCCAACTGTCAGTGAGTATAGTTTATTAAACCAATATTTTCGCCCATATCCCAGAAGAGGGAGTGCTGCAGATTGTGTTCTTCACTTTCCACAACGTCCGTTATAGACATTGAGACCAAGAAGGCAGATTTGGTGCCCAGAATCTGTGTCACTTCTGGGAAGAAACTGGCCACAGAGGTACCACAACCTCAGCATCTAGAGTCCAGCGCAATGTATACCAAGTATGGCCCTTCATGAGTGTACATATAAATCATTTAAATGCACAACCACCAAACTACAGCTTTGTACGTCAAAGCCTGTTGTATGGCACAGCGTGTCTTTTTTTTAAGGGGGATAATGAGCAAAATCATCAAACCGCTCTGAGACCACCTTCAAAAAGGTTCCGCAGACAAACAGAGAAGAGACGCATGCAAAAACGGCCAGGGCAAATCTAGGAGTGTGGGAAAGCGACGCGTTTGATGTGCTTACTTCGCGAGTACATAGCACAACCCTGAAATGCCGACTGTTTGGGCAAAAAAAAAAAATAAAAATAAAATAATCAAGGGCACTTCTAGGTGCCTTCTTCACAATGGTTTCTGGCAGAATAGGCATGCCTGTTCTACAGGAGGTGCACGCTGCTTGGTGGAGAGAGGGTCAACTCTGTTCCCCTTTTCCACCGAGGTTCCCACTTTTGACGCTTTCAAGCAAGCTCTATGGGAGGACACCGAAAAAGCCGTCAGGTGGGGGGTGGTGCCTCTCCGTAACACAAGAGTAAAGACACCCGAACTGCTGCTTTGAAGTCCTTTATTCATGCTGACACCCACTCCAAAAAAAAAAAAAAAGAGATGTGCACGATGGGGTGAGCATGAGGTTGTGCATGTGTGGTGTGTTTGCGTCTCTGCGAGTGTGTGTGGCTAACCGAGATGTGCTGACCATCTTTTTGATGTAAACAGTAGTCGCTAAGCCCCCACCTGACCCTTTGCCTCACTCCAGTTCCCAGGCTCGCTTCTATTGTCCCATCAACAGCTGTAACCTTCCCATTTGATCTGCCATCCTTATACCCCTCTACAGAGTCCTTCTTCAGGGTTGTGTGCAAGCTCAAACAGAAAGACAGGGTTCAAGCAAACTGGAGGAATGGAAATGTTTGAGGTGCTTCAAAGTTCTGTTACTATTCTTGCATAACGATTTGAAAATAGATGAAATATAGATAGTCCAACTCCAATTCTGTGATTTCTCTTTCCCAATGCAGGAATACACACAGCTTGTAATTAGGTGCACAACTGAATTGGGCTGTTTGCTGACCTGAGACATTCTTCACAGCTTGAAACACACGGATACATGTACACATCGCCCACATTTACTATGAATAAAGAATCCAGACATCACCTGATGGTCAGCCTGTTTGGGTCAGAATTCATATGAGCCTATCATATTTAAAAGCATCTTAGCGTATCGTAAAACCTACCGTGACCATGGTGTTATCCTAATGGGTTTAAAGTGAACTTGAAAGGTGCTGTCTCTTTTTTTTGAAGTTCCTAATGGGCCAAATCCACACATGTGTGGCCTTGATTACACGACACTAAAGAGACTCCCAAAATTCAAGCCATTTTGTGTGATGGATGGATGGCCACACCGAATTTTAAGATGGTCAAAGAAAATGATCGAGTGGAGTGATGATGCAGACAATGACATGCATCTTAAAGTGGTTGAAATGTCATCCTCTCTGGTAGAAACAGTGAGTTGTGCATGTTGTGTTCCTCTGTTGATGGCTGTAAGAGGCAGGGAATATATATATATATTCAATACGAAATTTTGGTCTGCACTCCAAACCACATTCTATGCACCAAGGATTATGCCTAAATTATAAATGACACCACTGGTGTACTGGGGGCGTAATATGGTTTGGGACGCAGCCCAAACCTGAGGGTGTAAAGATTTGCAGATGTTATCATAGTCTCTTCATCGCATTACGAGAATACAAACCATTGTGCACATCAATGTGACTGTCTAAAGTTACAGAGTACTGGGTGAAAGAGCTTGCAGTGAGCTAGTGGGCCAACACTGGACTGGACATCTGAGTAAAGTACGATGCATTGTTGACAGGGCAAACCTTCCTTGTTTTAGGATCAGTTATTTTTCTGCTTGTGCAGTTACATAGACTCATGCGGTCGCTGGTCTCCATGTGTTTCTGAGGCCAATGGAAGTGCTATATCCCTAAAGTTTGACATTTAGCACCAACACAAAGCTTTTTTTTTTTAAAGGGCAAAGCTTAGGGTTAGGCTGTCTTTGGTTGTATGTCTCTCAGACAGGATGATGTAGAATGTGCTGATGTGTGCGATGGACATTTTAAACCTCCCACCAATTCAAGCTTGGCAGCTGTCTGTGAATCACTGTGATGTACTAATACATGTCTTAGTATAGATTCAGATCTAAGTTTCCACTTCCTATAAGTAAATATGACAGGAATAAAAAGCACTAGCTTGCCTCATTATTTTCAATCAACAGGACCTGCTAGCACTTAGGCAGGGAAGCTTTTGCTTTGTTGCATTTTTCCCCATTGTATTTTCAAACCCTCGTGTCCCACCGAAGCAAATAAAGAACACCCCCAGTCTGTGGCAACAGAGACAGTGAGAGCAACCTTTTGTGGGTGCTAACAAATTGGGGGCAGGGAGGGTTACCCAGGGAAAAAGAGGCCAAAGGAGGGAAATGGTGCTCAATCAAAGCCCGAGACAGCACATAGAATGCAACAGTAATAAGACGAAACTCAAGACCCTCCTGCTATTAGCGTATCACCATCAGTACCTTTTAGTCCCTCCCCCAACCCCTCACTGGATCCATTGTGCTGCAAGTCCAAGCTGAAACAGCAGCTTCCCAAGGATCTCCCACTGCAGCCTCCATCCTCTCAGCCCTCCAAAGGCAACTCCCCAGCTAATCCTTCTGACAGGCCCTGGGAAGCCAGAGATATTTGTTTCGGAAAACGCGATCAAAATGTAAAACAACAGCAGGTCCCCTGACTGCCCTTCCAAAGTGACTGAAAAGAAACAAAAAGTCAAAAGGAAACCAGCTCCATTCTGAGTAAGAGACAGAGCACGTGAGATGGAGACAGAAAGAAAGACAATGGGCAGAGGTGGAAAAAGACAAATGAGAGCTGCAGGCAGTGGTGGAAACTGAGCAGTGAAGGTTTGGTGAGCAGGAGAAGCAAGAAGATACATTTTGTAAGCAACTTTGACACTTTCGTCTGCAAAATTGGCATTTTTCAGAGTGAAAGAATGATAACAGTTCTCCCACATTCCACTACAGAGCACCAGTCAACAATACACTCATCATATATAAACGCTTTTAACATCATCAAAAGAGGGTGGAGAAATTACAAGATCTAAAAATGAGCCTGCAGCCATGTGGGGGTCCCTCCCAAGATACAGGTCAATAGGTGGACTGGCTACTCTAAATAGCCCCTATTAATGCGTGCATGCATCATGCCAAGCGATGGACTGGCATGCATCCCTGGGTGTGTCCCAACCTTCATGCCCACCATTCCCAGGTTAAGTTCTGGGCTCACCGTGACCCTGAGAGGATAAGAAACTTGAATGAATGAAACAACAAAAGATACAAGACAAGTCAGAAGCAAGCAAATACATTTTGAGCAGGAGAACAAATTAATGAGAATGAATATCAGTGAAAGAACAGGTTTTTATCTAGTTCAGCACCTCAATTGTTAACTAACTGGAGCATTCTGAGTGCTTCAGATTCTAAAAGACTTTACAAAATTACTGTCAGACATCTGCTTCCAGGGTAATAATAATAATAATAATAATAATAATAATAATAATAATAATTTCAAGTCCAACGGAGGAAGGTACATTCACACCTTTTTCTGGAGGTGGAATTTTAGCTCAATATACAGTACAAGATACTAAATTAACCAATACTGAAAATGTCTCTTTACTCTACATTCCAACTTCAAACTCTATATATTCCTATTTTGCAACAAAAATCCCAAGTTAAAAAAAAAAAAACCTGACTGTAAACCATGTTGTCTACCTAAACTTCTAAAGCTGCCACAATAAAGCAAACCACCACCACCACCACCACCGACAGACTGCATAAGACTATGAATAATACCACGTTGTCATGAAGCAAAACATAAACAAAAACAAAGAGCACATGGAGTCGGGGGATTGTGCCCATTTCCAAATTACAGACCAGTGCTGAGCATTCACCGCTGGCTTTTTTGTCAGACGGATGCTTGTTTGTTTGAGTAACAGAAAATGATTTTGTGTGGTCTTGGTTAACCGAAGCTGAGGATCAGGATGCTTGGTGATCTCACTAGATGAAACAATGGAAAATCTCTGGAGCACATTACCACTCAGAAGTAAAATCACAATACGTTGCTATGACACTTAGTGTTGAAAATGAACAGATGACACCAACCTGGATTTTTATTTAAAAATGATCATCTATCTATGGTATCTGTGTGACATTTCCATGGTGGAAATCTCAGATCAACATGAGTTATTTATAATATTGACTTACCACGAGTTGACAGGCAAGACAAATGTATTAGTTCAAGGGGATTTTAAAAATTAAGGACAAAAAAAGGAGGACTTAAATTTCTACGAAGTGTCTTGCACTCTAATCTCCATCAGTAATCAGCTGAAACAGAACAGACTTTATGTTAAAACTATATCTGCTACACAACTGTACTTTTGGATCATATATAAACACATGACTATAGAAGTGAGTTAGTTGTAAAGGCACAATCCGGTGTCACCCAAATGAGGATGATTTCCTTTTTGAGTCTGATTCCTCTCAAGGCTTCTTCTTCTTGTCATCTCAAGGAGTTTTCCCTTGCCACAGGCTCATTAGGTGTACACAAACATATACACATATATACACACACACAGGTGCTCCCCGAGTTACGATTTTTTGAAGTTATGATGAGGATTGTGATCCGCTAAAAATTGTAAAATATTTAGAAAATATTTCAAATTCGCAGGCAGGCCAGCATAACGGCGTATAACGTACATGGACGTTCAGATGATGCCCAGAAATACGTGGAGGACACCTGGAAGTACGCGGACGACACCCAGAAGTGCGCGTTCAATGCTCAGATCACTCGCCTCGCGCGATGCCTCACTCTCTCCCGCAACTCACCGAGTTACCTTGTGTGTTGGTGTACTGTACAATGCATTACCTCGGGGTTTTTTTAACGATTATTAATGGCACTGCTTCTGTGGCAGCTGTCTGTAGACACAGTGCTGCAGCCCACATCACGTTTGAAACTCTGACAAACTCTCTCTTTTGACAGCAATGTGATTTAAATGAAATCTCGCTTAAATGTTAACTCGCTCCACAGCATAAAATATTGGCCTCCCTGTTAGCAAAACAGAGCACATAAAGACCTTGTAGCACCGTGAAGCATGATACAAACCTCTACAAAATAAATATTAAAACAGCTGAATTTCAACTGATAACATAGCTACATATTCTTTAAAGCTAAACCAACACAACAGGACTACACAATCACTCATTTTACCATATTAAAGCTTTACAATTCATTTTCATCACGCGCAGCATTAAACACTCACCTCTTCCCCATTCAGGAAGTAAACAATGGCAGTCTTAAAGCGACAGTACCCAGAATACACACACTTCCAAATTGTACATTTTTTCTTAAATGGGACTGTGTTCTGAAAACAAATATTTTAACTAATCAAATAAAAGAACATTAGAGATGTTGGTGAAGTTTCGAACAACCTGGAAAAACAACAAATTATAAATATTATTTATTTTTTTTGTTGAAATTATATTTCAACATGGTTACATAAGCTAGGCTAAGCTAGGCCGTTATACCTAAGCAAGGCAAAGTGGCGCAACACAGTTGTTCGACTTACGATATTTCCGACTTACATGGGTGTGACCGAACGCATCTCCATCGTAAGTTGTATATACCTGTACATTACACACGCATACATTTTACACATGTGTGTGTGTGTGTAAATTAATTAGCTTTTATTTGGAATATACTTCTGTGAAGCTGCTTTGTGACAATGTCCTTCATTAAACGTGCTATACAAATAAAATTGAACTGATTTGAAAAATATAGAGCAGCAAAGACAAAATTTGAACAGTGTGAGAACATGGTACTTGCCTGCACATCTGAAGCTTTGAGCAGTCAGGCCTTTCTCCACAGCCAAGCAAGTGAGAATGCTCAGGAAGCTTGTTGTAACAGACTGGCGCTTGGCTCTCTGGGCCTCCCTTTGGCGACGTTCCCGGGCCGGTCTGCTCCTCATTAGCACTCCAGATGGCGCTATACGGTTGCTCTCCCCCCGAGGTCTCTGGGCAGCGACGGCTGTGCGCAGGGCCTCCACCCAGTCCTGGGCCTGAGGCTCACTCTCAGCTCGCAGGCGCAGCACCACGTCTGGGAAGATGGCCTGGAAGTGGGCGCAGACTTCTCCATCAGCCTCGTCCCGCTGTACAGCCAAGCAGGAGGCAAGAGAGTACCGCAGCACAGGCTCGCACACTGGCCCTCGGCCCTCGGTTTGGAAGGCCTGTAGTTGGGTGCGGCTGAGCACAAAGGTAAAAGCGCTCCAGTTATTGAGGTCGCTAAGTTGGTACAGGAGGCCTGCTTTGAGCACATCAGCACAGTGCTGGGTGAAAAGGGGCAGGGCCTTGGGACGGACCAGTGGACGGGAGGTCAGCAAAGAGCTATCCGTTATGGGATCCAGTTCATTGGGATTTGGAGAAGCAGCAGATGATGGTTCACCCTGACGATGAGATGGACGGGCAACCAGGACACGTTCCCAAAGGAGTCGGCGCCACTCTAGAGCCTCCCACTGGCAGGGAGCACGGAGCTGCAACCGAGTGCTGTTGAAGAAAAGGGCTTGTAGCACGCGCCCATCCTGAGGTTGAGGCGCACCCACGCTCTGGCAGTGAGACAGTGACAGGGCTGTACACAGCTGCCTGTTCCCACTGTTGTCCAGGCTGTATACCCGCAGCTCGCAGGGTGTGAGCTCCACATGGCAGGTATTCCAGCGGCCCCAAGGGCCCTCCCTGTGCTCCAAAACCCCCTGTTTTACTAGACTTGTGGTGCTCTCCTTATTGCCTGGGAATCATAAAAAGAGTGCAATAGAGCAATTTGAAAAAACTACCCATGCATGAATATTCTTAATGCACCATTTACTAGGAAGTGCAGTGTTCCCTGTACCCACAAGCATCTGAGGCCACGAGTAACTTGAGTCATGAGCATTTTTATTTAATAAAATCTCGCTGTACCCATGAGCAGTGTTTGGAGCCACGAGTGGTAACGCGAGCCACGCCCGCCTCGTTATCTCTATATGCATAAACAAAGGTGAACAAGGGAAACACGTGGGTCAGCGGCGGTCAGTCCCTCACAGCATCTTGTGTTGTTAGTGTCTCTTTGAGACCACGTGAACTATTTTTACGCTTTCGATTTCTTTCGATTGCTTCAGCTGGCTCATTCTAACAGCTGTTTTGTGTTGCCGTGACATGCCACCAGAGCGGTGCTGTGATATGCATGTTTACATCCACTCTTGCAAATGTATGAATGTTGTTTTATATAAAATGCTTCCTAAAGGTAAAACTACGCTTAGCCTACGGGACTTGGTCTCTTTCGCGTACAGCCATAGCGCAGTTTTTTATGCATTTAAAGATGAAAGTGTGTCTGATATGCCGAAAAATATGATATTTTCAATTAATACTGCTTATATTGTCACTAAAAGCTCAATTACTGTGCCTATAAATGTTTTGTATGCAGTTATTTTGGAGCCGGAAAACCAACTGATCCCTTTCCCATTATTCCTCATGGGAAAAATTGTTTGTACCCACGAGAAATTGTCCCCACGAGCTGTGTCTTCAAACCAGTTACGCTCATGGATACAGGGATCACTGTATACTGAAATCTCTTAGAAACAACAACTATTGGAAGAACTTAAGTAGCAAAATGCATTATTGGCTCCTATTTCCTTCCCAACAACCACATCTTCCTGGCTGGACATTTCCATGGATAACACTGTCTTTGCATCAATTGTATGATGCTTAAAAGGTTCCTGCACAGCTGATGGTAAATAATGGAGTCATTTGTACAGCTAAACATGGGGCAGAACTGTGGAACAAAGACTGACTTTCTGACAGCTTCTCTGGCCCACGGTCAGGTGGTTCAGGCGGCCACTGAAATGTCTCCGTTAAAAGTGTAGGGTGCACACGTTGGTCACTGGTGGATGATATTTGGCTATGCGCTCGGCTATCGGTCCATCAATTAGTTGTGCAAGCCTTTCGCAAGCATTCCTTGTGACCTCACCAGGAAGAAATATCATTGTTTGCAAGGCTACTGTGCAAACAAAATGGCCAGAGAGCCACCCCTAATCTGTGGCACTCCTTTTCAGCCCTTCCTCTCTCAACCCATTTTTCCCCCCCTTGTGCCCTTCTTTATCTCTACTCACAGCAACCTTCTTCCACACACTTCCTTGGCTGGGGCACTACCAGGTTTCCTCTCAAGTCTACGAATCTTGGTAGGCGGCTGTTTTGGAATGAATTCTATACGTTTGAGTATGCTGGAACTTAACAGAGGTCAAATAGAAGGTTTAAAAGCAATTTCCCAAATGTTGTTCTTAGGTCTTATCTGTGGTTTAACATTCCGTAACCCCAATGCACATAATGAAGAATCCCCTCCCTCTGTCGCACGGTGTGGGCTGGGCTTATTTGGGTCAGTTATGGGGCATCATGAGGTGCCAGGAAGTGTGTGGTGTGCTTTAGCCTTTTGGAGCCTCTTACTGGAGGCTGGAGTGCTTCCTTCATTTTAAGAGCTTCAAAAGAGCATTGAAGATCACATTCAGACTAAGTGTCATTATTAATTTAACCCTAGTGAAAAAGTGGTGCATGCTGACATGACTCGATTAGGAAGTTAGTGCTGTGTCACCGAGTGATGCACAGGAAGTGAGCTGGATGTAAAATTCAGCACCGGGAACAAAGATTAGTCATATTTACTCAGATTCAGTAAGAATGCTAGAACTGCACCCTATAAGCGATCCTGTGTGTGTGTCCCTGGCTGATACTGACAGCAATCCTTTTTCATAATTTATTTTAAGGAGCTGGAAAATGGATTGATTGATGATAATGTTGTTGAGGTGATGTAAATACCTTATGTCATCGTCAGACTAATTAGCATGCAAATGTGTAGACATGCTTGACTGTGTTTCCAATCACGTCGACTTTGTCCTGCCTAAGGGCTCAAAATTAGTGGCCTTTTTTTTTTTTTCTTCAATTACTAACGCCACACTGCACCAAACAAGCACGGGGCACAACCTACAATCAAAGCTGACTTTCGGTTAAAACCAGCAACACGGCCACAGCAGTGTCTAAAACATTAAAATGTCAATCTCCAAAGGCTGTAATCAGACTAAGACAGCAATGCTCATGGTGCAATGAAAAACAGTAGTTTGAAAATATGGATTATAATCTTTGAGTTTGGGAACCAGGAATACCAGTGTGTAGGCCGTAGGTTTTACAGCCACAGCAACTCTCGAGTTACACCAAACCAATCATGATGGGGTTTGGCATGTTTAGTCCTTGCAAAAGAGCGCTCCAGTAGTGACCATTTGGAGGAGAGGCTGAACTGGCTTTGAGAGAGATTTATCATTACCACTTACCCAGGCTTCATTACAGTCCTAACAAGTCTACAAATTGGAAAACAGGCAGCACATAACTGAACCTGATATAAAACAAAAAAAAAAAAAAAGAAACAGTATGGAGATGGGAGTTGTCCTGGTACTGAACTCAACACATCCATCAGAATTAGAATCTGAAGAACGCTATGCAAATGTCCTCCAGGCATCAGCTCCGAGTTACTAATAAATAAGCGGTCATTCTCCCATGCTAGTCACTCCTATATATCACTCCTTTCTATTTGGCACACTTGAACAACAACTGTGTAATTCACATTAGTCCAGAATATGTCAAATTTAGGATAAGAAGTGACACGCACTGCCGGGCAGGTGTAACGAAGCACCGTGACTCACACAACTATGAGTTTAGTCTGAGGGCTGCAATTAATCAATCTTATTTGAACGACTGCGCACAGGACTGAGCCGACGCGATACCTCGAAGAAAAGGTGACGCTGATTATATCAACGTTGAGCCGCCCCATACTGTGCAATTACCTTAATGAAGACTGGCTAAAACAGTTAGCAGGACTGAAAAAAAGGGAGTCCGTGCATTCCCTATGGTCCGGGTTGACGTTTCTGCTATTCCTCATGCTGACTAATGCCTTTTCACTCGTATGCTAATCCTCTTAATATCAGGGGTAATTGGGACCCACTCTTTCACAGCATTGTGCCCATTTTGTCACAGAATTGCATTATCCTACTATTAGCATCTTTGTCGAGGATCTCTTTCAAATTCAGATTCGCGCTTTGCCCAAACAAATGAACACGGCAACAAACAAACAAACACGCGCTGACCAAATCCAGGCACTTGTTGTCGTAATACTGCTAATGAAATCTAATCAACTCGGCCGCACCCTCTACTCAATCTAATTGCGTTCTCTTTGATAAATAGGAGACGTAGCTGAACGATTGTTACGAACAGCAGGTGAGAGACTGTAAACAGAAATATAGACATGACAAAATGCAGGTGTGCAGTGAGAAACAATGAACACAACATAGGACGATAAGGGATAATAAAAGATAAATACAGGAACAAGACCCACTGAAGTGCACGAATGGTCACTGTATGCTACCTGAGCAGGTACAAATCATTACAGTGATGAGTCATGAAACTATTGTTTTTTACTGTATTATAAACTGAGATAACAACAATCCTTACCTTCCATTTGATCATTTAATGCCATGTTCTTAAGTGTGTTCTTATCGATGGCTGGCACGCCATTATCGGTGTAGGTCCGGTAATTGACGTCTGACCGTGATCTGTTGTGCCCTCGTTTGAAGCCCCCACCAGAAGAACTGGTAGCATTGGTCTCTTTGGCATGGGCTGCCAAATCGTTGGTAGAGCGGGCTCGGTTCCTCTTCCCATTCTTTAGGCCCAGCACACTGAAGGAATTTTGTTCAGCCCATGCTAGGTTGTGTGACGAGATCTCCGGCTGTTCCCCAGTCAGCAACCCCCATACGCCACTGGAGTTCAACTTGTCCAGAGTTGACACCTCTTTTAGTTTAGGAGGGCAAACTTGTCCAGTTTCTTGACCACTGTCCAAGCAGTGCAAGTAGTCCTCCGTCGCCTCAAGGGCTGGACTGATGTCCTCAACCTCTGATCCCTCCATCACCTTCACAGTCTATGCCCCAGAGAAGGAGTGGATGGACAGAGAAGATGGATGAATTCCTTGTACTTGTGAACTTGGAAAGGATAGGATCCACAGGCCTCAAGGCCACAAAGATGAACCATCTGCCGTTTAGTCCGAAGAAGATTCCTGGCAAAAGTGGCTTTCCTCGAAGGCTGGAATCCCTTCCAGACACTGTTAACGAGGCATAGCTTAATGTGCCAACAGACGCTGTCTCTGTTGTTTTAAGAAACTGGTGGCTAAGATCGGGTCACTCCCATCATGGCGCTGTGTAGTTTACGTGTTGCATGCATTCAAGTCAGGAGGCATCAGGATCTCCATGAAAGGGACTGAAAGATGGTGCAAGGAGCAGTGGTTCCCCCAAGGCTTAAACATCCTGCATAAAAATAAATTGGACAGAAGAACATTAGATTCTCCAGGAGGTCATTAAAGACTTAAAGACTAAAATCAAGATCTAACCTAAGAAGTTGAGATTATTATAATATCAGTACAGCTACTGCAACAAACATGTTTCAAGATTTCCCGAATCAGTGACTTGTCAGCATCCTGGCCTGGTTTGGTCCTTTCACTTTTTTTGATTTCCTACCTGAAACAATAAGAAGCACTTTACCTGGGGTTGGATGTGTTCAGATCATCTCTTTGTACTGGGGTGAGGTTCTCCGCTGTCTGTTGCTATTTCTTTCAATGCAATGCTGTCTTCTCCCCATACTCTTGCAGGTTTCCCTCTCTCTCACTGACATCGATTTCCTCTGCCTGTGCTTTCTGGCTCATGGTCTTTCACTTTCTTAAGGCCATGCATTATTTAGAGGGTATTACATCACCTCTGGCCAATGCCGGAACAGCACATTCAGCATCCCTGGGGGGGGGTGTGAGAAAGAGGGATGGATTAATGGATAAGGGATGAGCTCAGAAGTCTGCTGCAGCACTTGAATTTCTGCATTGACACTGAGCTCAGATCTGACAGAGGACGGTAAACATAATCCTCCATCCCAGATACCATCTGAAACACACTAAACCTTACCAATGAATCTTTGGGTTTAATGAGGCGACACGTGAAGCAGGAGCGGCCGTATCAGCGACAAAATAATCCTCGGCCAAATTACACCTCGGCCACAGTTGATAGGTTGTGACAGCGCATTAGCAGCATTCTGAGACACTCTCAGACAAATGTGCTGCCATAAACCTGGCAGGATGCATCATCGAGCCTGATGTATTGATGCTGGCAGTGAAGCCTCCTGTAGAGGTGCAGAGGCACTTTCTGTTTTTAGCTTTCTCACAGCACGTATTCCTACTCATCATAGTTTCACTGGCAAAGCAGGGCTCTACACTATGTGTCTGTATATGTACATTCTAGTGATTTGACCAAACAGAAGAAGGAAGTCTTTTTCAAAAATAGCGAATACACTATATGGCCAAAGGTTTGTGGATACCTCACCATCACACCCTGATGTACCGGCTGAACATCCTATTCCAGATTTAGTCCCCTTTTTGCATTTATAATGACCTCCACTCTTTTCCGAAGGCTTCCCACTAGATTTTGGAGGATGGCTGGGGGGATTTGTGTTCATTCACCCCCAGGAGCATTAGTGAGGAGACCTGGGATGTAGTCAGAGCTCCAGTTCATTTCAAAAGTGTTAAGTGGAGTTGTGATCTTCCAGTCCAGTCTTGGCACACCACATCTTCACGGAGCTTACTTTGTACACAGGGCACTGTCTTGCCAGAACAGGTTTGGACATCTTATTTCCAGTGAATAGAAATCTTAATGCTACAGCAGGCAAAGACACACTAGATGACTGTGCGCTTTTAACTTTGTGGGAAAAGTTTGGGAAAGAACCACAAATGGGGTGAAGGTCAAGTGTCCACATACCTTCGGCCATATGCAGATTAGATTAAATCCAAACCCTTCCGGATTTGACATTTGGACATGCATGACAATGGCCTTGTCTGTGTACTTTCAGTCAGTTTTAATTTCACTAATCTACATATTTATACTGAATCTGGTGTCCTGTACATAAAACCCAAGCATATGGTTGATCACACTGAGGGCATACTGTAAAATAAAGGTCAATTACAGAGGACCCTCGGCTCACGAACGCATTGGATGGCGGTCAAATTGTTGTACAAACAAATCCTCGACTGACGTACAGGAAGCCAACCCACGCTTCATGCCACAAACATTCAGTTCCGGTCAAGCACTCATGGAGTGAATGTGTCCAATGCACTTTTTGTTGTGTTTCTCTGCATGTTTGATCTATAAGCTTCATTACAGGTCCCAAGAAAGTGAAAATGGTAGTGAGAGTAAGAAGCCTAAGCGTATAACAGTTGAAATAAAGAAATAACCGCCAAACATGAGAAGCGCCACCATATCCCTCCGCCACCGTCCACCTACGCCAGCGACTACGCCTCCACCGCAAAGGGAACGTGCATTAAAATCATCTGTTTATTTTATTTAGGTTTATTTCCATATAATTAAGGTTATTTTAATTTTATTCTATGTTTTATTGCCACAATAACCCATAACACATTTTAAAAACATGTTTTGAGGCTGAAACGCATTCATTTCAATGGGAAAAACTGATTCGGGTCACAAACAAATCTTAGTCACGATCAGAGTCTCGGAACGAATTAAGTTCTTGAGCCGAGGGTCCACTGTACTTTTCCTCAGTGAGATTTCCTCAGATAGTGTTTTGATCTGTGGGATATCCAGCACATTGTTATAAGTGGGATATCCAGGTACTTTCCACCATACAGCAACGGCAACTTGCTTTGGGTTGATTACACCGTCACCTGATCAATAATATTTGCATTGACAGTTACCATTTTACATCAGAGTATTCCCTTATCACAAAAAAAATGCAAAACGTTACATTTTCTATCAGTCAGGGTACAGAACAACAGCACAAGGTTCCAGCATCCAGAAAAGGAAATGGCAAGTAAAAGCTCTTAGATGAGCTTGAGACCAATATTATTTTTTATACATCAACAAACATCACCAGTGCAGAGTAGATGTTAGCGCTGACTAATGTGAAACCTCAATCATGGGTCTTGAATTCAGCAATCATTCAATTCAAACCAAATCTAAAGAGGAAAATATATGAGAAGGTACGAACTGGGGACCCTGGAGCTGTAAGGTGGGAACACAACCTGCTGCACCATCATGCCACCCACGATAAACATCTCTCATCTCTCAACAGCTCAAGAGGTGACATTTTATTTCAGTGTCACATTAACGCTAGGCTTTCCATCTATAACATGTAAAAATAAATGTCAAAACATGATATGACGCGATGGTGAAAGATTATTATCCAGATCAGCTGTGTGTACCTGTCACATTAACCTCAGCGCTGAGAGATGTTTTTCTCCTGAGTCCTCTGCTTTGTGTACCTAACAGCTAGTCATAATCTTCACAAAGCATAATGGGATGTTATAAATCATAGTGTGATTATCAACCTAATACACACCACTTACTTGCACTAATCTACACTAGCGGCACAAAACACACTATTTAAACAAAAGTGTACACACACTGAATTGCACTGAATGTCTTTGTATGCCGTACCCTTACAACTTCCCTTTACTGGTGCTAAGAACCAGAAACCTGTTCCAGCATCACAATGTTCCTGTGCACAAAGCCAGCTTCATGGTTTGAAGTCAAGTTTGGACAGAGCACTGACCTCAACCCCACTGAACACCTTTAGGATGAACAGGAACACAACCTGCACCCCACAGCTCCTCACCCACCATCAGTACACGAGCTCATGAATGCTCTTATGTCTGAATGAACACAAATCCCCGCAGCCACGCTCCAAAACCTAGTGGAAAGCTTTTGCAGGACAGTGGAGATCATTATAACAACAAAGGAATGGGATGTTCAAAATAATTCATTCATTCATTCATTTAAAATAAAAAAATGAATAAAATCACACGACTGAAGATCAAGTGACTACAAACTGATGGCCATAGAGTGTACATGCACACTGCAGTGTGTGTGCTGGTTAGGTTTTCCTTAAGGACAGTGTGATTAATACGAATAATATTAAAGACGAATTGTTATGGAAGGAAGGATGCGGGAGATCGACGGGCGGATCGGGGGACTTATACTGGTCTGTCGTGGTAAAAAGAGAGCTGAGCAAAAAGCCACAGTTCTCGATTTACTGATCAATCTATTCTCCTACCCTCACCTATGGTCATGAACTCTGGGTAGTGACCGAAAGAGCATGATTGTGGTTACAAGCGGCCAAAATGAGTTTGCATCGCAGGGTGGCGGGGCTCTCCCTCAGAGATAGGGTGAGAAGCTCGGCCATCTGGGAGGGACTCGGAGTAGTGCAGCTGCTCCTCCGAGAGCAGGAGAGGAACCGGGTGAGGTGGCTTGCACGTCTGATTAGGATGCCTCCCTGGTGTGGTGTTTTGGGCATGTCCGACCGGGAGGAGGCCCCAGGGACGACCCAGGACACGCTGGACAGTCTACCTCTCCCGGCAGGCCTGGGAATGCCTCGGTGTTCCTCCGGATGAGCTGGAGGAGGTGGCTGGGGAGAGGGAAGTCTGGACCACACTGCTTAGGCTGTTCCCCTGTGCGACGCGACCTGACCCGACCCCCGGATAAGTGGAAGATGATGATGATGATTATGATGATGTTATGGAAAGGTTGTTCCATAAAAATAATCTCTTTAATAATTATTATTAAATAATATGATTAATTAATATCTTTCTAAATCAATAATTAGAGGATTTGGGGTTTTACTGAAGAAGAAAAAAAAAGGCTAGACTTTTGGTAAAACAAAAAAACAAACAAACAAAAACTCACAGTAAAATGGAACTTTTAAACACCGTGGCAGAGTGATATATTTGAGCCTGACTGTTCCAGTACTTATGGTGAACAGTGTTGATACAGCTCATTATCTGCACTAGCGACACAAAATACACGACTACTCTCAGCGAATTAAAGAGAAATGAATAAAAAAAATACAATCAAATAATAAATAAAAAACACAGAATTTATTTTCTAGATAACGAGGAGTTGAAATCACTTGAATGATTTTTCAGCGAGCAAACCAACGAATTAAACACACTGTCTGTTTTGCGACAACACAACAAGAATGAGGAACTGCTGCTTACAATGACCACAACAAGTGCACAGAGAACCCTCAGAAACCAAAAACTGAACTGCGACATGCAGAAACCTTTAAGATACGATTCATACACATCTATATCTCCTTCCCAAACAACTGTTCACCTCCAGCTAACGGATCATCAGCGGCGGCTCCCCACACTCCAGTCCAGAGCGCTAGCTAGCCGCTCTGCTAGCAAAACAGTCCCGAGCTAACAGCTAACTGTCACGTACATCCTTGAACAATGACATGTCTTATTCTTCATCATGTTTCACACACCACAGCTCCTGAACGCCTTTCCATCCACTCAAACATGCTTAAATTACACCGTACAGGCGAACATTTCATATCCATATTTATGCACCTAGATCTATCCTAATAACTCACCTGAATGTGTTTACAAACTGTCATACTCCTCTGTGTAGCACAAACGCGCCCCGGAGGAAACTTAACCTGGCGGATAAATGGTTCCGCTCGCCTTACTGTTGCATCCCGGAACTCATTTTCACTGAATGATGCTACGCTATATGGCCAAAAGTATGTGGACAGCTGGCTATCACACCCATATGTGCTTGCTGAACATCCCACTTCAGATTAATCCCCCCTTTTGCAGTTTTAATAACCTCCAGTCTTCTAGGAAGGCTTTCTGCTAGGTTTTGGAGCATAGCTGTGGGGGTTTGTGTTCATCCAGCCTCAGGAGCGTTAGTGAGCTCAGGTACTGATGTGGGGTGAGAAGATCTGGGCTGCAGTCGGCTTTCCAGATCACCACGAAAGTGTTGAAAATGGAGCTTGCTTTGTGCCCAGGGGCACTGTCATGCTGTGATACTGTAATAGGATTGGGCCCCTTAGTTCCACTCAGTTATCTTCTGCTGCTTTATCCTGTTCAGGGTCGCGGGGGGAAGCTGGAGCTTCCCAGGTGACTTCGGGTGAGAGGTGGGGTACACCCTGGGCAGGTCGCCAATCCACCACAGGGTGATACACAGAGACAGACAATCATTCACACTCACATTCACACCTACGGGCAATCTAGAGTCGCCAATTAGCCTACATGTCTTTGGACTGTGGGAGGAAACCGGAGTACCCAGAGCAAACCCACACTGACACGGGGAGAACATGTAAACTCCACACAGAAAGGCACCCAGGTCGACCCCGGGGATCGAAGCCAGGACCTTCTTGCTGTGAGGTGACAGTGCTAACCATCACCGTGCCACCCCTTCATTCCAGTGAAGGGGAATTGTAATACTACAGCATACAAAGACATCCTCCATGACTGGGAGTTTCCTACTTTGTGGCAGCAGTTTTGGGAAGAAACACATATGTGATGGTCATATAGTACACATATAACCCCTTTCTTTTCTGTTGTATTGTTCTTCTCTTTTTGTATTTTTCATCGCTCCTCTTTTTGAATATTTTTCTCCCATGTACTGCCAAATTATGTTTGATTTCTTGCATGTTTGCAGGATATTCGTCTTTTCTGCACTGTTTTTTGTTGTTGTTGTTGTTGTTGTTGTTGTAAATTTGCCTTTCTGTTTTAGAAATGGTTTCTTCCAGGTTCTCTGGTTTCTTCAAACTTCCTAAAACATTCAGGTAAGAAGTCTGGCTATGCTAAATTGCCCAATAGGTGTGAATGAGTGTGTTTATGGTGCCCTGCAATGGACTGGTCTAGTGTTACTTGGATGTGCTCTGGATCCACTGAGACCTTGACCTGGATAAAGTGCTTCCTATAGATGAAAGAAACAGAATGACTGCTAAATATTATGAGTACTACTCAAAAGGAAACCCCATTTTGTTTTAAAAGATCACAGTTCCATACACTGTATACCACCACCAGTGTTATTGAATACTGGATGTGTAATTTCTGCTTGTATGTTCATATCCACCAATGTTTGACTGGATTATAGCTCATTGTGTGTAATAAAATTTGTTCTGCAGCACAGCATGCAATATTCAGTCATACAAGGCTACAGATTTACTTCATGCTCCGCCATCAGGATGGTAACATAAACATTCCAGGTCACCAAAAGACCATCACACAGCACGGCTATTTATGTGGCAGTTTAGTTGCCACAAATGCAATTTATTATATTATGCTGCACTCTATGGCCAAAAATATGTGGACACCTAACCATCCCATCCATATGTCATTCTTCCTTTTGCTACAAACTTGAATGCACAGATTTACCTCAAACGTCTTTTGTAGCATTACCATTTCCCTGACTAAGAGGCCCAAAACCTGTTCCAGCAAGACAATATTAGAAGTGTAAAGGATGACAAACCAGACTAGGGAATAACTAGAACTAGAAGTTCAACAAGCACATGTGGGTGTGATGGCCACATGTCCACATACCTTTGGCCATATAGAGTACAATATTTCTGATATGTACCTATTACCAAAAATGTGCAATTCTTCAGCCAAGACCTAAACTGTGCAGAACAATTTATTTGGGCGTTTCATGTAAAGTCCAATAAATATCGCTTTTGCTCTATGGTTCTGAGCACGTTTGCCTGGATGCCATTAAGAAGCTTTCTGTCACTGGAAAGGTTGCAGAGGAGATGTGGGAGGGGTGTGGGGTCCAGAAGAGTAGATAGAAGATTGCGGGCTAATAAAGTGAAGCCGGCAGCGCTTGAAGCTAGCCCAGCGTCCATTGTCCAGGTCCGTCACAGAAAAAGAAACATTATTCAAGTCTCTTTCAGGCCACGGAGGAGAAATACAGTAATTATCATGTGGACTTTTTTAATTCTGTGAACTCCCCTCCCTGCCTGTGCCCCTCTGCTCCCCTTTCTGCGTGCTCATTGTCTTGGCTTGTTTCAAAAAGGCTCCTCTAATGAAGGACATGAAGGCCTCGGTTAATGGCCTCAAATAAGTTCCTCTCTGCGCCATTGTGGAGAGATAATGGCGATGTGAGCCCCAGCTGTAAACTCACGGACTCCATATTGTGCCTGACACACATCGAGTTGCATGTGAAATCACGCTAAATGCTAATGTGGCCCAGAAAAACGCAGAGTCTCTCCTTTTTTGTCTTTTTTGCTCCCCCCTTTCCCCTTTTTGAGAGTCTATTAGGGGAGTCAGCCGGCCCCTGTAAGTGACATTCAGTTAAGAGAGGGAGGAGTGCAGGAGAGAGGACCTTTTCAAACGGCTACACCGTCACAAAGGGTCAAAGCGCTCAGTGCTGAAATGGTGAAATTACCGACAAATATGAAATGCTAATCCTACAGATGGCTGTTTGCAGAAATTCAACATTTACATAACATTTGACCCAGGTCCATGTTAAACGATTATTTCTGAACTCTTTAAGCCATCAGGTGAAGATTCCGAGCATGGGACAGTTCACCTAAAAATCATGTTTACGTATTTGAGTTACACTATTGTTCTGCTGAAAATGTTTTTAAGCTAGTGTGTACTTCCCAGGGTGAAGAGCACCTGCTGCTTTGGGAGAGGAAAAAAAAATCCATAGAAAGACACCATGCCACGTTGGCGAATCAAAACCAGGATAAACCTTTTGGTACATACACAAAGGGAATTTTTCCTCCAGACAATAAAAATAATTTGATAATGACATAATTTAAAGGTACAACTGTGATGATAATTGCAGAAAAAAATAATAATAGCCTTCTCTAAAGACAGAGAAATGTTCTTTGCATGGTCTCTGGCTTTAATGTTGGATTCTCAGAGCATCCTTCTTTCATTCCACCGAGCCTCAGGAAAGAGGATGAAGCAGAATACGGCTTCACCCAGAACACTGTGTCTTCGTGTTTTTGATATTTATTCACCCCATCTATCTCTCTCTCTCTCTCTCTCTGTTATTTCTTGACCCAGACCTGGCTCTTCTCTTTATTTCCCCTTGCCTGTGTTTGTGTGCTCTCTCTGTATTTTGATTACATCCTCCTGCTCTGACGACTAAATTATGATTGGGTTTAAGGATGGCAGGGCTTTCATCTGGCCAGTGTTGTTGCATGCTCTCTTCTCCAACACAAAAGGGCCTGCTACCTCTGCTCTGCTCTGCTTGCTTTTGAAGAGTACAGCGCCTCTGTTGTCCCCATGGAAACCACTGTTCCCTTTAAGGACGAGAGATGCAGAGCGACAGTGCGAGAGAGAGAGAGAGAGAGAGAGAGAGAGAGAGAGAGAGAGAGAGAG
>JAQLOM010000034.1:4537634-4549744 GCA_030068315.1 Chrysichthys thysi
TAACACATACACACATATCACTAACCACCACCAACACATACACACGTATCACTAACCACCACTAACACATACACACATATCACTAATCACCACTAACACATACACACATATAACTAATCACCACTAACTCATGCACACATCACTAATCACCATTAACACATACACACACACCACTAATCACCACTAACACAAACACACTCATCACTAACCATCCCTAACACATATCACTAACCACCACCAGCACATACACACATATCACTAACCACCCCTAACACATACACACGTATCACTAACCATCACTAACACATACACACATATCACTAACCAGTCATAACAAATATCAGTAAACACTCATCACACATACACACACACATCATTAAGTCGCATTGCATTGACAAAAAAGATAATTGATAGATTATGTCTGATTATCGTCAAACATAATGGGTACAGGTAAGACAGCTCATCTGGCTGAATGTACACACACGCTAATCTCCCTGATTAGCGCCTTTCTGCATGTAACCAGGTGAAGCAGGCGAAGACGCCGTGATAAGAGCTGATCAGTTCCTAAATGAGGATGTGTATGGACTAAAATCAGCATGTCTGTTTATTGTCTGTTTGTGTACCAGGTGGTTGATCCCTAGGTTTTTATGTCTCTGTGTATATATCTGCCTGTGTGTGTGTGTGTGTGTGTGTGTGTGTGTGTGTGTGTGTGTGTGTGTGTGCACACGCGTGTGTGTGTGTGTGCGTGTATGTTTTGGTCCTCTAAGTTAATCACAGTATATTTACTATAGACCTTTTATTGAACTTGCTCCAGTCAACAAATTCAGCGGCAGCCATTTTACCCAGCCTCTCACCTGTGTGAACGAATCAGATGCTATTTGCTCTATTTTCACAAGCCTTTTTTTTCTCACTTTGCACACAGCCTTCTTTCTCACTTGCACTCTCTCTCTCTCTCTCTCTCTCTCTCTCTCTCTCTCGCTCTCTATGTTGTGTTGACTCTTGGAAAGGTCCAGTTCCATCTCAGAAGGATTTTTAAAACAAAGTGGGCTCAACAGTGTATGTAGCATGTAGGATGTAGCATTATAGATTTGAATGCAGTTGAAGAAGTGTACTCCTAATGAGACACAATTTTCACGACTTGTAATAAAAGGGAAAAGACAGAAGAGCTCACCCCTCTCCCTTTCAAACCTGACATGATATCTTGTCAAATGTACCTCTATATAATTTGTCTAGAAAGAAATAGAAATCCAAGAGATGCTCAGAGAGGGACTGATGGTGCATCTGTTTATTTGATTAATATTTTAGTATTCACATTCTGGCCATTTTTGACACATCTTGTGCTCCTCTCCTAGTTTTACTATGATATATGACTGAAAAACGTTTTCCCACTGGTGTTCAGGATGGGTTTGTTGTTATAGACAGGTGTACTGCGTGATACTATTCAGCAGCGTGTTATGCACTGTGGTGTGAGTAGAAATGCTGAGCAGGCCCAGTTAACCTCAATTTTGCCTCAAGATGGCAAGAGGAAAAGATGTAAGTGACTGTGAAAGAAGGTTCATTATGGAGACTCCGAAAACTGTTCGACTGGCTGTGTTTCAGTGTCTGAATTTAGATCTGTGGAAAAGCCATCGGCAAACAGGGTCGGAAATTAGGCTACGTAAGCCAGATTTTGATGGAATCAGTTAGAGTCATGGTTACTTTATGAGCTGAAGAAAAACAAGTTTCAGCTTATTCCATTTTTTCCCCAAGAGATGCAGTCTAGACCATCCACCGAATTAATAACAGTCTTACTGTCAACAGAAATATCATTATTAGCTGATCTGTCGTTTGGGTCACGTATTCGGGGATAATGATCATGACTTTGTTTGAGCAGTTGATTCGAATAGGGTAGGGATGGCAAATGGTAGTCAAGGATGTAGTCTAGTTGTCCCCATCATACGAGAGCTACCAACCGGGGGGGCAAAGTCTCTCACATGCTTCCTGCGAGGCATCTCATCTTTTCGAGTTGCTGCTCATGCAGCGTCTACGGTGGCCCTGAAGTGCAAAACACGACGACAAATAAGGAATAACAACGACAAATCACAAAGCACAACCGCAAAACTGAAAACACAACCACATTAACTTCTACCAAAAAAGAAGGAATGAGCTACCGACGAGGGTCGTCGCTGATTGGACGAACATGTTGTCCGTCTTTTTGTAAACGTGAGACTTACTGATTTTGGCATTTATTCAAGATTATTTTGATGCTGGGTGATACGGATCAACTTGGCTTCTATGTTAACTGCGACCATTGCAGATGTTGTTACGTTTTTATCCGATATCTGATAACTGAGGATTTAAGTTGTTTTCTGGATATAACCCGGGGACGTTCAATGACAAAGCTCCACAGGATGATTAAATGTCTTTGACATAGCTTCAGAGTTTTGGTTAAAGAAAAACTTTTTTGTTTTTTTAATTATGTTTAGTTATATTATATGTTATATTAGGTTTTGCTGGAATTTATTGTTGTGGTTCTTTATTTGTCATTGCGTTTTGCACTTCAGGGTCACCGTAAGAGACATCAGAGACGTCATAACACACTCGGAGGAAAGTTCGAATTGCTCTCATGATGAGCAAGTGTCGCTGTATAACGGGGAGAAAGAGTATGCCACTAATGACATTTACTCCAAATTGAAATGGGCTGCAATAAAAAAACAGTTTAGTAAACAAATAACACATGAACAGCTCATCTCAAATGCGTTCATTTATCAGCATCTGCAAGGTGTATCATGATTGGACAAACAGATTGAACAGTTCATCACGGCAACACCCTCAAACAGACTGCAATTCATTAGTAAAAAATTTCCCATTCATGGACCCCAATTTGAAATTATGTTTGGAAACGCTACCTGAAAACAACGCATTATATGGTGTTTATCACATCAAAACACCTTATCAGTATGAGTACAGATAAAACTTGGACAGTGCTGTGTGTGCGACTGGTGAAATGAGACAAAAATAAGCAGAAATTTAATAAATGGTATAAAACTACAGATTTCGCTTCCTGTCCAGGGAGGGTGCCTCCATTTTGGATTTTTAACTCAGGGTTGGTCAAAAATCTGACTTTGGGGAACATTTCTGATTTTCTGATACAGAATAACATCGTGATCCATTTATACTCAGAAGTTGGGATGTCAGGAAGTCGGGAAGACTTGGAACTTCCGAGGATAAATGGAGCGCAGCATTATTCTGTATTATTCTGTATGTCTGTATTCTGTCACAAAAAGAAGCCTATAATATTGAAGTGGGTGTAGGAGGGAATCAATACAATGAACAAAATGATTCAGAAATAAAAAACTTAAAGCCTTTAATAGTATAATTACACGCCCCCGAAGCTGTGAATTGCCCTTATTAGTTCCTTTGGAAAAGGGACATGGTCATATTTTTAGCCCCCTGCTGAAAATCAAAGTATCATTAGCACCTTTTGTCAGGAGCAGCGTTTATAGCATTGTGTTTATTGTTCTATTTCCCCCTAGTGGAATAATAAAGACTGGCTCTCTTTTTTTCAGTTCAATTACAAGATGATTTTACTTATCAGCACCGATTATGCATCCATATTGGGCTGGATTGAAGCCTTTATCAGGTTAGCTCCCACCGGCTGGCTGGGTGTTTGACACCACAGGTTTAGGGTCTCTGCTGGTTTTAATGTTCAGTGTTGCTAGTAAAAGCAGAGTGAATGTGATGTGGTCACTTTCTTGTACTCATTAAAGGCTTGTCAACAAGCATGGCAAGCCTCTCCCTCCTGTTTTATGCTCACCCGCAGACCCACGGCCCCGCATCCCTGAACTCATAAATCTAGTTTGTTGGACAGGTGGCCAGTTAAACATATGACTAGGCCGTGCATCTGGGGCAAGATTCCCACCCAAAGATCATGTAATTATGTAACGGTCGCTGCCCTCGAGTATCCTGATGACGTGTAGGCTCTTGTGTCTGTGCCTGTCCTCAATGTCAGCGACTCACTTTTGGAAATATCTCTACCTTGTCTTTCCTTGAGAACAGATTATCTTGCAGCCATCTGTCGTTTTTTTTCCCCCCCAGGATTTGCCCCTGAATTGATGTGTTGGCTTTTTGGATCTCGTTCAAGCTTTAAAGATTGCTCAACATTGCCTTCAAGGTTAAAACGAGTTTCAAAACATCTTCGGACTTCAGGGACATTTGTGTCTTTGCTTTATCTGTTTTGTAGTTAGAGTTGCCAGACGACAGACTCATTTATGAGTTATAATAATGTCTAATCTTAAGCTATTTTTCTAATCCAGACTAGTTGCAACTGAAGAAACTGCATAAAAGAGTGGGATAACAATAGGAATAACTGTATTTAGTAGCAGGAAAGGATGGAGATAAGCCTCTATAGCTGCTTTCAGCACAGAGCCCTGTATTGCGTCTGAACACAAAACAGTGAGCCGGTGTGACTCTTTCTACTGTCTAACTTGCATTTGGCTTCAGGTTGTTGCTGCAGCATGATTACATACGATTTATACCTCCTGAAAACGACACTTTTATTTTTATTTTTTTTATTTAAACACTAAGTCGGACAAAATACTGACGGGGAAACGCACACATCTGCTTCTGCAACTGGTTCATTTGGCTTTGCACTGGCTTTATGTAGGTGAACTTTGACCTGTGATTCACAAGCCTCTTGTGAGTTAACAGAAAACAAGGAGGTGGTATGGTTGTTTGGAAGAGCTGCTTAAATAGCAGACACTGTACTGTACTGTACTGTACTAAGACTTTTATTGCCACACACTGGTGTTAGTGGGAACTGGGTTCAGGACTACAGCTCAATAATAAACATTGCACCAAACAGTAAAGCGCAGGACACGAAATGTGCATTAATACTGAGTTAGTGCTGAGGAAAAATAATGAATTGAACTCGCTGATGGCAGAAGCACCTTTGTGAAGCTCTTTTCTGGATGCACTTGAGATGCAGATATTGTCCTTTCCTCTTGGTGTGTGAGTCAGTGATAGATGACGTCAGGATGCAGTAGAGGTAACAATATATCGTGTGTCAATAAATTGTGGTACAAATTAATGACAATTCGAATCAGTGGAAATAGAAAAAAGAGCCGTGCAGCCTTTGGGGATTGGATGTGGGTGGAGAACCCATAATAAAGTCATAAAAGAACCAAACTTCATGAATGTTTTTTGTGACAAAGAAGTATCTGTTCCAATCACTCTATCAGAGAAAAATCAGAGTTGTATAAATAACGGGAAACTCAAGAGAGCCATGATATTATGTTCTTTACAAGTGTATGTAAACTTTTGACCACAATTGACCACAAATGGGGGTTGGGTTAAGGTTAGGATTAGGGTTTGGGTTAGGGTGTAGCCTATATTTGTCCTTACATGCTTGGATGGGGGCTGGGTTGGATGTCAAACCCCGCCTTCCCACTGGCCACACCGAGAGGTTCTCTGATAATTCTCTTAGTTTTTCTTAGCTGTAATTGCATCATTTACACATTAACGTACAAAAGCAGGAATACACATGACACTGTAGGCAGGAGTGACACAGCTGAAAAAAAAAACTGATCTGAAATCTTAAATGTGTGACTGAATTTATAAACGGATTGAACATGAAATCGGAGCTACCTTTTAACAGACTGACGAAGGCTAAAGAGAAGGGAAGCAAATGGAGGTAGTTGTTTTATGTTTAAGCTGACTTCAAAAATGATCATAATTATGCAGAAAATGCTTGTTGTTACCTTTTTACATTGTTTTTTTTTTTTTTTTAATGAAAAGGATATTTTACTTACTAGGCCATTATATTTTACTCCAACCTTTACAAATAATTGTAAATAATGATATTTGCCTAACACTCCCAGGCTCCCACCTACACCCATGGAAGCTCTTCCGAACTCGATTTCCCATGAACCCCACCACTGTTCTCAGGACTCAGACTCCCAGGAAAATATGGACAGTGACAACATGGCCGACTACCCTGCGCTCAGGTTCTCCAGAGTTTTGCTTGAGCACAGGTGTCCTCAATTTAGACCACACCCAAACAGCACCCTTTTTAAAGACCCTTCTGTTTCGTTCATCCAGGTTGTGGAACAACAGTTAGCCTTTGTGTACGCTAGCGCCGAGCCTTTTGTTATAGCCGCAGTGGTTTTATTTAACGTGTATTTCCCTGTTTGACTCTTTGACCACCGATAGCCTCTGCTATTCTTGTTGCCTGTGTACGACCCTGCTCTACCCCTTGGATTACGTCTAAATGTGTAGTGCCTTTGACGTTGTGATTGTCTGAGATTTTGACCACTGCCTGTTCTCTGGACTTTGCCCCTGCCCTCTCTCTGATATTGTATTTGCCTGATAATTGACCTGCTGCCTGTCTTTTGGATTTTGCATCTGCCTTTGCCCTTGAACTGATATTAAAGTCTTTTATCTGCCATTGCATTCTCTCTCTCAGCCTGTTTTGTGCCACAGAGTAGAAATGTATGAGCAGCTGCCTCTGTTCTGCCTCTCTCAGCTTCAGTTTTCTGAGGAAGAAGAGTCTCTGTTGGGGTTTCTTGATGATGTTCGTGGTTTATCGTTGCTTGGTGAACATTAAAAAAAAAAAAACAACAACATTCACGAAGGTTTTTGTTGGAAAATTCTTTCTGCCTGCTAGGATCTTCTTGTTTGCAACAGTTGGCACATCTGTATTCCTGCTGTTGAAGTCAGTATCGTCATGCTGTGGCATTTCTAGCTTATACAAAAGTGTAGCATTGTAGTCACAAATCGCTAAAGAGCAAGCACGTTTGTGACCACAAATCTTCCTAACTAAGGGGAAAAGGAATACAGAAACGAGGGACAAGGCGGCCATTGGTTCTGTCCGTTTAAACGGGATATCAGGCATAAATAGAGAGATGGAATGATGAGCTTGGACTAGAGCATGTAAGATTTTGTAAAAAAAAAAACAAAAAACCAAAAAAAAGACTAATAAAAAGTGCAGTCTGTGTGAGCAATGAGACGTCATGATGAACGTCTGTTCACTGGGCTCTGATGATTCCCTGAGGCTGAGAGTAGATTACGAGAGAATCGTGGGACTGCGAGGGCCAACTGGGACCCCACAGAGTGATTCCTGCCCCCTGAGGACACTGCAGAGCATCACGCTTCACTTATTCCCTATTTCGATAGTTTTCATTACAGCCACACACTTCACCCTACCCCATCACCATTTCCCTCCATAAATTTTTATCAATCAGTCGTCTGTTTTATTAGTCCATCTTCTGCCTGGGACCATGACAAGACGAGCTTTATAGCAGGCATCAGGAAAGTGATTGCCTTTTATTGTGGTGAGTTAATGGGGATAAAACCTGTTTTCTGATGAGCATGGCTCCCCTCGATCACCTCATTAATGTTTAGCTGAGCTCTTTTATGGAACATTTTAGGGAGTTGAAACCATAAAATAAACCACTGGACTGCATATCGAAGAGAAACGCAGTACAAGAGTAATTATTATGATAGTGTTGGGTCCAGGCCTCAAGCGACTACATCACTCTCCGTAGCTAGATTCATTTGGAAAAAAACTCCCAAAACATTATTGCCTTGTATTAATAAGGATAAAGACATGGCCCTCTTGCGAGAGACATCCTAGTGTGTTATGCACATATTGTACCTATGGCAACCGGGATTACATACATGCGTGTTGCATAATCCTGGACATGTGATAAAACATGTTTGCGATTGCCATCTGTCAAGCTACTTTAGGATTTGTGTCTAAAAATATGATCTGTCTGTATTGTGCAACATGTACCTCTTCTGTGCCGGATGTACTGTATCTCACAGCAGTACACGGTATCGCACGTATCAGCTGCTGGGATTGTGTGTAAATGTGGTTCTGGGCGTCGTGAGGTCTTGTGGATGGTAATGAAGAACCGTGTTGTTTCCACACCTCCCAGGGAATAGCACATCCTGTTTCTCAAGTTCAGTGCTATACCTCCATCAACAGGAAGAGCAAACCAGGGAGAAGGTTCATGAGTGCGTAGAAGGACCTGAAGTACAATTTCTCCAAGGCGGCGCTGGATTTAAAAACCCAACGGCTCGGCTTTGAAAATGTCAAGATGCCTCATTGCCACCTTCGTCGCCGATGTATTCAATTTACCTTCGGCTTATTTTAGCAGCTGTGTAATTTATGTTAATAGCCCAATGAGAGTGTGCGCCTGCAGGTGCTTTGTTGATTGACAAGAATAGACAGAAAAGATGAAGCGCAAGGTGCTTTAATGGCCTTTAGCAGGTTATTCTGAGAAAATTGGAAGGAAATATATGGATTACGTCAAAGGAGATGTAATTTAGAGGCTATGCTAACTCTGACTAAGCCAAGTGATGTCAACTAGGACCTTTAGCAAGCTGAAATTTGCCTTCAAGTAAACAGGAAGACATCTGAGTGAAAAAGAAACTGATGTGCCAGTAATCGCAGGATTAATGGACGAGGCAAATGAAAGGCTTTTTTTGTAAATGGGCATCAGAGGCGACTTCGCTAACATGCAGTGTGGTCTCAGGACACATCAAGAGCGGATGGCCTGGCTTCCTTCCAGGGACTAATTAGTTCATCAGAAAGCGTCCATATCCATGCAGTCTTTATGTTTCTCAGGCAAAAGGCAAACTGATCCCTGACAAAGCGACCCTTTCACCCTGCTTCAGGTCAAGTTGGTTGTTGGTTGTATGGAAAAGCTGATCAACTCTGTGTTTCTCTCGTTTTTTTTATTTATATACAGTATTTTTTATTTATCTTGAAGCTTGGATCTACAGTATATGTGTCAACTTCAACGTCCACTTCACAGCAGCAGATCTTTCCAATCCTGGCTGCAGCAGTGATTCTGATTCCTTTTCCATTATCATTTATATCCATCATGGTATGGATATTAAACAGCATTTCCCTTCAGGCCTTTGCTGAAACACAACGAACGTCCAGCGTGTACATAAAGTCTCTTTACAAGTTTAAACATTTATTACAAAGGCAATTAATGGGACGCGTCTTTCGGATTAGTTCTAGGGACTCAGTGGATATCAAAGTTTTTAATCGCATTGCATGTGGCGTTTTCAGGCACACTGTTGATGGATTCACTTCTGTTAAATGAAACCCTAAAAAATGGCTCCTCCTCCTCAAGAAAAGGCACAGAGTATATCATGGTTTACTGAAACAAAATCGGATACGCAGACTATGGGGTTATGTTAAAGATCTCGTGTATCGAACAAAGATACGGGCCGTCAACAACCTGAAGCAAAGGATCACTGATGCCATTGCCACTATTGATGAGGGTACGCTACAGCGAACATGGCAGGAAATCGACTACCGCCTTGATGTGCTCCATGCAACTAATGGTGCCCATCTAGAGCTGTATTAAATGAGGCAAAAAAACGTCTATATCTCCTCCTCATTGTGTAATAATTACCACAGATTTATTTTTTTCTTTTGCCTTTGTAATAACATGTTTAAATTGTAGAGACTTTATGTACACCCTGTATATTCAATGTTTATGAGTATTTCCCCATATAATCCTTTTTACACAACCCAAACTTTTAAAGTGGACCTGGGAGTTGGTCTCAGTTTGTCCAGTGTCAGAGAGCTTGTGTTTATTTGGAGTGTTCACATAAGCGCAAAACAAATGCTGAATAATCAGGTTGGTCCTCGCTAGAAAAAATACTGTTTCAATGCCTTTACAGATGTTTTCTCAGAGTACTTTGTAGTTGTAGGTGCTGATGCTGTAGTTTCTCCTTTTGATATCTTCCCAGAGAACACAGTTTGCTTAGATTGCCATAATCAGTCATGGCGTATGTCCAGAGCGTTGTTATTTTGTGCCATCGGCAAAATACGCTAGGCTTTTGCCACGGAATATGACGTGATACTGGAGCATTTTCACAAATATACATTCAAATCTTTGTATAAGCAGCAAAAGAGTAACCCAGGAGAATCTTTATGATGATAACGGCAGCAGTCGGTAGACGGTAAAATTCTATTTTTAGATAAGGAATAAGCAGTAGATTCACCAGTACTGCAAATCCATCTCAAACACTGTGAGAACTAAGAGTTTTAGGGTGATAGTCTGGAACAGGTTATGTGCTGCTGAACTGTAAACACTCCAGAGTGTGGTCTTGCCAAGCAGAGATTGCTGGGTGAGTGTCTCCATGATGGACATAGCGCAGGGACAGATGGCTGAGGGAGGACGCGGAGACGTCAGTGGCGAAGAAGCTACAGGAGGAATATGTGTGTGTGAGGTGAGATGAGAAATGGCAGTCCCAGCCCGCGGTTTGTCACATCTGATTGGAGTTTCTTTCATCGGCAGGAAGTGAGCAGCTTTGTTGGCATTGACATGATAAGAAGGTTTTCGAGAAAGAAGGACAGCGTTATTAGTATTTGCTTGAAGGAGGACATTATTTAGTACTGGTTTGAGTCCATTGTTATTGTAAGAAGTAGGAATTAACTGAAAATGTTTTACCATTAATTTATAGTCAGTGAACTATTGCTAAAACCCAGAGCAATGAATATT
The DNA here is from genome assembly GCA_030068315.1 of Chrysichthys thysi. Classification (NCBI taxonomy): domain Eukaryota; kingdom Metazoa; phylum Chordata; class Actinopteri; order Siluriformes; family Claroteidae; genus Chrysichthys; species Chrysichthys thysi. The sequence continues at coordinate 4,548,140 of JAQLOM010000034.1, forward strand.
TGCCCACATTCCCATTTTTATACGTTCTGAATTGGACTGCAATGCCTTAAGGGAAAAATTAGATAGTGACTTAGTAAATTGTTAAGGGGATTCCCAAACGGAGAAATGGTGAAAGTTGACAAGAGCTCGTTAGCTGTAATGACAGGGGGCCATGGACGCATGTCCGCCTCTCACCATCAGATTCAATGCCCAAGGGCTTCGTATCAAACCCTTAATTTGGTAGATTAATTACCTCTGGTGGTCCAGAGTGATGTTCATAGTTTAGAGCTTTGGAGACGCCATGTGTCCTAGATGTTATAGAATTTCCAGGTTCCGTTGATCCGCGAATATCTACTGGAATAATATGTATTGTTCATCTTAATATGTGAATGTCTGTCATTTAGCGTTGCTGCTGAACGCTTTAACAAGATAAATGCATGCAAATGTAATTTTGTACAAAGCCGAGCATAATTTATATGAGAAGTGATTGAAGTGCTGTGCTGATTGCCCTATGACCTCTGAGTGGTAAAAACAATGCAATATAGGATCAAATCCCAGCTCGCAGTGTGTGTGTGTGTGTTTGTGAGACAAAAGCGAATGAAAGAAAGAGAAACAATAAGGCTTATACATGGCTGATGGACTCACATTGAGGCAAAGTGAAGGCCTTGGCTTTTGCATCTCAGTCATGCGACCAGACAAAGTAGTGCTCATTTATTGAGGACTCAGAAACGGCAGATTAGAAGAAGAAATCACTTTCCTTTTGAGTGGCAACTAAATGAAAGAAAAGCCACCACGAGCTTGAGATAAACACCTGTGATCTCTCATTCGGCTCTGCTCCAGCCAGAGCCAGGCTTCTGCAAATCAGTCGGTAATTGGCCATGCTGTATATGCAGACAGTCACTTAACTACAGCAGAGGGAAAATCGCTTGATTAAATATCCCTGGTCCATCAAGGCCGACTGTGTGATGAACTATTCCACAACGGAGAATGGTTTTTAACCTTTTCGAACCTGTGTCACTGATTGTTAATACTGATTTTGGTTCATGGACTCTGTTTCGGGAGATAATGTATATGCAAGACTTTACAAAGATACAACTTCACTTCTTCTTTAGGAAACTGCACTGAAGAGAACTGAAGCAAGGCACAGATATTAAGCATGAGTAATCCAAAATATTTGGCTTCCACTGGCTCAGAAATGCAGCAGTGCAGAATTAAATACAGTGGATATGATGTTTATGTATACTATTTCCATTAGATTCTCTCTTCTTTTGCATCGTGCTACATTATTGTGTTTAGGCTTATCGTATTTATGGCACACATCAATACTGAGACACTTGACAGGCTCCAAATTTTAACGTTAACCCATCGTTATTATTAGACCATATTAAGTTTCTACTAACATGATGGTCGACGCAAAAGTTTGCATGTTATACAGTGGTGCTTGAAAGTTTGTGAACCCTTTAGAATTGTCTACATTTCTGCTTAAATATGAACTGAAACATCATCACATTTTCACACAAGTCCTCAAAGTAGATAAAGAGAACCCAGATAAATAAATGAGACAAAAAAATTCACTTGGTCATTTATTAATTGGCGAAAATGATCCAATATTACATATCTGTCAGT
>JAQLOM010000034.1:4556496-4575392 GCA_030068315.1 Chrysichthys thysi
GTGTGTGTGTGTGTGTGTGTGTGTGTGTGTGTGTGTGTGTGTGTGTGTGTGTGTGTGTGTGTGTGTGTGTGTGCCCCTGTGCTGCCTTGGGTGCTGTGCATATTCTAGCAGTAAAGCCTTTCAACTGGATATGGTCGCTTGGACCAGCCAGAATGGCAGAATGATGTGAGATATGAGCAGCCAGCCCAGAAAATCTCTCCTCTGAACGGATGACAGAATCATACAAACGAGCAAGTCCTCATAGCTCTTAGCCAGCCTGAACTCCGAGCTAATGACTGTGTGCACCAGCCAGCTCTCTGTAGTCTCAATCCGTGGTTCTCAAAGCCGGAACTCGGAGATCCCAGGGGTCCGTGTCGCACAGTCAGAGATTTAAAAACTTTTTTTTTTTTTTTTTTTTACGGTAGTGCCTTGTACAACCCACTATTATTGTGCCCTTTATTATTGTGTTTGCCTGGTAACTTGAACTGAGTGAGTTGCATTCAAATCTCCATCTCTTTTCTGTTCTGTGCTGTTATCTACTATCTACAATCTACTAATGTATTATATTAATATTCATATATTAATGCTGTAGTAATATATGCTTTGTGTCTGCTAGGGGTGGGGCTGTGTGAAGAAATCACAGCATTGATGATCACCAAACTACTGGGTGGTTTAAAATATTTTGCTAATGATATTGTGGTTAGATCAGATTTTCATTTTGTGGTTTTCTTCCCTGCAGTGAAAAAAAATAAATTACCAGTGGTCCTGGGTAGGGATTGCAGTAGTCTTGTATTACTTCATTTTAATTTTTTTGCAGACTGATGATACCTCAGGTCTATTGGTGCGTAAGTCTAATTTAGCATAAGGGAATGCACCTTTTGCTTCCAAGTACACAATTACAAACAATGCTTTGTTGACAGTCTAGCACATTACTGGTGTAACTATTTCAGATTGACATATTACCCCATCATGGACAAACTCTGTCCTGGATACTGCTCATATACTGATCTTGATAGAAAAGTTGTAAGTCGTAAGCAGTGCACACATCCACGTGAAAAATATCTGCATAGAAGCTGTGTTACTAGAAATATATAGATGTCAAAGGGTATAAGGTCATCGAGATAGGCTCTCAGGTCTTGGTGGTAGTGTGGTGGTGTTCCAGCTTGCTTTAAAAAATGGGCATAGATAACCACTGTTGGAGTTTTGTATACCTTTTTGCGCCCTTCTGTATATGTAGTCTATACTAACATACTAATATAGTAGCAATAACCGGTTTTCAGATTTCCTAAAAAAAAAAAAAAAGCGCAACACTGATGTACTTTTTATTGATTCATTTATTTATACATGTATTTGTATATTTATTCATTTTACAGACTAGTCTAGTACACTACATGGAAGTTGTCATACCTGTGCACGGTACTGTATACTAGGGTGAGGAGTAGTGCGCAGGACACAGTGTATATTAGGCCAGTGTGCAGTGTGTCGTACGGCAGAACAGATTTTCGAACAAAGCCAACATATTCAGCTTCATGTTAGTTTTATTTTTTCATGGTGTGGACGTTTACATTTGTGATGTGTGATCTGATGAGAAAGGTGTGTCTAGCTAAGGACTGTGATTTAACTTTCGATGATCAAATTCTTGATAATTATTTTAAACTTTCCTCTGTCGTTCATACATTTTCCCTCAAACTCATACGCTGGTCCAGCATTGCCCGCAGTGTGCTTTCCTTTCCTTCCCCGTCACATATTCAATCCATTTGTTGCCTCTGCTAGTTTCTTCTTCAGTGTGCTGGATCCTACTTATTATATGCATAAACAGTGATTTTTCTATCCAGCATGATTTTTCACGTTGATGCCAGTCGAAATGACACTAGCGCTCACTGGAGGCCTGTCTTTTCCGTTGCCGTTCACACTGACTATGAGCTATTTGAGTTTTTGACATGTAATTCTAGCAAGAAAGGAGCTTTTTCTAGGTAGGCCTTCATGTTCCTGGAAAACTTTTCCACCGCTGTTTCACTCAGCAGCATTAGTATAAAAGAGCTTTTAATATGCCTGTTTTTCTTTCATTAGGAAGAATCTAAGCACTGCCACTGTTCATTTTGCAGCTTGTTTCACGGCATGAGTCAAATGCAGGATGTAAATCTTGTTTTTACTTAAATGTTTATTTGAGCACACACACCAGGACCCAAGCTGCTTAAGGTTTTCCAGAAACCCTCCTGCTTAGCTTGCCCTTCCAGTTGTTGCTCTTCTTAGAAACAGTGGCTGAAACTGGTGCACATTTCTTCTTCTATTAACCAATGTGAATCTGTGTCTCTGTGGTTAGAAAGATGCAGTTAGGTAATGGATATTAGGTCTCGTTGCTGTAGTTACTGTTTATTCTGGATGTCTCGACGAGTGTTCTCAGTAACCATGACATTGCTTGAAGCAACTCCAACATGCCAAGTCACGAAGTGAGAGTGCCAAAAAAAAGGCAGTATAATATCCCTGTACTCTTAAAGCTCCTCTCATCTCTATGAACTTCACTTCCAGTGTTAATTTTGAATTTTTTTTCTTGAGTCCCTCATGCATGCCTTCATCTTCATAACGAGAGCGTGATGACATGCTTTTTTTTTTTACCACACTTTGTTATAGTTTTTGCTTGCATAAGCATTTCTTTGCTTTTTACTCATATCACCAGCATCAAGCACGCATTGGGCTGTTGTACCATCCTTCAAGTCTACGCTTTTATTCACCAGGGTCTAAATGACAATTGGGTGGTGCTCACCAGCTTCTAAAAAGAAACGCAAAACCTCAGGTGTCAAGACAAAGAGCACAACATATTTTAATATGGAGTTATTTTTCCCCTAAACAAGTAATGCAACATTCAAAAACCAGGCGGGGAAAAAGTACACCCGTCCTACTTGTCCAGTCATTGAAAGTGTAATTGGCAGCCAGGTGTTCCTGAAGAAATGCACAAAAAAATTCTCTATACAAGCAGAACTTTTGGGAGTTTGGTCTCCTGGAGCACTCAGGGGTATGTCTACAGCATACCAAGAAGAAAGACCATTTAAGGTGATGGAATGACCAAGTCAAAGTCCAGCCCTCAACCCCACTGAGATGCTGTGAGAGGATTTTAGAGAGCTGTGAGGGAAGGAACTGAAAACGTGTTGTAAAGAAAAATGGGCCAGAATTTGTACAAAACAATATGAGAGACTGATAAACTCCCAGAGAACATGTTTACGGCACGTTATTGTTGCTAATCATGGTTACTGAATTATGAGGCTCTGGAGGAGGAGGCATGGTTGAGCACTGGTTTGTGAATGGAGGGTGAAGCTGAGAGAGGTATATGGTAAGGACCTACCCCTATGAGGGATTTGTATTAATCAGTGTTGTGTGTTGGAGCGAGCAGTGAGAATGGATAACGAGGAGAAAGGCGAGAGATGCCAAAGGTAAAGTGGAAAAAAATGTGCCTATTGAGTTATCGCAGGCTTACCCAATGCCTCTACCTTGTCCATTTTCCTGATGAACCAACAAGGGTGTCCTTATTTTTTCCCACCTGCATTCTGAATGTTGATTTACTACATATTGAAATCTGTTGTCTTTTTTGTTGTCCCCTTGACCATACAATTGTTATTTAGACTTTTATACACTTTAGGTCAGTTAAGGTCACTATCTTATTTTAAGAACGTGAAATGTCAATAATCGTAACAAGAATGATTTATATCAGCGTTTATTTCTTTTGGCACATTCCCACTGGGCCAGAAGTGTTCAGACACTTGTGCTAGTATTTGGTAACATTGCTTTGAAATTGTTTCACTTGGGTCAAACATTTTGGGCTGCTCTCCACCAGCTTCTCACAATAAGATTCTGGAAATTTGGAATATTCCTCCAAACAGGACTGGTGTAACTCGTCAGGCTTGTAGGCCTCCTTGGATTGGACTGAGGTCTAGGATTTGGGATAGCCACTCCAGTACCTTGACTTTGCTCTTCTTAAGCCAATTTGCCATAATTTTGGAAGTATGCTTGGGCTCACTGTCTATTTGGATGGCCCATTTGCGGCCAAAGTTTGACTTCCTTGGTGATGTCTTGAGATGTTTCATCAATATGATCTCCCTTGAGGTCCTCTTTTTTTTTTTTAAGTGTACCAGTCCCTCACAACATACTGCCGCTCCCAGGCTTCATGGTTGGGATGGTGTTCTTTGGCAAGCCTCACCCTTTTTAGTTGGTCATTACAGCCAAAGATTTTTTCATCAGATCAGAGTACATTTCTCCAAATAGTCCCCATATACACTTGTAAATTGTAGCCTGGCAGCAGTTTCTTTGATGCTGAGCAGCCTTTCAGGTTTTGTCGATATAAGACTCATTTTACTGTGGATAAAGATACTTTACCTGTTTCCTCCAGCATCTTCAAAAGGTCCTTTACTGTTCTGGGAATGAGTTGTACTTTTCACCCCAAAGTGCATTCATTTCTAGGAGAGAGGATGCACGAGGGGTATGATGTTTGAGCGGTACTATTGTTTGCACAGATGAACACGGTAGCTTCAGGTTTTTAAAAATTGCCCTCAAGGATGAACCAGACTTGTAGAGATCCACGATTTGTTTTTTCTGAGGACTTGGCTGATTTCTTTTTGATCTTCCCATAAGCACTGATTTTGAAGGTATGCCTAAAAATACATCCACAGGTGCACCTCCAGTTAACAACAGTATTCCACACAAAATGGCTGATCAGGAATCTCCTCTTATGCTATATAGCTTTTTTTGGTACATAGTCCTAATCACTAAGACGCAGGTTTGATGAGTAGGCATTGTCTTTGGAAAAAAAATGTCATTGCTCACTTTGAGGGACGCGAGGCCCTACTGCCTTTTCTGAAATCTTGTCAGCCCTGTGACACTGGGATAATGGAAACTGAAACAGGGAATATTATACGCATTTCCTCTTTTTCCTTTTGTTCTGTGTTGAATGAAGTTTCGTCTGTTTTGTTCGCCTTCGCTCTGATTGATGGCTGAGTACAACGGGCAGGCAGCATGTAGGCGGGTGTTTGTAAGGTGGGTTTGAATTCATATATTTCCGATGATTGATAGGTCCAAATAGAGACAGAATGACTTCTCTGATAAGGCTTTGCTCACAAAACTCACTCTACTTCAGAAATCAATGGCTAAATGTCAATCAGTAGGAATGAGTATCAATGGCAGCTCAACTTGGAATGCTTCAGTAGCACTCTGTGCTGTCTGTGCTAATTAAAGCACAACTAGATTTTTAACCTACAGATAGAATGAACACTTGTGACAACCATGTGTTCCAGTTGAAGAGTTTTTTAAACACACTTCACACAGAGATCTATTATTAGAACTTTGATGAATGAGAGATGAAAATAAAGTTCATCTGCCTCTATTTTTTGCAAGAATAGTGCTGGTTAAACTGGCTGTTTTGAATGTAATTTGGCCTCATTTTAAGGTGCAGGGAGATCGAGAACATGGCCGGTTACCATGGTGAAGGCGAGGTGAGAGGGACACGGTCTCAGAAGGGGCCGCTGGTCAAGGCAGTCTCGAGACGCGACGTTCACATTCATTACTTCATTGCTGAAAGCCATCTCGCACCTCTAAACTGAAAAGAGACCAGATTGCAGAGGCACACAATTTGGCAGCGAGGGATGTTATACAATGACTTCTGTCTAAAGCAAAGAAATCATACTGTGCCAAAAAAGCCTGTGTATGTCAAGTTTGTCAGCCAGTTGCACTAAAACATCAAGTCTTTCATGCAGGACCAGAAGCTTATTAGAATATATCCAAAGATGTCCCTTCTCTAGACTGGAAGCGCCTCTCATAATCACATTTTGACAAGGCTTCAAAAGCCTCCAAAGGAGTGAGAGTGAACTGAAAATGCATTACACGTCACACTAACAAGCATCATTATGCAGATCTTTCTGAATCAAATATCATCAGTTAGGCTGTGGTTTGTCAGTTCTCAGTTTTACTCAGTTGTCATATCTATCGTTTATCTTTTATTTCTCAGGGATGATGATAAGCAATCAAATTTAGGGAAAGGATAAGGGAAGTTAGCTGACCTGCTATAGAGAATATAAAGTAGGTAGCTAGCTAACGTCAATGATAATTTATTATACTGCATTTGGTAGAACTGTGTTTGAGTTTTTGGTATGGTTCAAGCTCACTATGATATATAGTGTCACTAAGAAAAAAACATGAACTACATTTACCACAATCCTTAGCCAAACACTAAACTACATACCCATTACCTTTTAATCACCCCCATCTCCTCCCAGTTAGCACATTCCCAATAAATAATCCCAACTTTCTTCTTATCTTTGCAAAGTCTTGCTCCGACGCGCTCCACTAATGGTGTTACCGAGCACTTTGTTTTCCTACATCACTTGCTCTTCCCATATTGATCCTGTCCGTTTTGGTCATTGAGTTCTGCCTAGCCTAGTTAAATCTGACTACTGATTAGTTGATTTTATCTGTCTGTAAGCACTGATCATTTTTTTGCCCTTTTTTTCAAATAAAACACTGCGCTTGCATCCAAATCCGGTTGGTGCTTGACGGCTATACGTCCATCTGTATTAACATTAGCTAGTTTCACAGCTAGCATACGTTTAGTGCGTCTTGACTTAAAAACAGTAGTTAAAGAGGAAGAGAAACAGTATAGAAATTCTCATAAACAATGAAAAAAATGGCTAAACACACATTTAAAAAAAAAACAAAAGCAGCACTCTGTCGCAGTGACATTTGGTACACTTTTATCTTTCATTGTGCTCTGAAAGGGTGAATTAGTCTGTGGTGAAATGGCTAAAGCGAGTAATACCTGACAAACTCCCCACCTCCTGTTGTCCTCTGCCTATCAGTTGGTGTGTGTACAATTTTTTGGTTCCCCTGATCCACTGGCCTGGCACTGGAGATAAGAGATTCTCCAAGTGAGGTGATAAAAACGCTCCTTAATCCTCCCTAACAAGGTGCCAGTCTGCCAGCAAGAGCCTCCCACATTATTTCCATTTATCACTGGCCAAAACAGACAGGGACGGATGAACAGAGGGGTTATTCGTACATAATCGCAACATTTTGATCGCTTACTTGAAGCGTCCTTTAAAAAGGCATGCCATTTGAAAGCTCTTCAGTGCTTTCTGTCAAACACTGAGTGAGTCAGAGTGCAGAGTGGCCCTTTTGCTTTTTTATGGATGCGTCTAATGGAAGCTCAAAAAAAAAGAAAAAAAAAAGACCAAAATAGTGAGAGACAGGAGAGAAGCAGAACTGACCTGAGGATGATATGGTGAGAGAGAGAAGTAAAAAAATATCCTCTTATGCTGAATGCAGGTGATATGATTGGAGCCCCATGTTCCAAGTCCCAGACTAATTTTGGGGATCTTCAACAACCACCTCCCACTCGCTTGGTGACAAATTGCTGCTTGCACCCGTGGCGACCGCTTGTGTAGCGTGAGCAGTTCAGTGATGTGATTATCTTCGTCTGTGAGCCAATGAGAGTGAGTGAGGAAGTCATAAATAATCTGCACTTATGTAGAGCAGATCGTTGAATCCAGGTCTATCATCCGTCTACAGAATTTGTGTGTGAAGATTAGGGCCAAACGTAGACACGCTACTTGTGCTTCTGTCAGAAATAATTTGGCATGTCATACCCAAATGGTTGTTAAGAACAACCAAATTCAAAGTAGAAAAACATGATAAGATGTCTGGTGATGCACAGTATCCAGTTCGCAGCGTGCGTTCTCGGCGCCGAACAGACAGTCCTCAGTATGGTCTCTTCCTAAACCAATATTTCCTCCACATTTAAAGTAGTCCTGAAACAAATAGTTGCTCTTGACACAAACACATCATGCTCTTGTATTTATTATTCATGCAGAAAAGCAGGATTAGGGGATCTGACATGCTCTGTTGGGGATCTCTCCACGTTAGCGAGCATGTAGCGTGTGAGCCTTTTCTTTGCTCGGTCATGTATTGTTCATGCCACATAATAACAGATCGTAAATGATAAAATTAGCATGAGCAGTGCAGCTATTCTGAGATATTAAAAGTTGTTTAGGGTTCAATTGGTGTCTACAGAAACAGGTGCAAGGAAGTAGCTTATGGAATGAAATGGGGAATTGGTTCCTGGCAGGAGTGTGAAGGATGACATTATATTCAGGTGTAATAACATGCTCTGCTTGACATAAGCTGGCATCATGTAGAGAGAAAGAGGATGCTTGGTCCCAATTAGCTGATGTTATATACAGCTTTATGGATCATGAGGAAATGCAGTGCCCCTCCTCCGTCCGACTACCACCAGCACAGTTCCTCCTGTGCCAGGCTGTTAACTCTTCTATTATATAACTTGTATCTCATGCACCTGCCATCACACAACGCATCACACTGCCATCTGACAGCGCGGCCTCCTCTGAGCATGCTCTGTGACCTTTCTCTCTAGATAAGCAAAGAATGTAAGCAAGAAGCAAGTTGTAATGTTGAGAAGATCACCTTTCCATGGGTTCTCCCCACAAAAACATGAATAACCTCAAAACAAACCATTTATTAGCACACGCATGCACACAGAAGCTATCAGCGTCCTGCTCCACAGGAGCCTCCAACCCTCGAGACCTCTTTCATCCGGACTTGGAGGATGGGATTAGAAGATAAGACAAAGAAGGCCACAGTGGCAAAACTGAACACTGTTGAAACGTGGTTGATATTATGTCTGTAGAGCAAATAAACTTCATGCTAAACGCTACGTTTCTGTTTGAATCTCCTGCAGCAATTCAAAGCGTTCAGGAGATTATATCAGTTCACGGCGTGGAATTAAATTGATTATTTGAAAAATCTGTTTTAATTATGAGCTTTACTGAAACTGAAGTCATATTTTTTTAATCTACTTGAAAGGGAACTGACCCCAGTTATTGTCATTAAACCTGCTAAAGCTCAGAATAATGAACGGTCCCTGTAAACCGCTTTGAATGATTCTTTTCTCCAGCATCTACATTCAGGTCGTTTCTTCTGTTCCTCCCTCACACAGTTTATTGCATTTATCTCCTGCTGATAGAAGTGACTTTTCCTTCACCAGCTTCTTCAGCACCATCGTTTTCTCCAGGCCCCGTGACGGACAGGTTCCCAGTGGTGCAGATACTGATAAAGATTTCCTGTGGAGCTCAAAACAAACCTTCCAGTTCCCTCCTACTCAGTGCCGCTATGAATTTTTGTGCAGTTAAAACATTATATCAGTTAGCAGCTGGCCTTCGTATCAAACAATAATACCAAAGGACAAAAATGGGAAGAAAAATAGCTTGCTCTTTGTCGTTTCTCTCTCTCCGTCTCTGTCTCTATCTCTCAAAATCTCTCTCGGTTATCTCTCTCTATTGTATTGCGGGATCCCACTTGGAGACAGTGCACCCAGTAGAGAGCACAGTGACGTCAGTTGACCAAAGCCCTGGTGAAACACTAATGGAATGGAGGTGTGTGTGGCTTTGTTCTTTGTTTTCCCCTGAAAGCATCACTCCTGCTTGTTTATCACGCAGTTGAGGAAACAAAAAAGTTATTATGTAAAAATGCTTGTGTGTAAAAGGAAGAGGTTTTTTTAATGCTTAGAAAGTTGGGAATGAGTTCGTCTGAACAGCTTTTTGCAGCAAATTTGCGGTGTAGAAAAGCATGGATTTGATGGATCTGTTGGATGCCTTAGTATCTAGGTTTGGAGGAAGGACAAGGAAGCCAGTAGTGGAGGAAATGGGCTTTCTTCGCGTCAGATGGAAACTCTAGCAGCCACTCATCCTTGCAAATGAGACAGTAGTTTATCCATACTGAATGTGTGAAGCAGGAAGGAGAGGGACATATGTTTGTGCACTGGTTTGCTCAGAATGCTAAAGGCTACAGGCGGTCTTTACCCCACGGAGGACGTACTGTACATAGATGGTAGGTTGAGTACACCTACGACGATGACCTCGGAAAACCAGATCCAAAGAAGTGTGAATGCTCTCTGCATTCAACCATTTCACAGCATTCATTCTTATATTCATTGTCCTTCATTAACTGCTTTATCATAAACACCAGTCCATATAAGGGCACTATGGGATTAACATATCACAACTGGGATTAAAATGCATGCTGGACAGTCACAGCACAGCACATATCTGAAAATCAGCTACTTTTGTCTCGCCTGTAACAGCACTACCTTTATCCATCCTCCTAGCTGCAGAGAGCGCTGCTATTCAGCCAGCAATGATAGCAAGCATATTTTGCGATGCCACCGTTGATTAGTTTATCCTTTGTTGCTATCTGAGATTCACTGAGACGCATTCGCATTACAAATGTGATGTGGCCATATGTGCCCCAGACCACTCCTGAATGTGACTGGCTCACACCTGTACCACTCTTGATCCTATTCTCCCAGGACACACGTTAATCCTTGCGTGAACACTCATTCATTCACATCTATGGACAGTTTATCTCAGCCAGGCGATCAGCAGGACTTAGGAGGTGGGCGAAACCGAAAAACCTGGAGGAAACCCACAGGAGAACTTGTACAGAAACTCCACACAGGTAGCACCCAGAGCTCAGGATTGCTCCGGGGGCAATTAGGATACGAGGCAAAATGCCAACAGTTCAGTCCGTTTAGTCTTTTCTCATCTTTATACTGACAATCTTGTAGTATGATTGTACTGTACTGTTACATGCGAAGCTTTTCCCCTCAAAGAGGCATGTCCAACACACCATATTCTGTCACCGATCTCACCCAGGAGTGCCTTTCTTGTTTTGACAAGTGACTGCATGCTCTTGACCTTTCCCTAAGCCCTGCGTTGACTAGATGTGTGTGTGACAGGTTCCTAATAAGTAGAAGAGGTTATGTCATACAGCACACTGAGAGACAGCTGTGACCTCTGACAGGTCTGAGTCTATCTGACGGTTCAATCCGTCTCTTCCTGCCCCACTACCTAGTGACACTTTACAGCTCTATGACAGAACTCGCTCACTTGCGGCTAAACAGCAGGGGGAAACCAACACCCCATTTAAGCATGTAGATTAAAAAAAAAACAAAAAAAAAAAACATAACAGCAACTCAAGGAGAGTCGTCTCTCATTTCTATGTTCATTGTGTGCTAGTTAAAATGCACATTTGAGATTTGCTTGTGGCAACAAAAAAATGTCTATTATAAAAACCATTCCTCTGTGTGGGAAGCACAGAGTTACACAATCTGATTATCACTGATGCAGCCTGTCTCCACACAGCAGTAGGCTTCCTTTAGGTTATGGGAAAGCACTGTTTCCTGTGCCAGATGTCTTTTTTTATTGTCTGTTCGGCCCCTTGTCAGGTGATTACCACAAATGAGCATGTGCATATGAGCCCGTAATTCCACCCCCATCCCCATCTCTGTCTATTTTTAGCTTCATACGTGAGCTATCTCTTTACTGTTCTTTAGAATCGTATTTTTCCCGAACAGCTGATCGATACCAAAGTGCCAAAGATACGTGGCCAAGACAGTTTCATTACACATACACCATCCACTTTATTAGGAACACCTGTACACCTCTACCAGTACAGGCTCACCTAAACCGGACAGCTGAAAATTAGAAGAAAAAAAAAAATCACATGGTCTTTCTCCAGTCTTCAAGTGTCCAGTTTGGATGGGTCTGTGCCCATGATGGTCATTTTCCTGTGATCTCTCTCATCAACAAGGTGTTTCAGCCTGCATAGCCGCCACACACAGCGTGTTTTTTTGTTGTTGTTTTTCACACCATTCTGTGTAAAATTCACCATTCTGTGAGACTGTTGTGTATGAACTTCCCAGAAGATCATCAGTTTCTGAAATACTCCAACCAACCCATCTGGTACCAACAACCATGCCATGGTTAAAGTCCCAGAGATCACACTTTTTCTTCATTCTGATGTTTTATGTGAACATTAACTGTAGCTCTTGTCCTCAATCTGCTTGATGTTTCGCATTGTACTGCTGTCATATAATTGGTTGATTAGGTAACTGCATGAGTGCGCAGGTGTACTTATGTTACCTAATAAAGTGGATGGTGACTGTGTACATCAAGCTAACAGATATTTCACTTAATTGTTATTGTCGATAAAATGTTTTGATGGTTATATCCTACAGTGGCAGCTTTCAGATGGGTTTGTATTAAATTTATGTGCCAGCTTGATACCAACGAAGGTAGGTGTGAACCGTTGGTGAAACACCCATTGAAGAGATAATTAGAGTGTGTGTTGGAGATTGACTGGGTAATGGATGTAGGGCAAGTGCAGTATTAACGCAGTGTTGCAGTACAGTCTAGTTAAGTCATGCTATATGTAGAATTATTTTTTTAATCAATTAAGTTTTGAAGAAAGTGTGTTGAAATTTACGCTAGAACACATCACAACGTATACGGTATGGTAAGTGAATATAAAAAGAAGGTTTTCATTTTTATTGTAAATATGCTGCTACGTAAAGTAGGAGTCCTCCAAGTTTTTGTAGCCTGCTCATCGCCTGGTCTTTTTTCAATACAGTGGACCCTCGGCTCGCAAACGCTTCGGATGGCGAACAAATCGACGTACGAACTAAATTCCTGAACAGATTGGCGAACAGTGCCTCGACTGACGTAGAGGCAGCCAGCCCACACTTCGCGACACACACATTCAGTTCCGTTCAAGCACTCGTGGTGTAATTTGAATCCCTTTCAGTGAGCCTGCATCCACTGTAGCATCACAGTCCCGTTCTTGGCGGTCAGGACTGGACTCTAATGTGGCTCGTAGCCCATCAGCCTCAAGGTGTTGTGTAATAAGAGGTACTTGTCTGCTCACTATGGTTGTAATGAGTAATTTGCTGACTTATTGCAGGTCCTGTTTATGTGAACCAGGGCAGTGAAGTACTTGATCTGTATCTGTAAGATTTTATACATTATGCTGCTGCCACATAATTGGCTGATTGTATAATTGCATGATAAATGTACAGCTGTTCCTAATAAAGTGGAAGCTGAATGTTTGGAGCAGTATAAAGAAGCATGTTTATAGTTAGATTTAATGCAGATCCAATTAACTTCTGGGCCCTTCAGTGCTCAGATCGCTTTACATAAGAGAGAAAGTCAGAAAGCTGCTGGTGTGAGCTTAGCTAATTACATGCTAACGTCGATTAGCTTCCTCACCTGCAACGTTGCCTTTCTATGCTAATTACACTACCGCTTCTTGTTAGACTTGGTGCTCTTTGAGCTAGGTGACCTCACGTTGTCATCACTAATAGCTGTCTCCTGAAAATTAATCAGCTGCTTAGCATTTCCTTTATGAACCCCACTTTATGCAAAAGCCATACACATGGATACGTTGCTAAGTATGTGAGTCTTAAATGACTGCTTGCAAATGTCAAAGGTACTTGTCATGAATTTACCCAGAGTACTTTATCTTCATCTAAAAAACTTGCATTGTCAGTGGAGGAGGGTTTCTTTTTTTTCTGGGGCTGAGGCACCTGTAATCCTGCTTTCTGCTATGGCTGATCATTGTTTCAGAGATAACTGGCTACCTTAACATTAAACAGACAGCGTTTTCTGGTGTCCTCATTTCTGGTGAATATTAAATACTGAAATTTACTGATGTCAGTGGCGTATATGCACGCTCACTTCCGCATCCTGACTAAGCCAGCTGCTTCACTCCCGGCGCAGGCTATTTTATGACTAGATTAGCTTCGTCTATTCACCGACATGGCGTTTTTTACTCGGTCTCTCCAAGATTTGCCACAAATGACCGTCAACGACATTAGTCGTATTCTTCAGTCACTGTGTTATATATCCACGAGTAAAAAGGAGAAGAAAAATGCCCATTAATGTCTATTAATGCCCAGAAGCGCATGAGGTGCTCATAGGATACAAATCTACATAATACAATTCCGATATGTTAGTTTTTTGCTCATTAAGTAATATCATGATCAGTGGAGCTATATCTTACCTTGTGAAAAAATGCATGTTTTTGTCTGAAGCTGCAAAGCGGTGGATGCCAAACTGCTGCTTCAAAGTGAGCTGCTCCACCTGTTTCCTCAGCCACAGAATCTCCTCTCTGAGAGCCACATTTTCCTCCAGAGCTCCAGGTCAACAACGGCAGGATCCAAAGCTGAAGCAGGATCGGGGTCTGGGGAGACTGCATGAGCTTCCTCCTCACTGTGTGTGTTATCCTCCGAGCGAAACCCCAAGTCGTGGTGGTGGAGCTGAATAATTATTCCACTCAAATAAAGTTAGAACCATTCGTCGTCCTCTGCCGGATTCTGGCTCTCGGATATCTTCTTGTTTAAAATGGCGGCTACAAACGCGGGTATGGGGACTGACTGTGAAACTCTCCCTCCAGACAGCAACAATCCAGTTTCGCCTAGTTTCCTCATTGGAGGGAAATGTGTGAAAGCTAAGTACTTTGTTGTACTTACTGGATGCCTGACACAAAGGCACACAACAGTGTTCAGCTGTAGTACTATCGGTTCGCTGAAATTTAAACGTTTTCTTAAGAGACATGGTGGTGGTAACGCTGAAAATATGAGCTAAATGCAGCAAACAAAAGGGGACCGGAAATGACTGAGCTGGCTGAAATTTTACCGGAACTACGTCAGCACCGCTCTGTGCATATAGCCTATTTGTGGGCAGGATCTGTCTCAAGATGCTCACCAATTCACAGTTATTTTAAATAGATTAAAGTCTATAACAAGGCGTTAGAGGAGCATGTTGTGTCTCAAAAGTGTATGTGGGATTTGAGATTTCAGTCTGATACACACTCACAAGGGCAGATCAACATACACAACGTGTCTAGAAACAAAGACTAGAACATGAACAATACCTTTGGTAAACACTGAAGCATACAGCGCATGAAACACAACAAGTGAAAGTGACAAAAGATAGATGGTGAATATTACTAACCTCAAATACCAGTGCTCAATAGATTGCAACATGGCATGCTGGGGCTTATGGGAAACAGCCTGGCCTAACCTGACCTTGCCTATTACACTTCTAGTTAAGCGATTATTAAAAGCAGTTCTCTATCCCGATTAAGGTTTATTGCCTAACCATGTAAATGCAGCAACTGCCATCTATCCTGAGTCATCCATGATAAATGACCATCCACTCATGGCTAAATGAAAAATATTCTTGTCCCCCCCCTTAGCCTACTATATGACATGTCTCTTGGGAATATAATATAATATAATAAAATAGAATAGAATAGAATAGAATAGAATGATGGGTGCTATTGAGAAAGGGTGAAACGGGGGTGCACTTGACCTCAGGTGAAATGGCTGATGGAGAAGAGTCTCACCAACTCATTTATAATCCGGAGTCAAGCAGGGACAAGCAGGGCATCAGGCACTAATCTCTGTGATTGTAACTTTCCACAGGGGAGCTGTGGCCGCTGTTCCACCACATCTCACATCATCCTTATGAGCGTAACCGCAAACCTGCTTTAGGCTGAAGCTTTAAGGCTGGGAAGAAATGACATTGAGGATTTTTTATTCTCCATCTCAGCTTGTTCCTTTTCCATTGCAGCCATTGGCACAGACATTCTTTGTCTTCGTTTTTCTCCCTGCCATTCTGCGAGACTTGGGTTTCTCGTTTTCATGGTCCACGCCTTATTTTTTCTGGGTTTTTGATGGCTGTGTTCCCTTTTCACCCATCTCATTTCCCAGCCCGCTGAATTTCTTGAGCTTATCGGCTTTGATTGTGCGTCATCAATCACTTCGCTCTTACCTCACATTTCCATCTGGCTATGTCACTTACGTTAATGCATTTACCAAAGTCTTCCCCACTCTCTCTCAACCAATCTCTTCTCTTGATCTATATATCCTCTTGAAGACAGGGATACAGTGAGCTCACTTGATGAACTGGCTTTAATGAACTGGAACTTTATTAGTCCGTGGTTTGGATATTTTGGACTTGAAGAAATGATGTTTTTGTGTAAGTTTTTTCACATGTCCTTCTCTCCAAAATGACTGTTTGTCACCTAAACTCTTGCATTGTGTCTTTCTGCTGCTCTGCTCACTTGTTTCATCTCAAGGTCAGCACTACACTGCTATGCTCGCTTGTAGTACAGAGGTAAATATTCACTGGCACGTTCCCAACATCAACTGTCTGGGACTGTGCATCCTCAGAGCCAATTAAAAATGGCCACTGCTTCCAGGAAAGACTTGTCTCTAAAGGATTCACACTATAGACCATACCTCGTAGTACAGCTGGAGTGACTGTAGGATGGTATTGAATGAATACAGTTAGCGCCGGGCGATACTGTATATCGATAAATTATCGTTATCGCGATATGAGCATTCGTATCATCAGCCAGCTGAATATCATGAGTATTGTGTGTTTTGCCAGATCTGTAAAATCAGTAGTGATTTACCAGAAACTTCAGCTTTCCTCCAGAAATGCACAGGTAGGTGTGAATACATCAGTGAAGAGACTGTCTGATGTAGCATGATGTGTAGACTTAATTAATTAGCTTAATAACTATCAGGCCTGCTATATATTACAATCTTACTGTGCGCACAAGAGCTTGTGAGCGCCCTTTGGCTTCAGTCTGCATGTGCTGCTGCACGTTCTCTCGTCTCTGAACATTTTCACAGCATAATATATATCATGATAAATATCGTCATTTGTTCGTCATCTTCTGCTTAATCCTGGTCAGGGGGAAGGTGGAGCCAATCCCAGCTGACATCGGGTGAGAGGCAGGATACGCCCTGGGGAGGTCACCAGTCTACCGCAGGGCAACACAGAGACAGCCAACCATTCACACTCACATTCACACCTACGGCCAATTTAGAGTCACCAATTAGCCTAATCCCCTCTGTGCATGTCTTTGGATTGTGGGAGGAAACCCACACGAACACGGGGAGAATATGCAAACTCCACACAGAAGGGCACTCGTGCTGAACCTGGGGCTCAAACCCAGGACCTTCTCGCTGTGAGGTGATAGTGCTAACCACTCAGCCACCGTGCCGCCCGTGATAAATATCGTTAGCATAAAAAATATCACGATGAAATTTTTAGGTCATATTGCCCAGCCCTAAATACAGTATGAAATATGGAATAGTATTCGTGCTTTGCTGGTTTTCTCTAAATTGTGATCAAATTGTTATAGCTGACATTTTCCATTACTGTTTCTTGGTTATCTGGTAGCTACACAAGAGCAAATCATGAACCAATGTGATAACTATTTGACTTAAATTATGCATTGCACCTTATTACTATTGAATGGACCTGAAAAGTAATTATTTCGTTTCCCTTGTGGTTAACACGAGACAAAGACAATTTAGAAGTAGCAAATGATTGAAACCGATCATGCAGGACCATTTGTTAATTATTCAAAGGGCAAATCGATAAGAAATACAGAAAAAAACCTAACAATATGTTTAATGTGTGAATAATGAATCTGAATATATCCAGTAATAATTGGGAAATAAATAAAGCCAAATGTAATGAAAAGATCACACTACATATTAATAATTACTGAAATATGGAGATGAGTTGTAGAACATATCAGTAGAGTTAAGCATGAAATTGGGTATTTCTGCTAAATGTTTGTTGATGTTATGTTGTTGCACTGTGTGGATTCACAAGTCGTTCCATTGTTTCCTTCATTTCACATAATTTGTTCATGATTTGCTTTTAAAGCGTCACTAGGTTACTATTTAGGATATTAAAACTTAAAATCTACGTAGCACACTTATTGGTTTTATTGGTATTGCATAGGAATTGACCTTTGACCTGCTCAGTGTGGGCAGACCCCATTGTCCATTACTCAGGGACACCTTGAATATGAGCTGGTTATTTTTAATAATGCTTTAATGCATGCTTTAATATCATAGTGTGGTGACCTTGCATTAGGCTCTTAATGGAGCTCTTACAAAAACACAGAGGCCACAGTTCACTGTCTGTGTGTGTGTGTGTGTGTGTGTGTGTGTGTCTGTGTGATTGCTTAGTGGTTCATTTTTCTACAATACCTGGGGGGTCAACACAGTGACTGCCTCTCCCCACTTATCTGCCAAAGCCTGTTACTTCTTACTGATTTAAAGCACAGGCAATACGATTATGACTAAATTCAACGAAACACAATGCCCTTCTAATGATATTAGCCGTCTAGCACGCACCTCAGGGTTTAAAGTTACATACCAGCTGCCATTTGTTCCAGGCTGCTGTAGTACATGATTTGGCAAAACAAATCTGAGACGGCGCCTGGGCAGCTGGGGAGTGAGGAAAAGTTCACGTAGAAAAGCTGTTTGTCCCAGGAACAAGGCTTCTTTGGACAAATACTATTTGACAGATTGTTTACAAACAGGTACATTAGTGAGGACCGGTAATAAATCTTCTTGACATTTGTTAAACTCACTTTTGTACATTTTTTTTCCCTTTTATGAGATTTGTCAGCCGCACCTTCCTGGGCCATAAATGTTCCTGAAATTAATCAGGAACATTTGATGATCATATTATTGCGGGAGAGCTCTTTTTTTGCCTGCCTGATCTTGTGTTTCTGGCTCTGTGGACCTGAATTAGCAGAGTTGTTTGGTGTCCACAGGTAAACTCTTCTGTCTCTCTTCTCTGCACTTGTTTCTTGCTCCGTGTTTGCTTTGAGGCAGGGTGTTGAACGCAAATTCAGAGCCACATGAGTTTTCTTGTGAGTTCTTGACAAGCCTTAAGCTAGAGCTGTCGAATTTTTAAAACATATTATTATCCATTCTGTCATTTAACACCAAGTTAGACTGAGAAAGTAGAATAAGAGTATAATATGCTTCTAGGAAAAACAAAGGGCTAAGTACATACTGTATGTATATATGTTATAATGGCACTATCTGATGTCACCCAAATGAGGATGGGTTCACTTTTGAGTCTGGTTCCTCTCAAGGTTTCTTCCCCTTGTCATCTCAGGGAGTTTTTCCTTGCCACCATCGCCCCAGGCTTCCTCAATAGGGATAGGGATACACACACACACATACACACACAGACACACAC
>JAQLOM010000034.1:4913129-4923812 GCA_030068315.1 Chrysichthys thysi
TTAGTAATATATATTTATGTTTACTTTTGTCACGATAGAGGTGAAATTTTATGTTTTGGCCCTTGAATTTTGTTCAACATAAAATGAACACATGAAAATTGCAACTGCTTGATTTTTTATTTTTTTTTGGAAACTAGTCGTTTAGATTAATCAACTAATCGAAAAATTAATCGTTACAAACTTAGTCATTAGTGGCAGCACTAGATGTTTCTATGAATTCTACACAAACTTCACCTTGCTATATGCTTGCAAATGTTTTCGTTATGTCTTTAATATGTCTAGAGTGTGTTTAAAGAGTATGGGAGGATCATTTAGGGCAAAATGAGGTATTACTGTAGTCTGCTTTCCTTTAGTATGAAACTGAGATTACACTGTTAACTTCAGTACAGGACTGGATAAATAGACTGGATCTTTATAACATGGACAATACTAGAAGTTTCGCCAAGCTATTGTTATTTAGTAATTTTCACCGGTCAGCTATGCAAATGTTTCTCATTTCTATAGGAGAAGGTGTCAATCCCATTTGGATCTACAGAGCTGGAAGGTGCTCTCATGGTTCCTGAAACACTGAATATTGACCACCGCCGTGCATAGGGTGTCAAGCAGCCCCAATGGGGCTTGGGTTGACATTTCCGTAGCCAAGTGCGCTCGCTAGCTCCCCAACCCTCCCCTAACTCGGGACTCAGGTTCATGCACACACGCCCACAGCAATTTAGAGTAGCCAATTAGCCAATTAATCTCCTCTGTGCAAATCTTTGGATTGTGGGAGGAAACCGGAGTACCCAGAGGAAACCCTTGTGGACAACATGCAAACTCCACACAGAGAGGCGCTAAAGTCAACCCCAGGGCTCTAACCCAGGACCTTCTTGCTGTGACGCGACAGTGCTAACCACTTAGCCACTGTACCACCCCCGCTATGAACTAAGACGCAAAAACTAAATTTGTCAAGGTTTTCCCCCATTAAATAGTAGCTAAAATGTGCATGCATGTGTGTGTAACGCTCTGCCTGTGTGGTTCTGTGTGTATATCCCATAGGATTAAGTAAGTAAGTAAAGCTGCAGGTAACTGAGCCTAAAATATGTGATGGCATGGACTTGGTAGAGCAGCCCAAAGATGATCTTTTTCCATACAACTTTTTTAATAATAAACTAATGTGATTTCATCATTTTCACCTGTCAGCTACGCAAATGTTTCTCATTTCTATAGGAGAAAGTGTCCATCCCGTTTGGATCTAAAGAGCTGGAAGGTGCTCTCACCGTTCCTGAAATGGAGTGTGCACAAACGGCTCTCATCCTTACCCACGGAGCAGGGGGCAATATGAACCTGAAGCCATTAATGTTGTTGGCCCGAGATGCCGCCACGTCTGGTTTGCTCTGCCTTCGATTCACATGCAAAAGCCTGAACCTGGCACACAGAGTGAGAGCCTATGAAGCAGCCCTGGTAAGCACAGACTATATTTACAGTCCTGGTCATTGCACTCTTGGTCATACATGATCTTATAAGCAGGTATTTATGGTTTTATATACAGGTGTACTTGAAAACCCTCAAGAGATTTACACTGTGTAACATTTTCCTTGGGGGTGAGTACAGTATAGCATCATAAATCACTAGCTGTCTAATGATACACCACATGGTAATTTGGACTTCTCAACAAACCTGGAAATACAATAATACTCTTATTAAAAAAGCTTCTCTTGGCAGTGTCAAGCTTATTGGAGTGCTCTTTGTCTTTCAGGACGTTCGATGGGAGCTCGAGCTGCTGTGGCTCTGGGCAGACATTTGTGTGTTAAGGAAGAGGTTGATATCCAAGGTGTGTTGTGTGTGTCTTTTCCCCTTCATCCTCCAGGCCAAACACATGCTCATGTTAAACGCAGTGAGGACCTGAGGGCGCTTTCCCACATTCCTGTGCTCTTTGTATCCGGGACTGTAGACAACATGTGTGAAAGAGTGAGTTTGGTTTATGGAAATTCACTAATTAAATTTGGTGTCTGTCTACTGTCTGATTTCCAGTTTACCCAGGGTGTTAATTATAATATTAGATGAAGAAAATCGCACACTAAATCTTAAAGATGAAATCAGCATTATAAGGATAAAGTGGTCAGTATGGTGTCCTAAACCACAGTAAGTAAACTTAAGTTGGGAAAAATGTAAGAGTACGAATAAGAGAAAGTGAGAGACAGCCTTCCACAGCAAGCACTTAATGTTCGACCACAAGTGTTTGTCTTTTTGTTTAACTTTATTAAATTATTGCAATACAGAATACGTTGGCGGCACGGTGGCTAAGTGGTTAGCACTGTCGCCTCACAGTAAGAGGGTCCTGGATTCGAGCCCTGGGTTCGGCACGAGTGCCTTTCTGTGTGGAGATGGTATGTGCTCCCCGTGTCCGTGTGGGTTTCCTCCCACAGTCCAAAGACATGCACATTAGGTGGATTGGCTACCCTAAATTGCCCATAGGTGTATGTGTAGGGGCATGGGGTAGCTCAGGGGGTTAAGACGTTGGCCTACTGATCGGAAGGTTTGGAGTTCAAATCCAAGCACCGCCAAGCTGGGCCCTTGAGTAAGGCCCTTAACCTGCATTTGTATAAATGAAATAAATGTAAGTCGCTCTGGATAAGAGCATCTGCCAAATGAAAGTAATGTAATGTAATGTGTATGTGTGTGTGCTCAGGGGAGGGTTGGGCGTGGGGCTAGTCACCTAACCCTGTAGAATGCACTTAGCTACAGAAATGTCAACCGAGCCCCGTGGGGGCCGCTTGACACCCCATGTGCCGTATGACATAGCAACGATCTAAGACTAAGAGTACAGAATACAGTTACTCTACATGAGTCTTCAGTCATGGCAATGCTTGAGAGAACTTTGGACTTCCAGATATTTTGAATTCTGGAGAAAATTGACTAAACTGAATAAACATGTACTAGATTGGAGCTCTGTACCAGAAGGTAAATTTTGAAGAATGATTATATTGTACTCCCTCCTCAGCAACTTCTGGAACGTGTTGTGGAGCAGATGGAGAGCCCAAGCTCTGTACATTGGGTTGAGGGAGCTAATCATGGACTGGCAGTGAAAGGGAGAACTGAGGAGTCTGTGCTAGATGAGGTCAACTCACAAATCATCACATGGATACTTAAACATGTTTGAAGGTGGATGCTGTACCGAGATGACCAGTCCAATATCGGACTATCTGCAACCCCAATATCGGAGGTGCTAGTTACGGTGAAAATTTTATATACATAAAGAGAATATAACACTATTTTTATAAATAAAAGAATCTTTAAATTGTGACGGACTTCTGATGTACTTCTGATTTAAGACTGTTAATTCCTTAAATTATTGGCACCCTTCAGGAAAATAATCAAAATCCATAGGTGCTCATTCAGGTATACAGTTAGAGACTACAGCTCATCTTTGTGTCCCATGCACCTGATCAGTGGTAGTCCCTTTAACACTTTAACAAATCAACCCAGAAATCTGGTTTTCCATGGTGTGATGGGGCAAAAGTCAAAGTACCGTATACCTATTGTGCATAGCAGTTAATGGGTTACAGTTAATAACTGAATACTGCCAGAGTGTACCGTTGTGGTCTAGCTGTGAAAATGATTAATTAGTCTAGGTACAAGGTTTATATCTAATAAATATATTTTTTAAGATGTAGGCAAGGATACATGAAAATGAAGCGCAGGCACAACATGCACAGTAATGTTGATATATTTATTTAGCAATGCACATTTTAATGCCTTGCAGATTTTACAATGATTTACATAGGTTTTGTATAAAATACAATGCAATTTTTTTAATTAAGTAAAGTGTAATGTGCATTACGATGGAGAAAGGTATCATAAAACAATTTCAGTGATAGTTAAAGGGAAAGAAGATTCAAATAATTACTGGTTTAAATCTCACAGTCATCTAACTCCATGAAAAGAGTCAGAATCCCCATCACTACTGATCCTCACACACGAGTGCCTGGGGAAATGATCAAAATATCATATCTCACTCATTTTCTGCTGCTTAATCCTGTTCAGGGTTGTGGGGGGAAGCTGGAGCCAATCCCAGATGACTTCGGGTGCGAGGTGGGGTTACACCATGGGCAGGTCACCAATCCAAAGCAGGGCAACACACAGAGACAGACAACCATTCACACTCACATTCAGACTGACAGGCAATTTAGAGTAACCAATCAGCCTAATCCCCTCTGTGCATGTCTTTGGACTGTGGGAGGAAACCAGAGTACCCGGAGGAAACCCACATGGACATGGGGAGAACATCAAACCCAGGCCCTTCTTGCTATGAGGCGACAGTGCTAACCACCACACCACCCAGTATAATATCTATACAATACAGTATATTCTGTAAAAATGTGTTTCTTGGGTAAACTGGGGTAGATGAAGGTGTCCTGGATAAAGGGGTTTACAATGGAATTGTTTCTGAATCAAAATACAGTTGACCCTCTCATCTACAGACACTGCATCCACTGGTCTGAATACATAATCCATTAGCCAGAATGTCCGCTACGAAAGTGTAAAAATCCCAGGTGTTGCGAACCGAGTCCAGCAATTGGCCACTAGGCGGCGGTGGCATGCATGCTACTAGTTGTTTACAAGCGTCGGTTGAGCTGTGGTTGTTGTGCAGCTATACTGTTTTTTTCAGTGATTATTTGGTGTTTTTCACTGTTTTTCTGCCCAGTGCCATCATCATGCCACCCAAAGATAAATCTAGTGGTAAAAGAAAGTGTGCCAATCTTAATATTGGCCAGAAATTAGAGCTCATTAAGAAGTCTGGTGTTTCTGAGGAGTATAGTGTGAACACACATAAGGGAAATGACCTTTATAATTGTATTTACATCTTTATTTACATTAGGATTTAATGTCCTTACCTATTTATGTTGGTCATTACGCTGCTTGTCATGTGTGCAGTACTTGGGAAGCACTTTTATGGACCTTAGTGGTGTTTTTCCTTGGATTTCCACTATTTTAACCCCTCCCCCGTACCTCATTGGACTATTCTCGTCAACGGACAACCCACCCCCGTTCCATTAGTCCGCTAATGAGAGGATCGACTGGACTGTAATTTGTAAACGCAAAGGGGGATTGTGGAGGAGGGATCTGGCAACCGTGGGGCGCTTCTCCAGCCTGTACTTCCTGTACGCTTTAAACAACATGGCGGTTGTTGAACCCTGGAATAAAATACACATTCCTTCTCCAGGGGTCACCGCAGCATGTCCCATCACCTTTAACACCCGAACAGGTATGATGCAGTGTTAGTGTTCTGTTCTGCACTCAGATCTAGTGTGTGTGTGTGTGTGAGATGTCTGTTTGTGGCTGGTGATACACACGTGCGGGGAGCAGCGTGGGCATTTTAAATGGTTACCGTTCTCATTAATGTTTTATTTTAATCTGGGTGTCTCGTGCTGTGCTGCTTGTGAACCCTTTCACTCATTAAAGTGTTGGTTACATTCCAGCTGCTGTTACGGAAGCGGTGTCGGTGCACTGCGGGCGCGTGCTGAAGCTGCTGGACAGCCACGTGCTGCACACAGAGATCCGCGTGCTCCTCGAGCTCCTGCGCGTGCTGCACAACCCCTTCAGACAACACAAGCCTTTCCAGGCCATCAAGCAGGTCCACGTTCCGATTTTCTAAATCCCAGGTGTCCATGTGGTGGGTGAGGGTGTTGTTGTGCTAAAGCGTGCTCCTGGGTGGTCCAGGATGAGGGTGCATGTCTGACATGGAGTCGTGCTCACTGTGTTGTTGTTGAGGGAGCTGTGTTTGTGTCCACACTGCAGGTTGGGCAATGCATCACCCGTCTAAAGGAAATGAAATTGCACGAAGCCTTGCAAGACCTGCAGGAGCTCTGCCCAAACCCAAGCCAGAGGTAAAACACAGACATGTGAGAAAACAAGCAGGTGCTAGCAAGACCAGGGGAAATACACCAGACCATGATTTGGACACCTGTCCAGGTCTCCTCAGTTTAGTCCAGTTTCCAGGTTGTATACTGGGGTCTGGTTGTATTTTTCATTTGTCCATTTTTATTTGCAGTGATGCTGAGTGAGTAATAAACTTGTGACTCTTATAACCTTCTTTGATGGTGAGATGATGAGTTTGCTGAAACAAACATTAGAGCAGAGTCTTTACCTTGACATAAGGGTTCTTTGGCCTTTTGAGAAGATTCATAACCCTAGTATATGATCAGTATCTAAAACACCCAAGTACAGTGGAACCTCTGGTCACGATTTTGATTCGTGCCGAGACTCTGTTCATGACCCGAATACATTTTTCTCATTGAAATGAATTTAAATATAATGAATGTGTTTCAGGCCTCAAAACATGTTTTTAAAGTGTATTATGGGTTTATGTGTGGCAATGAAACATAGAATAAATTTAAACTCACCTTAATTATAGGGAAATAAATCTAAATTGAATAAACAGATGATTTTAATGCACGTTACCTTTGTGGATATGTCGTCGCTGGCGTAGGTGGACGGTGGCGGAGGGATATGGTGGCGCTTCTCATGTTTTGCAATTATTTCTTTCTTTATTTCAACTGTTATATGCTTAGGCTTCTTACTCTCACTATCATTTCCACTTTCTTGGGACCTGTAATGGAGGGTTATAGAGCAAAAATGCAGACACACACAGTGGGGAAAAAATGCTTTGAACACATTCACACCACGAGTGCTTGACCGGAACTGAATGTTTGTGCTGCGAAGCGTGTGTGAAGCGGTGGCGGAGGGATATGACGTCTTGCTCTCACTACCATTTCCACTTTCTTGGGACCCATAATGAAGACTTAGAGCAAAAATGCAGAGAAATACAATGAAAAAAAATGCTGTGAAGATTTTCAAATGGGTTTTAAGTGCAGAAAGAAAATCAAAGTTTGAACAATCCTTAATTATACAAAAACTTACTGCAAACATCCAAAAAACTAACCTTGCATGAGTCGACTTCTGGCGTTAAGGAACTGTGGAGGAAGATGGTGGGGAGGAGGTTACTGTCCAGCCAATGAACGCACGTCTGACTGATTAACGGGACATGTGCATCTTTGTTAGGTGCACAATACGCAATTGCGCAATATGCTAATGGGAAAACCTTGGCACGTATGAAGCAGAAGGGAAAAATGGCTGGGGCTGTATGTGTCCGGTACCCGATTATGTGGTCGTGACCAGAAGCAAAATTTTGGCGGATTTTGTGGTCGGGAACCGATTTGTTCGTCTTCGGAGGTGTTCGTGACCAGAGGTTCAGAGCCAGCTTTTATGTGTGTTCAGGGATCTCAAATTCCTTTTGGGGCATTTGAGCTTCCTCATCACTTCCCCAAAGCTTATAGACCTGATGTTCTCCATGCAGGGTTGTGGGAGTTGATGTGGGGCATTGCAACGTTCCCAGTCAGCCCATGTTGGAATGGTTTTGTCTTAAACTGTTGGGAGCCTCCAGCCTCCTGTGTCGGACCCTGGACCGGTGCACCAAAGCCTTCTCGTATCCTCCACTGCCTACAGGCATACAGCTTTAGTAACATACATACAAGAAATATTATTATACATGAATATAGACATTAGATAGGATTTGTATATTTCTTATGAAGGGTTTTGAACTCTGTCATATAAATAAGAATGAAATCCTTTCCACGTTGGAGGACAACCTACTAACCCCTGAGTGTCCTTGAAAAAATAATACAAATGTAAATGGTAAATAAACTTTATCTTAGTTTCACCATGATTATACAGTTGTTTTGCATTTATTACGCTCATAACTTTTTTAATCTGCTCAGTATAAGGGTTAAATTACACTATGGCTGAAGGTTTGTGGACATCTGACCATCATCCCCATGTGTGGGTCTTCCCCATACTGTTTCTGCAAAGTTTGAAGTGCATGATTGTATAAAATGTCTTTATTTGCTGCAGCATGACAATTTTACAATTTACTGGAATGAACGTGTCAACCTGTTCCAGCGTGATGACACCTGTGTGTGCAAAGCAAGATTTATAAAGACATAGTTTACCCAATTTGGAGTGGAAAAACTCCATTGTCCTGCACAGAGCCGTGACCTCAACCCCACTGAAGACTTTTTGGTCGAACTGGAACACTGACTGCACCCCAGATCTGCTCACCCATCATCAGTACCTGAGCTCTCTAATGCCTTGTGGCTGAATGGACACTTCCCCACAGTCACACTCGAAAAATCTAAATTAAAATAAAAATAAAATCAAATTCTCCGAGGATTGGAGGATGATATAAGAGCAAAGGGGGACTGTCAATAACGGGATGTTCACCAGTCGCATATGGAGGTGACGCTCAGGTGTCCACAAACCTTTGCCCACATGTTGTATGTGCCACTATACAGGTCCCTGTAAATAAGCTGTTGCAATAGTAATTATAATATTTTAGAACACGAGCATTATTTATTTTCCAGCCGGTACTACTGTTTCAGCCATCCCGCTTCAGATAATTAATCAACACCTGACTGAACAGAATTCAAGACAGCTCTGTGATATAAAAATGCTTAACTCTTCCTCTGTCAGATTAACAAGGCAGCATCTTCATTTGTCTGAGTTCATTGTGCTGAACTTGGTGCTGGCGAGCATGCTCAGTCGACTCTGGTGAGTTTAGCGGAGTGATCATGTCAATTTAAGTTGTTAATGTAAAAATTTTTGTTTAAAAATGTTTGGCTCATGATGAACCAGCCTGCAGGTCGACTCTCTTTGTACTCTGTGTTCATTTTGTGCAGGGTGTTTTTCCGAGGCATCTTAAAAGCTCTTGTGCCTGTGTATCAAAACATCATGGATCTGCTCCACGAGGTAGTGCAATGTCGGCCCATGGCCTTCCTCACTGACTTCACCCTGCCTGGAGACTTGGAAGCATTTCTGCGCCCCCCTTACCCTGACTTGCTCAAGGAGATGAGTACAACAGGGCCATTTGGGGTGAAGAAAACGCAAAAACGCTCTCTTCTCAACAGACTGTTTGAGGATGGAAGTGAGGAACAGATGGAAAATCAAGGAGAAGAAGAAGACAGACAAATGATGCAGATGCTAGCCAGTGAGGATGTGACGTCTAATATGGATCTGGGCAGGACTATTTCACGTCAAGGTCCACCTTGCTCCAGTAAGTCTGATTTCTTTATGATCTGACTGAATAATTCTGTTTTTGTTTCATGTTATCTATTGGTCTTTTTTTCTTCTTCACACATCGGTAGGATCTTCTTCAAATCTGGATATAAAGTCGTTGCTGCAGCAAACCTCCAAACAGGTTATTAGACTTTATTTTAATTTCTGAGAACTTAAATATATAGACCATGGGTGGATTACAGGGTTGCACCAATGCCACTTTTTTCCAAACCAATACGAGTACGAGTATTTTTATTTGTGTACTTACCGATACTTCTTAAATTGTATTTCCTTGAAAGTGTAATCAATTTGGAGGCAGGTTTATTTTCTCTTTTGCAGATTACAATATGCCTACTAAGGCTAAATACAAAAATGATTAACAGAAGGCTATTCAAGACCAACAATAAACTAATCATTCTGCTTTTAACAAAAACGCCCTTCTGTAAGTTACATAGGTACGTGCGTATGTATGCTAATCTTCACGGCTAAGCTGTAAGTCAGTGTCCTCACATCAAAGTGTAAATACGACCAGAAAATGTAATGTGCTGCATAGCTAACAACACAGCTATGATGCTAGGCTTCTTAGCCTGTCTTGTGCTGCTCACACTCTTTGTCCTTGAACACATCGTCAACATGAATACCGGAAAAATCAGTAACCCAGTCAATCGGAGTGGTTTTACTGCGATTGCACAGCCAGAAAAGTCCGGAACAGAGTTAGGGTGCAGATTAGCCTCCGTGATTAGCATAAATACACACGTACCCAAGTTAAGCACACAGCCCGGCTCCATGGTGAGTCACACTAACTTGTTGATCGCATCTCCGTTAACTTTCCGGCTCACTGTCTCCCCCTAGACATTGAAGTCAGGTAGGACAACAAATCACACTGCCTAGTAAAGCGATCAGTTTGGTGTTGTGAAATAGGAGTGGTTTCGGTTCATGGTATCGGCACTTTATGTACGAGTATTTTAGCAAAGTATCAGCCCGATACTGGTATCGGTGCAACCCTAGTGGATTAGAATAGCGTGCAGTTACTGTATTGGTTCCCTGCTTTGGACAGCGTTCTTCCTGTGTAGTCTGCCGAGTTAGCTGTATTTTTGACCATTTCAAATTGTCCCTTGCCAAGACAACAAACTTACTTAAACTCAGACATGCTCAGGGACAGGCTTATTCAAATATTTGGCATATTTTGGTTTATTCGTGCTCTAGTCTAAAGAGAACATGTCTAGGATTTAAAGGTGCAGTAGTGTACAGTGAACCCCCGCAATATCGCGGTTCACCTGTCGCGGTTTCAGTGCATCACCGATTTTCAAATTTTGGTTCACGGAATTTTTTGGCTTTCGCTGGACTGTGGAATATAAAATATTTAATTTAATTAAAAAAAAATGTTAGTCAAGCATTAAAAGTACATTTACTGTATATCTTCTAATAATGGCCTGTCTCTTATAGACGCCCGTTTCCAATAAACGCCGGGCAAAAACATGTCACGACAAATAGACGCTGGTCTCCATAGACACCGGGCTGCAGTAAACGCCGATCTCCAATAACCCACCGCCTTTTCCGTACCCTACTACTCTTTTCGTACCTGAAATGTTC
>JAQLOM010000034.1:4978966-4990821 GCA_030068315.1 Chrysichthys thysi
CTGCGGTGGATTGGTGACCTGCCCAGGGCGTATCCCGCCTCTCACCCAATGTCAGTTGGGATTGGCGCCAGCTTCCACCCGCGACCCTGACCAGGATTAAGTGGAAGAAGACGAAGACGAAGAACCAAATAGAACAGAAAAAACAGAATAGAGTAGAATTGAATAGAATAGAACAGAACAAAATAAAATAGAATAGAGCAGAACAGAACAGCACAGACCAGAATATAATAGAACAGAATAGAGTAGAATTGAACAGAACAAAATAGAATAGAGCAGAATAGAATAGCAGAATCGAGTAGAATAGAACAGAATAGAATAGAACCAAATAGAACAGAAAAAACAGAATAGAACAGATTATAATAGAACAGAACAGTGCAGAATAGAGTAGAATTGAATAGAACAGAACAAAATAGAATAGAGCAGAATAGAGTAGAATAGAACAGCACAGACCAAAATAGAACAGAGTATAATAGAACAAAATAGAACAGAATAGAGTAGAATAGAATAGAACCGAATAGAACAGTGTATCATAGAACAAAATGGAACAGAATTGAAGGGAACAGTGTATAATAGAACAAAATAGAATAGAATAGAACAGAGCAGAAAAGAACCGAATAGAATACAACAGCACAGAATAGAATAAAACAGATTATAATAGAACAGAACAGTGCAGAATAGAGTAGAATAGAACAGAATTGAATAGAACAGCACAGAATAGAATACAATAGAACAGAGTATAACAGAACATAACGGAATAGAACAGAATTAAGCAAAATGCCTATGATGTAATACTGACTGAGTGTGATATTGCTTTTAATCAATAGTTATATGAACAATTAATTAATGTCAAGTAACAAAATAAGGCCAAATATTTTTGTTTATTTTTGCTCGGTCACTGAGAATAGTTCCCAAGGAAACTACAGCATTATAGAGGGTTTGCATGTTGCTTTGCCACACACACTGACTGACAGCTCATTGTAAGTGTAGTAACAGTTAATGAACTATTGCTAGAATTGAAATTTTATGTAGCGAACACAGACAAGCACACTAATACAGACGGTGAAAAGTACCATCGCTGTTACATTAAAACTAAATATCTCTTGGAACACTGCATGTCCAGTCAAATTAGTGAACAGGATCTAATTATTCTAATAATACATTCTAATTATATAATTATATAATAATCAGATAATTACTGTATAATAGATTATAACTTATTTATTGTTTTGCTCATGGCACCACAAATGAAGTATTAATGTATTTAGAATATTATAAACTCTATGAAGAAGGAAGACAAAAATAAGCAGTGGCAGTGAGTAATTGAGAAACAGGTATTAAGGAAATAGTTGCAAATGGACTAATTCCCTTTATTACTTGTAAATATGGCCAAAAAAAGTGCTTGGCCTTTAGGAACATTGGTTTGCACAAATGCAACTCAATCAGATTCACACATTAGTGGTGATTCGTCCAGTGTATCCCACAGCTGTGACATCAGCTGGAGAGCCATATCAAGTGCAGGACAGTTGCTAACATCTGCTCAAAAGGTCTCTAGATCATGTTTTAAATAAAGATTCTGCTTTAAATGTTTTAAATTCTGTTTTAGATAAAGTTTTTCTGTTTAAAATAAAGTTCCTAAAAGGGGTCTAAGAAGTCACCAAATCTAATGATAAATTTGCTACATTGGCATGACTGGCTGCTACTAAATATCTACCTGATTCCTTAAAAGTGTGCACTGCATGCCCAATGATTGTTAATGCAAGGTACAAGGTGCAAATCTATCGCTAGTTTGTTTAAGCTGACATTTAATTTACAGGGAACACTGTGTCATGGTTTGTAATTTGTGGCAATGGACAACAACAGTGGGTAGGGGAAAATGGCTGTGTGTTTACAGATAAACTAGATCAGGAAGTGTAGTTTAGAAAGCAGCGTTAGAGTGACAAACTGACTTCTGTTATGCTATACGTGAACAAGCAAGTCATGTCATAGATAAAAGTGAACTCTTTTGCATTAGCCAAATAATGCACAGAGCCATGTCTCAAACATTTCACAATTTTAGCTGTCTTCTCCTCTACACCACAAAACTCAGAGTAGGTCTGAAAAAAATCGGAGCTGAACCACACCTTAGCTTTCCAAATAGAAACACCAAATGTAATAAGTGGCTTCAGGCCATTTTTGCTTTGTTTGTGTTTGTGCAAATGTATTTGTGCCTTTGTGTATATGAGTGTGTATGTGTGTGTGTGTGTGTGTGTGCGTGCATACACATGCATGCAAGCATTGGCTCCATTTCCAGACAATTATGGCTTATTTCCTGGATCACGAGACAGTTACAAATTTTCCTTTTAGGGATAACAGGAAAAAGCGAATATTTCAAAGATATACATTTTTTAAAAAATCTAAATCAACTTTAAATTTAGACTGTAAATCCTGTTCTTGCTCTGGGAAATAATAATTATGATAATAATTAATTCACACAGTATACAAAAGTTCTACTTCTGTGTCATACAATTTAATCAGACAGTACCACCATTGTCTGGGATTATGATTTGGAATTGCTTACACATTTAATTATTTAATAACACATTTAGCCTAAACACAGTACCCAATTATTTTAGCTGTCACATAAAATGTAACCCAAGCATTTAAGTCTATGATCTTCAAGAGCCTCATAAGTGTTTGTCACTAAAATCAGGTTAAACTGTCCTTTTTACTTAGTTTCAACAGCACATCAATTAATTAAACCTATCCACCATGAAGCAATCATTACACATGTCACCAGCTGAAAAGCCTAATGGGGTTAATAGAAAGAAAAGGGAGCATACAGGTATACATTGGGTTTGGAAGAAAGTATTCAGATCCCTGCACACCTTATTGTTTCATTTTAAATGGATAAAAATGTCTTTTGGGCCAACTGTTTACTCACAAAATCCTATAATGACAAAGCTAAAGCAAATTTATAGATTTTTATTTTTGGCAAATTAATTAAAACTGAAAAACTGAATACTTTAACTTAGACAACTATTCAGGCCTTTGACTCCAAATTGAACTCAGGTGCACCCTGTTTGCTTTGGTTATCTTGAGATGTGGGCTTTGTTTATCTTAAAATGTAATCTGTGTTAAATTCAGCTGACGGGACATGATTTTGAAAGGCATACACCTGTATGTACAAGGTTCCACACTGCATGTCAGACCAAAAACGAAGCCATGAGGTTTACGGAACTCCCTGGAAGCCTCTCCTATGTAAACAGCATATGGCAGACGCTTAAATAACTATGAGAGAACTCTTTGGGCTGACCTCCAAGCACTATGTCTGGTGAAAACCAGGTACTGTTCATCAACTGCCTAATACCATAACTCCTTATGGTAAAGCATGATGGTGGTAGCATCACGCTATGGTGATGTGTCTCAGCAACAGGATGTGGATAATGGTCAGAATTGATGGAACGAGATAAGTCCTTGAAGACCTATCTTGAGCTTGAGATGATCTGCCAGGAAGCATGGGAGAAACTGCACAAATACAGGTGTGCTAAGCAACGTGCAAGATGCCCGCATTTATCGCCTGCACACACAAACAGACACACACAGTCTTACTATGCTTTTGAAGACCTGCCATTAGCATAATTAATGATTCAGCACACCTGGCCATCACACCCATATGTGAATTTTGAACATCCCTTTGCAGATTAAGGAGACAAGGAGTCCTGGGGCATGGTCAATGTTCCAATACATCCCAAAGGAATTTAGTAGGTTTGAGGACAAGAGTCTGTACAAGCCAATTGAGTTCTTCCACACCACCTTTGGCAAACCATAGACCTTGCTATGCACAAGGAAATGATCCTGCTAGAACAAGTTTGGGCCTCTTAATTTTGCTAAAGGGAAATGTTATAATACTACAGCATACATGGACATACTATACGGTTGTGTGCTTCCAGCTTTGTGGTGTCAGTGCATGAAGTATAATACAAAACTGGACTGCTTTTTCATTAGTGACATACAGAAAGCATTTCACACCAAAAAGCACCTTGTGTCTTTCAAAGTACATTCTGACTCGGCAAGTTTGAATGTAATTGCCCTGTTGTGCATGAGCTACTAGGGCCACACCATGACGCATCGGCTGTTCAGCCACACTTGGGCTTGTGCCTGTAATCAAAGGAGGAAAGAAGGTCCTGGACGCATCATATTCTAGGAGGTGAAGCAGTCCAGAACAAGGACTGTACTTTAAAATGTCTTAATTCCTACTGCCTTGAACCCTTAATCAATAAGCTTTTTAGAATTATTACTAAAATAGGGTAAAATAATGTTGATAAATCTGTCATTTTTTAACAATGCTGTATCTTCAGACATCAAAAAGGTGGCATTCATTAATTTTCTTAATGAGGAAGCTTTAATAAAATATATAATGAAAACTCTCACATTTAGTACTTAACTAGCCATAAATTTTTGTGTATGTCACTGATGAAAAGCAATAGATTCTGTATTGTATTTCACATAAAAAAGAATGCACAATTAAATACAATACCGCAACACAGAGGATAATATTCCTCTGTGTTGCGGTATTATAGGTAACCAACATTTAACTCTTAAAAGGCAACCCCAAATTGACTGCTTTTCACAAAGTAATCTAAGAGCAACCTGGTTTTGCTTTTCACTGTGGCACGTTAGCTTCATGTCACAAATCAAAAGCAATGTCACTGAGTATTGTATTTCATGATTTCCTCCCACTATGAATTCTTCTCCATATACGCTCACTTATGAGGAACACTGTATTAGTACTGGGTAGGCCCTCCCTTTGCTCTAAAAACAGGCTCAATTGCATAGATTCCACAAGATGTTAGAAACATTCCTTTGAGATTCTGGTCCATACTGACATGAATCCATCATGCAATTCCTGCAGATTTTTCAGGTGCACTTTCATGCTGCAAATCCCCCATTCCATTAAAT
The DNA here is from genome assembly GCA_030068315.1 of Chrysichthys thysi. Taxonomy (NCBI): domain Eukaryota; kingdom Metazoa; phylum Chordata; class Actinopteri; order Siluriformes; family Claroteidae; genus Chrysichthys; species Chrysichthys thysi. The sequence goes on from JAQLOM010000034.1 coordinate 4,983,905, forward strand.
TCAGATCTGGTGACTGGGAAGTCCACTAAAGAATACTGAATTCATGGTCATGTTCATGAAACCAGTTTGGGATGTTTCTTTGTGACATCATGCTGGAAGTAGCCATTAGAAGATGGGCAACTTGTGGTCATGAAGGGATGCACATGGTCAACAACAATACTCAGAAAAGCTGTGCATTCAAGCAATGATTGATTGGTATCAACGGCCCAAAGTGTGCCAAGAAAACTTTCCCCACACCATTAGACCACCTCCACCAGCCTGTGCCTGTGTGCCTCATCAGAAATTGAGATTAATCTGACCAGGCTACATTTTTCTGGTCTTCAGCTTTACAGTCTTGGCGAGTCTGTGCCCACTGCAGCCTCAGCTTTCTGTTCTTGGCTGACAGAGATGGAATCTGACATGGTCTTCTGCTGTTGAAGCTTATCTGCCTCAAGTGTTGATGTGTTGTGCATTGAGATGCTTTTCTGCTCACCACAATTATACAGAATGGTTATTTGAGTTACTGAGCCTGTCTGTCAGCTCAAACCATTCTGGCTATTCTACCTTGACCTCTCTCATCAACAAGGTGTCTCAGGGCCCAGAACTGCTGTGCAGTAGATGCTTTTATACGTACTGCGGTAAACTCTAGAGACTGCTGTGTGTTAAAATCGCAAGTGATGAGCAGTTATCATGCTACACTCAAAATCACAGAGATTACATTTTCTCCCCATTCTGATGTTTGACGTGCACATTAGACAAAGCTGCTGGCCCGTATCTGCATGATTTTATGCCTCACACTGCTGTCACACCATTGGCTTATTAGATAATTGCATGAACGTATAGGTGTATATGTGTTCCTAATAAAGTGCTTGGTGAGTGTATACCTCCAGCTATTCCAAACTTTAACCTCAGTGTCCCAAAGTAAACATTTTTAGTGTATATCTGATTGTTTGTGCGTAATAAAAGCTGCAGGTTTGTGCAAAAAAAAAAAAAAAAACAAACAAACAACAAGATGTCACCAAAAGGTCAAAACTTAGTCAAAAGATAGTCCTATCCTTGTAGGGACATTTGAGCCACTTCAAGATAACCCCCCAACACACACACACACACACACACACACACACACACACACACACGTTTTCCAATGAATTCTGACAGATAAAGGCCATACTTTAAAATTCAGAATGAAGAGAATGAAGATGTTTGGTATTCTATGCTGAATTCACTTTTGTTGCAGGTCGCCGGTGAAATAAGTAAACAGTGACTGACAAAGCGCGCTCGAGACATGCCCAGACAAGCGCGCGCGTCCGCGTGGATGTCCCGCCTCTGACAGGCAGACGGTGATGACGTCACCCCCTGCCAAATATAGCGCGTTGCTGGCGCCACGGGCCCCGCCCACCGTCGCAAGCCCACGCCTTTATTGGTGCGCCTCCATTGTCAATCACGTGATCAAGCCGAGGCCGTTGTTATTGTAAACAGGGCGCTTACTTTCTACAGGCGCTCGCGCACATACGGTCTAACCTATCGTGGAGCTTTGTTCAGGCGCCGCAAGGATCAGCAAAACATTACCAAATTTTATAGTTTGAATATCGGTGCAAAAATACCCATTCGAATAAGTCAAAAATCCGATTTGATTGAGATCTAAATAATTGTTGATAAAAGCACGCTTATTCAAAGCACCGGCAAGCTCCTGTCTTAGATGTCATCTGGCTCAAAGCCCGGCACACACATCAACTGTAACGCGTTCAGTTTGGAGTATTATGTCCTTTTTAAGTGGCATGTCATCATAAAGGTGAATTCCTCCAGGAAGACTCTTCATCTAGCCAAGATTTGGCATCATTGCGCCTCAGAAGTTTTCCATGTGCTTTGTGCTATCAGAATTGATTGCTAAGCTTGTTCCTGAGCGCTGTGTGCAGGAACTAAGGCTTCACCACGCGCGCTTCCATCTCAGGAAGTCCAGAAGGAGTTTTTCCGCCTTAACTCGCAACCTGCTCCACTTCTAACATATCTCACTCGAAGGACCCCGCACGAGTCTATTTACGCTGGGTGTATCCCCTTCAGTCATTCATACTGCTAAAGAAACCCATAGACATAGTTTCAAAATAATAATAATAATAATAATAAAAGAGAAGTTGATATGCTTAAGATAGGCATCTTACCCTTTGAAGAGACACGCGAATGTACAAAGTGGTATTCCTTTTGGGAAAGACATAATAATAAAAAAAAAAAGTACCAAATGCATTCACCACCATTACCTCGCAGGGTTAAAAACCAAACCCAGACAATAATAAGTAATAATTTCGCATGGCGACGGCTAACTGTGAGTTGATTTATTGACGTTTCACCGGGCATTGAGGAAGTTCTTTTGTTCCAGTATTTATACACAGCGTCAAAGTTGCACGCTCAGGAGGCGGAGCGGCGCCGAGAGAAAGGAAGGACGGAAAAAGAGACCAAGCGCACCCGACATATAGACACATAAACCCTTTGGCACCATTTCCACCCAAAGCAGTGGATACTTCACCTGTATCACCGGCTCAAACTTGAAGCGCAACGTGACTAGCAGAGCAGGGGCGCTCGAGCCGACCTTTATCTTTGGCAAAACACACAGGACTGCGTCCATAGGGAGCTACAGGACTACACAGGGGGTCAAAATAGGATCCTGGAGTATGACATAAGCCATATACATCATGCATTACTTGATGCGCTGCATGGGCTGTGTATACGTTAAGTGCTCCGAGGAACCAGAATGTCCGCGTATACAATACACGTGAGAGACTGGGACAAGTTCACATGCAACCCCGTGGTTACTGGGATACACGTTATGCTGTGCGTAGACTGCCTCTTTCTTCCGATCACCTCTAGTAATAGCCTACTGTTGCTATAGAGTTGCATCACTGTACGTCTTGAAATTTTGTGACTTGATATGTATGCCTTATTAAATCATTTTTCTGTTGCTCAAAACGTGTATTGCGATATATGTTCATGTTCTGGGTGCTGTGTGGACCTTTTTAATGCGATGACTACATTATTAGCAACTATCTACAGAAGTCATTAGAATATGCATTTAAAAAGGCGATTGCAGTAACGAACTCATTTGTTTTCTTTCAAATGGAGCCCTGGTTTAGGCTTTTCTAAGTATGGTTTTGGACTGGACTTGTTTCTCGTTGCAAATAATCTGACATAAGCCTATATTAGTGTAATGGTGATAGTTAAATGACTAAGCAGGCGTGTCTCGTTCACCTGTTCCGATTCTTACTGAGTGCGTAAACTGCGTCTTAATCCTGAAGATTATAGATTATAGCCTATCGTGAGAACTAATAAGGAGTATAGTGCTAACAAGTAAACAGTGTAGTGATCCCTAGTGAACAGTGTAGGGATGATTAGTGAAAAGTGTAGTAATAACTACTGAACAGTGTAGGGATAATTAGTGAACAGTGTAGGGATAATTAGTGAACAGTGTAGTGATAACTAGTGAAAAGTGTAGTCATAACTATTGAACAGTGTAGTGATAGCTAGTAAACAATGTAGTGAAAAGTGTAGTCATAACTACTGAACAGTGTAGTGATCCCTAGTGAACAGTGTATGGATAATTAGTAAACAGTGTAGTGATAACTAGTGAAAAGTGTAGTCATAACAATTGAACAGTGTAGTGATAGCTAGTAAACAATGTAGTGAAAAGTGTAGTCATAACTACTGAACAGTGTAGTGATAGCTAGTGAACAGTGTAGGGATAATTAGTAAACAGTGTAGTAATAACAAGTGAAAAGTATAGTGATAACAATGAACAGTGTAGTGATAATTAGTAAACAGTGGAGTGACAACTAGTGAACAGTGTAGTGATAATAAGTGAACAGTGTAGTGATAATTAGTAAACAGTGTAGTGATAACTAGTGAACAGTGTAGGCATAATTAGTAAACAGTGTAGTGATAACTAGTGAACAGTGTATTGATAACTAGTGAACAGTGTAGTGATAACTAGTAAACAGTGTAGTGATTACAAGTGAACAGTGTAGTGATAATTAGTGAACAGTGTACTGATAACTAGTGAACAGCCTAGTGATAATTAGTGAACAGTGTAGTGATAACAAGTAAACAGTGTAGTGATAACTAGTGAACAGTGTAGTGATAACTAGTAAACAGTGTAGTGATTACAAGTGAACAGTGTAGTGATAATTAGTGAACAGTGTACTGATAACTAGTGAACAGCCTAGTGATAACTAGTGAACAGTGTAGTGATAACTAGTGAACAGTGTAGTGATACTTAGTGAACAGTGTAGTGATAACTAGTGAACAGTGTAGTGATAATTAGTAAACAGTGTAGTGATAATTAGTGAAAACTCGTGAACAGTGTAGCTGACAGTTTGGGTGGTTGTTTTGGACTACTGTCCTATTATGAATTGTTAGTTAACTGCTCTTCTGTTATGACCTGTAGTAGCTGCGTTAATGTTTATACATAATGGTCATATGAGATATGTATCCTAAACCTCGGGATATAAGATTGCGTTTAAAGCATGTGTCTTTTTTAAACACTAAAAGTATTGATTCAGGGGTGTATTTTTTCTCGTGGGCTCGTGAGCTACATTGGTTGAAGGAATGTTGTAAATAGTGTAATTGTTTCTAACCATAGGCTGATTGGAAGCTAAAGCACAACCCTGCACTACAGCACTACATGCTGTTTTACTCTGGTGGGCACTTGGCGCACGAGTTCAGGGCTATTTATGCAGCAGAAATACAAAGCTGGGGCACCAAACTGTTGACACAGCTGAGGTGATGCTCTCGGCATTTTCCACAGATGCTTCCTATGTTTGCCTTTAAATGCACAAAAGCTGATTACCTGCGCAGCCTAGCTTCAGCTCATGTTTTGTTTTGTTTTGAATCCTTTTTTTTCAGGTGTAGAGGACCTGCATTAAATATCGACACAACTGACAGTGTTTCAAGAAGTACAGAAAATACACCAAGCTATAAACCATGGGAAATATGATTGAAGTGATTTGGTCGTCTTTTCAAATTACTGGGCTGTAAGTTTCTCCTAACTTTCAACTTGTCAGGATTTGAAAATAGCTATGAGAAAAGTAGATTTCAGTGTGTTCTTGTGTGCTTTTTTCCTGCTGTAACGAAAGACAACTCTTTGGGCAGCCAGTATGCGCAGTGCATGTCACGTTTTCTCAACCTAAAATTTGACAAAGCTCCAAATGAATACTTTTAGTCTAACCTACAGCAGAAAAAAAACAAGACGAAACGGATATACACTAATGTGAAACACTGAAGTACTTTTAGTGTGTGAATTAAAGGCACGTTTTGAAAACCGCACATTAATCGTCATTTGTTCAGAGTCATAGATTTCACGCCTAATTGGTCAGCCTTTCAATTTACAGACAAAACTCAGAAGCAGCTTGATGCACTGCCATGAAATCATCCAGAGTTTAGGATCAACCTAACTGTGGGTTGGTTTGCATTCACACCATGGAACTCATCCAGTAAAAAACAAACAAACAAAAAAATCCACATAGTTAATTGCATAGTCGACTTCCAGCAATATTTTATCTGACAAATGAAGTAGAAAGAAGAGCTGGCCATGCATCCTGTACAACTCCATCAGAGGTCTTGCACAAGCTCGTTTTTTTTTTTTTTTTGTGGAAATACTGCTTTGATCATCCTCTGTCCTCTGAGAGAGACAACACTACATTACACTACACAACACTACATTACACAACACTACACTGCACTACATAACACTACACTACACTACATAACACTACACTACACTACACTGCACTACATAACACTATACTACACTACACAACACTACACTGCATTACATAACACTACACTACACAACACAGCACTACACAACACAGCACTACACTACACTACACAGCACTACACTACACTACACAACACTACACAACACTACACTACATAACACTACACTACACTGCACTACACTGCACTACATAACACTACACTACACTACACAACACTACATTACACTACACAACACTACACTACATTACACTACACAACACTACATTACACTACACAACACTACACTACACAACACTACATAACACTACAATACACTACACTACACTACACTATACTGCACTACATAACACTATACTACACTACACAACACTACACTGCATTACATAACACTACACTACACTACATAACACTACGCTACACTACACTGCACTACATAACACTACACTACACTACACAACACTACACTACACTACACTATACAACACTACACAACGCTACACTACACTACATAACACTACACTACACAGCACTACACAACACAACACTACACTACACTACACTACACAACACTACACTGCACTACATAACGCTACACTACACTACACAACACTACACTGCACTACATAACACTACACAACACAGCACTACACTACACAACACAACACTACACTGCACTTCATAACACTTCACTACACTACACAGCACTACACTACACTACACAACACTACACTACACAACGCTGCACTACACTACATAACACTACACTACACAGCACTACACAACACAACACTACACTACACTACACGGCACTACATAACACTACACAACGCTACACTACACTACACTGCACTACATAACACTACACTACACTACACTGCACTACATAACACTACACTACACAACACAACACAGCACTACACTACACAGCACTACACAGCACTACACTACACAACACTGCACTACACAACACAACACTGCACTACATAACACTACATTGCACTACATAACACTACACAACACTACACTGCACTACATAACACTACACTACACTGCACTACATAACACTGCACAACACTACACTACACAACACTGCATTACACTACACAACACTATACAACACAACACAGCACTACACTACACAATGCTACACTACACTACATAACACTACACTA
>JAQLOM010000034.1:5065133-5075402 GCA_030068315.1 Chrysichthys thysi
ATATATTCCGGGGGGGAAAACATTTAATAATATTGGAGAATGATCATTTGGTAATAATGAAACATATGTACATGTAAAGTAATTTTTTTTTTAATTACTGTATTTTAATTATTACTCTTTTGGAGAGCCCAGCAAAGATACAGTTACAGTCAAAGGTTTGCATACATGGACAAGAATGTAATTTTAATGATTTCTCTGAACTATTATTTTTCTGGGAAAAATATGATTGTACAACATATGCCTTTAATTTAAAAAAAAAAACAAGAATTTGGGCCACAAATGTTAATTTATTTTAGGTTTTCAAGGTCAAAGTTGTTAAGGTGTATTTAAACAAATATACATATGGTGTATGTATATTTTTGACCATGTATGTATAATATTTACACAATTCCTGATTTCAGAAAACACAAAATAAATTAAAACTTAGTCAACGTAATTCCTATTTTGCTTTCTGTTAAAGTTGTATGTTACACAATCAGTCTTTCCAAGAAAGATAACAGTTCAAAGACGTCACTGAAAGCCCAATATTGCCACTACACTGATTTCCATGATGATGTCATGTAAACTTCTGAAAGAAGCTGTATGCAGATCTGTGCACAGCATGCAGTCTGCTTGAGCTATTTAGTGCAGAGACACTATAAATAATAGCATTTTTACTGTTTGAACAGAAATATGGTAGAAATATTGTCTTATTTTGATGTTCACTAAGGAACTGTTTAGATTATTGGAACTAACAACTGACAAAAAAATAGTGCATCTTAGTATTCATATAAAATTAATGATCTTGCTTTTTATTCCATGGACAGGGTTGTCGAGCATACAGTAAATCACACACTGATATAGACATTTCAGAGACATTAAAGTGAGCATATTTATTTCTTAAAACCAAGTAAACAATTTAAATTTGTTTGAAGGCAAACTATATATTATGACAGAATAATATAAATATTGACACTGAGTAATACATAGATTGACACAAAAATACTACAGCATCACCAAATCACAGATATGTATATAAAAAAACTCACTCATGCATTCATGGCTGTGTGTGTGTGTATGTGTGTGTGCGCTTGCGCCCAGGGGGTGGGGAATAGTTTTACTAATTCTTAAGGTAGTTCAGGATTAAGTTTCTGTTTGTGTGTTTGTGTGTGCATGTTTGCACATGTGTATGTGTGTGTGTGGTTGGTGGGTGTCTAGATGTCTAGCAGCCATGACCTGCTTCTTTCTGCAGAAGGGCCTCTTCAGTACGCAGGGGGAAGGTGTCAATGATGTTGAAGATCTCTGCTGCTGTGACAGGGTACGTGTAGCGCTGTTTGTCCACTCCCTGTTTGTCCAGCAGCACCAGATTAAATGAATTCTGAGGCATCTGCAGCAGCATTCTGTACAACATACACAAACACACACTGCTCATGTGCAGATTCTGAACACTTTGAAGACAGTGCTTGCTTATGTTTCAAAAATTGTTTGAGGCCACAGCTGGATATAGTGGTGCATGGTGCCATGCAATGCACTGACTGATAAACTGCCCATCGTAAGTGTAGTAATGCTTTGAATGTAACAAACTATTGCTAGAATTGGAAATGTAGGTAGTGAACATAGATAAGGGGAATGATCCAGTGATCCAGTGATGTTATACTAAATATCAGCACTCTTGGGATGCCATTTGTTCAATTGAATTAGTGAACCACAGCTAACTGTTGTATAATTAAGTTTGAATATCATGAATTCTTTTGCCTAATTTTCAAGAACATGAGTACCAGTAGCAAATAAGCTAATGCTACACAAAAGAGTTTGAGATCATTTTCACACTTAAATTCTTTTGGGATAAAAGAGCCTAGGATTAGTCCAGAAAACCAATTTATGCTCTCTTTCTGCCAATTGCAGTGTGATCCACATTGTGTATATAAGCTATAAGCTCTCTGCCCTCAATACCAAGTAATTTGTTAGTGTCAACTTGTTTTGTTACTTTGTGGTTACTTTCTTTCTTCTCTGGTGACTGGTAATTTTCATTACTGCAGGGAAATTGTTCATATGGTCACCAGAGAAGAAAGAAGGCACTGAAATTAGCTGTAACTGAGTACTGCAATTAGGCGTTACACCTTTGTGGTGTAAAAGCTTACACTGAGAGCATCACAAAAAATGCAGGAAATCGATGTGTAGAAATCTTATACGAATATGACTCCTCGTTTGTAGGTATTCCTGCACAATGTAGTGGAATGCATCTGAAGAGTACTGTTTATTTCAAATGAACTGTTGGTACCAAAGGAAAATATTTTACCTACCATTATGTAAATCTCCATGGATAAAGTTTATGGAATTGCAACATTGGTACACAGGAATCACAACATAGTTCAAAAGGAATTACAGTATATGAGAAAGTAAAGCACTCCACTAAAGAGTTCCTCCACAAACGAGACCAGGACTGCTTCTGGGTGAGGAAATTCAGACCAATTGTGCCATTCTTTGTGAGATCTCTATATTGTGTGCAGGAGATTGAGGCATATTTAACAGTACATGTTATGCAATTCTGTTCAATTAATTTTTGCCACCTGAGAACCCCTGTTCAGGATATTCAGATATTTATTGTCAGATTAGAGCATACCTGAGCTGTAGGGCCAGTCCTGGAGAGATGCGTTGGTATCTAATGCGTCCTATTTGAGCTGGAAACCTTCCCACTAGTTCAATCACAGTCACATGCCTTAAGTCCAAGCCACATTGTGCTTGCTGAAACACACATTCACACATATTCAAAACTCGGTCTCAGGAATCCATGAGATCATTCCACATCTTCTAGGTTTAGTGAAGTGAAAGATCTTTTACCTGTAAATTAATCATTTGGAATCTGTAGTAATGGTTGGCTGCGGTGGGGGTGGATATTATAAGCAAACGACGTTTCTCATAAAACTGGTCCAGTAGTTGAGCAGCAGATCGCAAGCCAACATTAATGTTCATTGCTGTAATTAATAACAAGCAACAGGAAATTATAACTGCACAATTGACTCTTTGTTTTCATTGTCTTGTTGCCTGTCAATTTGTAATACTACTATCCTCTATAATACGTAAAGCAGTAAATGATGAGACAGGGTGTACAACTAGAGCAGCATTATTTAGCTCACTGGTTAACTTGTGCACAGCCTACATATTCTAATATAATGAGAAGACAAAGAAGGGATGGAATCTATCAGAATGTATTGTTTTTTAATAATCAATCATTCATTTTCTCCTCTTTTTCTGGTAAGTGTCTTACTGATGCTCAAGGGCAGATCTTCTAACCAGTAAGTTATCTCTACCTGTTAACGCTAAAATTTGTGAAAGTCTTGCAGCATGCTCTTTGGAAAGCCAAAGAGACAGCTTCCAATTATAGCTTCCAATTATCAGACAGTTCTCTTATAGGTGTACAATCTTCTTAGATTCTTCTTCGTGAACGTCGTCACTGAGAAACCTGAAGCAGAAAAGTACATATTTTTGCAGATATGGGGCAGTATGTTTATTATGTACTATACTGGCAAATCATTTGGGTGGAATTTGGATGGCTTCAATCAGAGGTTCCCTACTGCATCTTGAAGCAAAACAGTGAAATGTAAATTTAACCTCTAAATGGCATTAGTATGGTAAACCTTTACAAATGCAGAACATTAAGCTAATGGAGAAAACCAAGCTGCTAAACATGAAAAAAATGGAAGGTTGTAAGATGCAAATAAAAAGGTAAAATAAATAGAAGAGGAAGAGTGAGGGGGATTTGCCCGAAATAGCACCAATTTCCACCACTGATGAAATGAGTAAGTGACAGCGCCACAGTTTGTGTAGCAATTAAGTAACTAGCCTTTAATATAAGTTTTACAATTTATATTTAAAAATTTGAATGTCTCTAATGTACCAATTGAATGAGTTTTGGTGTCATACTTTTTGACAAAATGTTTTCATTGACTTGCACCATAAATAGCAAGTTGATATTAAATGCATAATTGACTTTATGTGCAAAATGTGGCCTGCATGTAATTGGCTACCTTGCGAGCAAGGCTTGCATGTAATTTCTGAATTTCTATAGATCTGTTTAAAAGAAAAATGTTAGGCTTATTCAATACTTTACATTGCCTCATTGACTTTTAACCATTAGAGGTCTTTTTTTTTAACCTTTTTTTGGTTGGTCTCCTTTTATAATGTTTGTATAACCTCAACCCTGTGAGGTACAAATCAAGCTATATAAATCTTTTTTTTAAGGCCAGCCTGCTATCAGAATATGTATGTAGGAGTGATGTCACATGCATGTATAAATAGTTATATAACCATAAAGGCAAAAGAAAAAAATAAAACAGAAATTGAATCTCATAGAAAATTACTCAAATCACACAGAGACCAATACAGAAATAGCTTTTTGGCTTGTGAAAATTATTCCACCAAGTCTTGACAATCGGGGGGAAAGAGCATTCTAAAAAAATAGTTAAAGTTCCACCAGAATTAAGCCTTTATAAACTCTCCCACACTCTTATAACCATTACCTGCACAATTATACAGCATAAAGCCTTTATATTCTCTTAGATATTGGGTAAGATTCATTGAAATTATGTACTGCAAGTACAGTAAACACAGCTGACATAGTATACGAACAAAAAGTATTGTATATCATTGAGGAGTTTTATTTATAAAAAATATGCAAAACAGTTTTAAAGCCATTATTTTTTCCTGGTAGAGAACATTGTGATAGGCAGTTGCTGGCATTTGTGAACTGCAAAGAACAAATCATTTGTAGGTCCCATTCTTCCACCAATGACTGAAGCTCTTTCGCTAACCATAAAATGGTGGCGAGGTGCTCGAGAGTTAGGCCGCCTTCTTCTTCTTCTTCTTCTTCTTCTTCTTCTTCTTCTTCTTCTTCTTCTTCTTCTTCAAAGTGTGCTCAATCCTCCTCTTGTTCTTTCTCTTCCTCGCTCGCCGACTTGTTCATTTCGGCCAGATCTTCGTCAGTCAGCGGTTTTGAGTAGATCTCGAGCAGCTCAACAACGTTGTCGGAAGTCATGTCATCAAAGCCTTCTCCTCCTAGCTGTTTTGCCAGATTAACTGCCTTATCAGCCACATAGTGATGAATTTCTTTGGCAGAAAATCCCTCGTATCCATTGACCACTTCTGACCAAAATCTCTCCCAGCAGGCAGTGACAGTCACCTTCTTCATGTCCTTCAGTGCTCTCTGTACATTCACCAGGCATGATGCAATGGGGTAATTCTTCCAGTAGTCCGTCAGGGAAAAGTCTTCATCTGTTTCCATGGCATCAACCATGTGTCGCAGGGCGTTCTTAGTGTACAGTACCTTGAAGGCCCGGATAACCCCTTGATCCATTGGATGAAGCAGTGGTGCTGTATTTGCTGGAAAGAACTCTACTTTTACCCCTTGGAAGGAAAGATCCACGGGATGACCTCCGGCATTGTCCAGCAGTAAAAACACTTTGAACTCAAGGCCCCTTTCTGCCAGATAGAGCTTTACCTCCATGATGAAACAGTGGTGAATCTAATCAACCATCAGGAGATTCGTAATCCAAGCCTTCGGGTTGTGCACGCAGTAGACAGGCAGCAGGTTCTTATTCTCGTTTTTCAGGGTCCGGAGGTTTTGGACTTGTAAATGAGCCCAGGCTTCAGCAAAAAGCCCGCAGCATTGCCGCACATGACTAGCGTGACACGGCCTTTATGAGCCTTACAGCCCGGGGCTCTTGCTTCCTCCTTTGTGATAAAAGTACGAGACGGCATCCGCTTCCAGAATAGGGACATGTCATCCATATTGAACACCTGCTCTGCCTGATATCCACCTTCTTTAATGATGTTCTTGTAGGTGTATAAATTTCTGCTGCGGCTTTGTACTCCAAGCCAGCCTTTCCATGGAGAGTTACACTGGCCAAGTTAAATCGCCTCTGGAATTTTTCAGTCCAGCCCTTGCTGGTGGCGAAGTCACTTTTCTTGCTGGGGGAGTCTGCAGAAGTTCAAGGTTGAGGGTCATCCTCCAGCTCATCCCTGCCATTCGCAAACATTTCATGAAGCTGCTTCTCTCGGATTATATGGGTGTCCACAGGGATGTTCTTCTTCTGGCAGTCCTCAATCCAGAGTCCTAAAGCAGATTTCATCCAGACAACAGCCTTGTTACGCACGCTTAGTACTCGTTTGGCGCCCTGGTTATAAGACACTGCGGCCATAGCTCTTATCTTCTTTTCAGCCTTTTTTATGTAGTGAACCGTGGACTCATTGATGCCATAATGGCATCCTACAGTGGTGCAGCTGGTCCTTTCCTTTAATTCCAAAAGTTTTACCTTTTTGGTGATTGTTAGCATCTTCTGTTGGCGCATGGGCATGGCCATGGAAGAAGCAGAAGGTGCAGATAGCTTTTGGGACATAATGAAGGGCTTTACTACCCACAAAACACTCAGCGAAATACGTTGATGCTGAATGAGCGAGACGTGAGATGCTGGCTAACTTGGTGACCTACATACACAGGTGAATCCAATTGGGCGTGACCCCCCCGCCCCGTAGACCGTCCCGGTAGTGGCAACATTTTAACAATGACAACCCCCCCACCCCCCCAGTCTACCCGAAATGTCCCCAGTTTGCTTCCCAGAAATCTGGTCACCTTAAAGTACAGTAAATGTGTTATGTAATTTATAGAAATGAATAGATGATAATGTAAGAAAAGTGGAAAACCATACTTGTTTAGGAATTATTTCAAGAAGTAATATGCTCTAAATTGGCTGTTGTAGCTGAAAATATGAAACAGCTTGTGTGCAAATACATAACACTTTCTTGTAAATATATAAATATCTAAAAATATATTAGCTAGCCCCACACCCAACCCTACCCTAACAGGGGGCTCAGGATCACACACACACATGCACACACTTGCACACTCACACTCACACCTATGGGCAATTTACAGTAGCCAAAGTTGGAGGAAACCGGAGTACCTGGAGGAAACCCACGCAGGCATGTGATGATCAGGTTGACCCGGGGACCTTCCTGCTGTGAGGCAATCTAACCTCTACACCACCTTGCCATAATAACATTAATAAATATAGCTATATGACCATTGTTATTCAAATGCATTTGTAAGTAAACGACACAAACCAAAACTTCCAATTGGCTGTAGCAGCTGTTAGGTATTGTGTTTACTTGCTTTACATACGTGCACAGCTGGTTTCCAGGCCAGACCATTCCATATTGAACTGGCAAACTCGGGCAGCGCTGCCTCTGATCTCATAACCTCCCAGGCAGCGGAAATTACATGTTGCCCCATAATTATCACCTGCACTGTCACACTTCATCCAGCCATTTTCAGGCACTGAGAGGGGAGTGCATCGGCGGACTGTGATGTGGAAACATAAATATAAATATTAAACATACCCAATACACACACACACCCAATGTATACTTTTATGCACCATTATATAGAAATATAGAAATATATATATAGAAATTAAGGCTTTCTATTTAGCCATTTAGTTGTATCAGGTGTGTTTGGACCTGGAAAATTACTAATGCTGTGTTCGACTTGTCTCAAAATTGGAAGGTTGAACTTGGAAATTACATGATATCCAAGCTTGGCACCTTTAAGATACAAAGTGGGGAAAATAACATGGACATTTCAATGAAACCTTGTATTATGTTAACTAGCATTTTGTTTGTAAGTTAGCCAGCTAACATTTGCTACAAATCTATCAGCAAGAGTTTATGATGTGGTTTCTTTCTCAAAACTAAATGGTCAATGTTATATATTTAACCAACTCTATTGTCAGTGTTCATTCTAGTATAAACCCTCACTTTATAAGTGATTAAGTGACATTTTATTTCCTGTTAATGTGTTTAGCCATGATGTCATATGCAATCAATATAGCATAAAATGTGTAGGAAAGGGGATACTACAGGACTAGGGATGAGAATCTGTACTTTGGTGTATTAATTATAGTGCACAGTCTGCTATACATTCAAACATCTCATTATTCTCATTTATTGTAATAAATTTATGAATGTGCTTAATGAACTGGAACCATGACCTGAGATTGCAAATCAAGACCAAATAAATATAGGCTACTAATGCTTACCGCAGGACCCTGACCATTACAATCTATTCTAGTCTACAGGTTGGGAATATGTCAATTTGGGCATAAGATACATTGTTCATATATTTTTCACCTTTTACTCTGATGTTAAAGTTGCAGGTAGCTTTGTTTCCAGCCCGGTCGAACACAGTGTAGGACTGTTTATGGTTTCCCTCTGTAAAGTGTGTTCCAGGAGGTTTCCCCTTTAGTATTACACTGAAAAGCACAAAATTGTTCATCATTATGTGTTACTTTACAGAGCCAGAAGAGCTGTAGTTAAACACATATCACTCAACACATCTCCAGAATACAGTACAACCTGTAATCTGTGCATTAGTTGGCTTTGTACTAAATCAGACAGGATTTGAAAAAGAACAGTAAGAATAAAGAACAAAATGTCAGCGTAAATCTGTAAGTATTTAAACTATTTTGATTTTTAGCTGTGGATTGTTTTAAATGCACAAGGAATTTAACAAAAGGAATAGAGTTGTGGCATGTATGCAGGTAAAGATAGGTTACCCAGAAGATGACAATCACCACCAAATGCAAATCACTGATAAGCATCAAGCATAAACACAAGCACCAAACAAGTTTAGCCTGGTGTTGGGAGATTAGAAGTTCAAATACCAGTGATGCCAATGCCAAATGAAAAAACTGTCCAAAAGTGAAAAAAAAAATAGGCAGTTGATGGAAATTAATAAATGGCCAAACTGGGGAGAGAATATGTAGAAAAAGCTTGCACAGTATTGAAGCCTGAAGTTCAGTCCTGATGTGAGATGGACAACTTACCCTGTACCAAAGACATATACCGGTAATTATATAAGATCAGTAGTGCGTGAGTGCCTGTATGATTTCATACTAACTCTGTGAGTATGCCATCTGCTGTGTCTTGGCCCTCAGGCGTATCCCAGGTCACTTTTGCAGTCACTTTTCCTGGCTCAGCTGTCTTCTCTTTCACATTTGGACACTTAATGACTGGAGCATCCAGATCTGTGAAAACAGGCATCTTAGAAACTTAGAGCAGCTTCATTTTTTCAATGTATATGGATTTTCTAAGTTTGTTTTTGGGTCATGATCAATTTATCCACCTAGACACACAGACTGGCCATGGCTCCATGTCTTGCTGCTTTGGCATGTGACCCTGCGGTCTCCACGGAGTGTGTATCCTGGTGAACAGAAGAACTGGCAGTTGGAGTTGTAGTAGGAACCGTCTGAACATTTAAATCCACCATTAGATGGCATGGACAGTGTTGGACAGCGGACCTCTGAAAAAACACAGTCCAGTCAGTTAAGCAAGTGCCGATGTGTTTGCACAGTCAGTATTAACATTATGCTTATGGAAAAGCTCAACATGTTGCTGTTTATTGTCTGTGTTACGTTAAATATCACAATCAAGTGTGCCTTAAGGCTAACATGAACTTTATTGCCTAAATCACATTGGGGAAAAAAGTGAAACTAAATTGTTTATTATATTATAGTCTGTTATTCTTTTGATTAAACCTGTGCTAGAAGCACTGCACCATCTAATATGTGTATATAGATTTTGCCTGTGTGAGGCTGACCTCTGCAGATGTATTTTCCTGACCACTGTTTGCTGGCCATGCAGAGTATCTCACTGCTGCCATGGAGCTCATAGCCTCTCTTGCAATGGATCTTACAACGGGTTCCCAACACGTTCTTATAATGCTCACCACGTGGCGTTTGGCAGCTTACATGCCCATGATTCACTTTGACTGGGGCACACCATGGCACACCTACAAAAAACCCATAATTTAGGCACCGACAAACACTAAAGAAGGTCACACACCTAATGGTCTACACAACCATGATTAAAACTTATCACATCATGATCTTCTGTAAAAATTACCCCCAAAACATGTAACAACATGTAACAACAGTGTGTTACACACACTTACCTTGACTCACTGTTAGCCTTTGGAGTGGTCATGGATAAAAGCAGAAAGGAGCAATGAAAATTGAAGATAAATTAGCCAGTAAGAAGGAGAGAGGAATCAGAAACATGGCGAATAAAAAGCCACTGTGGGCTTGTTGAGGACATGCTCCAAATTACCAAACACAATTTGCGTGATGCAGCCAGAAAGTTTGCTAAAGGTATAAGGGGCAGGAAATGTGTGTGTGTGTGTGTGTGTGTGTGTGTGTGTGTGTGTGTGTGTGTGTGTGTGTGTGTGTGTGTGTGTGT
>JAQLOM010000034.1:5272942-5283325 GCA_030068315.1 Chrysichthys thysi
ACCACCACTGTGTATTCATCCGCTGATGAAATACAGTGCATACTGTTTTATTTCGATTTAAATGTTCTTTTAATGTTAGAATTAACATTTTTTTTTTAAATTATATTTTATATTCCAGAGTCCCACGAATGCCAAAAAATTCCGTGAATCAACATTTGAAAATCCGCGATGCACTGAACCCACGATAGGTGAACCGCGATATTGTGGGGGTTCACTGTATATTCTCGATTTATTAAACATTTAATAGCAAATTCTGCTCCAACCAGTTGTTCCAGGATTAGATTTTGAAGAGGGCCTTTTAACCAAAATGCTAAAAACGGCTAAGAGTGTTCCGACACTTTTGACTGCCAGGACATATAAGACGGAGTCTGAAAATACGTCGGTTATACACTCTTAGAAAAAACAAGGGTTCTTTAAATAGATTCATAAAGGGGGTTGGACATGAAACCATCTCCGACACAGAAATACAGAAGGGCTCGACATTAAACTCTTAAAAGGGACAAAAATATACATCCCTTTTTCCCTTTCACCCGAGTGTATAATATTAAGTCTAAAATAATAATCTTTGCTTCCAGCTTTTCGAATTTAGCCATCTCATGGAGATCATTAAAATCCTATAGAAATGTTCTCTGAAGGCTCACCTTATGTGTTTATATTTGCTGTTGTTTTTGTTTTTAAATCTTGCATATTTCTATGGCCTGCCCACAGCTGAGAACATCTGTAAAAACCTTATCAATATTGGCAGCATATAATACATTAACGATCTTAATGTTTATCCCACAGAGCTCCCAAGTACTCGAAAATGATTACGGGTGCTGCTCAACTTACGAACAAGTTACGTTCCGGAAAGCTGTTCATGTACTGAATTGTTCGTAAGTCGTTATTTTGCCATTTTTCTATTGTTAGGATTATTATTATTGTCTTTAATATTATTTCCATTACTATTATTATTATCTTTAATATTATTTTCATTATTATTAATACTATCATTATTATTATTATAGAGAAATTCTACTGAAACTCAATACAGTCACGGTAATGTACGGTTCTCAACACTGAAACATATTTTAATAATAAATACAGGTGCTCCCCGAGTTACGATGGCCTGATTTACGATTTACGAAGTTACGATAATGATTGCAATGCTCTAAAAATTGTAAAATATTTAGGAAATATTTCAAATTCGCTGGCAGGCACTGCTGGATGTTCGGACGACGCCCAGAAGTACACGGACGATGCCCGGATGTACGCGTCACTCGCCTTGCGTGATGCCTCACTCTCTCCCACAACTCACAGAGTTACCTTGTGTATCGGTGTACTGTACATTGCATTACTGCGTGTTTTTTGTGTGCTTCAAGAGTTAATTTTAATTCCAAAGCATGTCTTCTACAGGAAAAGACTCTGAGGTAGGCTACGCTAAGCTAGGCTAAACTGGGCAAAGCGAGGCTGAGATACCTTGCTATGCATAGTGGTTCAACACAGTGGTTCGACATATGATATTTTCGACTTACGATGGGTGTGGCAGAGCACATCTCCATCGTAACTGGAGGACTACCTGTACTACAATAATAAAACCTTCTTACCAGAAACAAGCGTGTTACCAAACTGCCGCTCTCGGGTGGCGTGCGGTGCCGCCCGCCGTGGGTTACGGCAAAACGATGTACTACACCGAAGGTACGCAACTCAAAATTCGGACTTGCGGAAGTATTGTGAACGTGATTTTAACTTACACCGCAGTCTGTTCGTATGTCTGAATGTTCGTAAGTAACGGTAGAATCTGTACTCCAAAAGTGTTGAGTCATTTTCAACCCTACTGTTACTTACAGGCTTATTTTAATGCACTTAATACTCTGTATACTAACAGCTAATTCACACACGTGGTCGTTCTCTGAAATATAGGACTTATTAAAGGATTAAACATTTATGTTGATATTTAAAAAAAAAAAAAACCAGAACAAATTATCGGGTCATAGCGGCATCGCAATATGGCATCACCGATTGTCATTTGTGTTCCTTTTGCCTCAAACCAGGATATTATAATCATCACATCATGATGCATCATCATGATTCCTACAAATAAATCTTACCGTTAAACATGCTGTTAGCCACTGCGCCACAGGGGGCGACGGGAACGCCATTTGTATCGTAAGCAAACGGCTCACAGTATGAACTGGGGGCCTGGAGGGGACAAGACAAACAAATCAATCTAATTACTAGCAATAATGGACACGACTGAACACGAGAACAAAGGGCCAGAGCGGGAGGATGATCAGCAGTGTGAGCGGATCCATATGGACTCGGACCTGAGGGGGCGCGTCGAAAAGAGGACTAATAAGAAAAACTCTCCGGATCAAAGCACAATTCTTGACAGAAAGAGAAAAAAAAGCCACGGGAGAAGGAGAGACGGAGACAAACAGAGACAGCGGGACACTGAGCACCTTCAGGCTATTCTTCCTCCCGACCAGCTGGGCATCATCGCGGGAGTCCATGTACCTGCGCAAGTTCTGGTGGAAATTAATCAGGCCATAGTAGAAGAAGACATCCCCCTGAGAGAGAGAGAGAAAGAGAGAGAGAGAGACAAGCACAAGCACATCAGCTTTGTTTTTCTCTCTATCCGACAGGTGTTCTAAAGAACAACAAGAAACAAGAGTGTATATCAGCCAAAAACCTGCTGCACCGTCTTCCAGCCAGCTAACTTCCTCATGATAATTGATGAATCCTCATTGGGATTCCATAACCGTGGCAGCGAATTGATGAAGCCTGGCCTCAACTAGTTTGAAAGGTGCACGCCGCTGAGCACGAGATGCGCAGAAAGCAAATAATATTAGCGCCCTGAATTAAACTGCATTGTAAAGGTGTAAGCCCTTGAGGCAATCCAGGGCGTACGCAGGATAGGAATTATAACACACCGAGAGACAGGTTTTAATGCTCTCACTGGAAGCTGTATAAACATCATCATCATCATCATCATCATTATTATTATCATCCTTATCCAACTACAGTTATATTCCTGACTCTTCGGCGCCTCAACCTCAGCCTGATAAATCTCAACCAGGGTCTCCAGTCTTGCACATCATGGCCAGTCACACTCACCTTCACATCTACTGGATGGTCAATTTACAACAGCCCATCAACCTAATCTGCATGACTGTGGGAGGAACCCGACACCCAGAAACGCCCCGGGTCGACCCGGGGATCAAATCCGGGACCTTTTTGCTGTGAGGCTGTGTAATGCTGTTGTTCAGAGGAAACTCATTCTGGACAATCACATGCACTCAGGGGCAATAACGAACAGACCGATGAGACGTTTCTGTTGGGCCTGAAGCCGAATGGAATGACTGTGTAGGTTTTTTTTTTTTTTTTTGAAGGTTTAATCTATCAAACATCCTCTCAAATGACTCGAGTCGATATAAAAAGAGAGGAAAGTTTTTTTGTTTTTTTTAAACACCCAGGATCTATTTTTTTCCCAGCTTTGGCCTCGGATGGGCTTTTGTTCTTATCTACAACTACGTCTCTGCAGCTAGTGACCCAAAAAATTGCTTTGCTCATTCCCAGCAGTGTCACGAGTGAAATGGAGAAGCCACATGTGTATAATGCTCTTAAAGAGATGAGATAGTCGAGCTCTGCTCGGGGAGCTCTCCGAAAAATAAATACGCCCAGGTTCCATTTTCAGACGGGCGAAAGACAACACCGTTAAAGTCAGGTTAAAGCAATAAACCCCAGAGAACTTGTGAAGATGATACAAGATGCCCTTTTATCCAAAAAATCCTTTAACAACAAACTTAGTACCCATAGCACACACTTACCAGGAAGGTGTTTGGGATGTTGAAGTTGACGACACAGTCACACCTGGTGGTGGCGTTGGTGGGATATTTGCGCATCTCTAAGCACTGGCCACACGAACCAGCATCTGTGTAGTCAACCTAGTGCGCAGATACAAGAGCAGAAAATATACGATTTCGAGTTATACTAGGGATGGGGTCAAACTCCATCCTCCATCAGATCAGGCTATGCTTTTTTTCCCAGTCGTCAACTGTCCAGTGTTGGTAAGTCCATGCCCACTGCAAGCTCAGCTTTCTGTTCTGGGCTGACGGAGGTGGGACCTGCCGTGGTCTTCCACTGTTGGAGCTCATCCGCCTCAAGGTACGACATATTAAGCATTTTGAGGTGCTTTTCTGCTCAGCACAGTTGTACAGCGTGGTTATTTGAGTTACTGTAGGCTTTCTGTCAGCTTGAACCAGTCTAGATGCTCTCCATTGACCATTCTCATCGACAAGGCATTCTTGTCACCAGAACTGTCACCGCTCACTGGAGGGTTTTTCTTTATTGCTCCAGCAGTTATAGAAATACTCACACCAGCCCATCTGGCACCAAGGATCATGCCACAGTCAAGAGCACGGAGATCACATTCCCACCCATTCACATTACCTGAAGCTGATGGTCCGTATCTGCAGGGCTTTATGCATTGCATTTTTCTCAATTGATCTGGATGATTAGATAACTAGATGAAGGAGGACTGTAGGTGTCTGTATTAATCATACTGAGTGTCATTGTCCGCTCGCCGTAATGGCTTACAGTTCAGGGCTTTTTGAGGGTAAAGCTTGGAAACAGCTTAACGTTGTTGGATATTTTATGGTTTATAGCTTTACCTTTATTCATCTTCTGATGCTTAATCCTGCAAGCCTGCTAAATCATGCAAACTCCACACAGAAAGGCGCCCGGGTCGGCCCCGGGGGATCGACCCCAGGACCTTCTTGCCGTGAGGCGACAGTGCTAACCACCACATTACGGTTTATAATGTTCTGAAATTTTAGCAGATACACGTAATGAATAAAACTGTGTCCATGTGCAAAAATTGGATGAGAATTGGATACAGCCTACGTACCTTGGCACAGTAAGGTGCAGATCATGAATATTTCATTTGTAATGCAGCCTCACTGATAATTCTTATTCCTTTCATGCTAAATGTGAGTATGTTTTTCCAGACAGTTAAACAAAGTGTATTCGTCATTATTCGTCTTCTGAAGCTTAATCCTGTTCAGGGTCGCAGGGGGAAGCTGGAGCTAATCCCAGCTGACTTTGGGCGCGAGGCGGGGTACACCCTGGGCAGGTCACCAAATCACCGCAGAGCGACATACAGAGGCAGACAACCGTTCACACTCACATTCACACCTACGGGCAATTTAGAGTTGCCAATTAGCCTAATTCCCTCTGTGCATGTCTTTGGACTGTGGGAGGAAACCGGAGTTCCTGGAGGAAACCCACACGAACACTGGGAAAACATGCAAACTCCACACAGAAAGGCACCCGAGTCAACCCCAGGGATCGAACCCAGGACCTTCTTGCTGTGAGGCGACAGTTAGCCGCCGTGCCGCCCTTAAACGAAGTGTATATAAACCAAATATCATTAACTAGCTTTTTTTTTTGTTTTTCTCACTCAGACACAAAGAGGACGCAGGCAGCAATCAGTACAGTTCAGTTCTTGAAGGGAAAGAGGAGCTGATGTAAGCAGGTGGATCATTCTGACTGGTATATCTGTAAACCTCTCATCATTTGTACCACATATAGTCCTGCACAAATCAACCCAGCAAAAGGAAAATGGCAGAAATAAAGACTTCAGAAATCCCTTAAACTGAAAGGGGAAAAAAAACAAAAAAAAACAAAAGAAATGCTTTAATCAAGAAACCCGGAAGCGAAGACACTTTCTTACTTCCTGGTTGTGGTTACAAGTTTCCCTTTACGAAGTTCACGACAGCTTGCCTTACACTATGAATATTTTTGACATCCACACATACACACAGAGTAGCTCACCTTCAGCTGGTGTGTGTTCTGGACGGTTATGATGAGCCAGACGCCCAACAGCATACACACCAGAGACAGGGAGTAGAAGATAGGCAGCACGGTGTGTGGTGTCAGGGAGGGAGACCACGCTGGTAACCTTTGCTGTTTAAAGGCTGAGTTATCAGGCCTCCGGCTGAATGGCCCTTCTTTCACCTTCACCTTACCCATCAGCGCGCACACACACACACACACAGGATAAATAGTCCAAAATACTGGATTAAACAAGAGCAAAACACCTATTTCTGTCTCTTCCTGTATTCTTGTTCAACTCCCAGAGTCCCATGCGTGTATGTGAACCTTGGAACCTTTGTTACTTATTAACCACACACACACACACACACACACACACACACACACACACACACAGGTTTCTCACAAACCGAAATCCCCTTTATGTTGCTATTTTTTTTTGCATCATTTTCCCCATTATGTGTAAACCACTCCTCATTCTTAAAGCCTGCCAACATAGACCATCCATACACAACACCGTCTTTGTGTGTGTGTGTACAGTATACGCACAAATGCCTGTAAGAGGATGTTATGTTAATGTTATGTTAATTCCCTGCTGTGAGCACAAACACGATTGTTCTCGTCGTGCAAGAAAAACAACCTTAAACATCATTTGTCCAATCAAATGAGTTTATTTTTAGAGCACTCTGGTGGAGTGTGTGCTTCTCTGGTAGACACACAGCCGGGAGTTACGGAGCACTAAAATATAGAACAAAGCTTTACATAAATAAAAAGAAACCCAGATCAGAGGTGTATTTGTGCAGACGCAGAAGACTGAGAAGACTTGAAAAGCACTTTGTGCTCAGAACAGTGCCATTTTAACAGCTCCTTCTTGACACTTCTTAATGATGCCGGCCTCCATAAGTTTCAGAAGTTCTGCTTTTACCTGCAACACACACACACACACACACACACACACACACACACACACGCACACCAAGAAAAGAGCTTTTGAATGAACAACTATGTAGAGTAGTATCTATTTCAGGGTTTAAGATGTTAAGGCATCGCATGTTCTCCCTCATGCTACTGTACAGCGACGTGTCTGTACGTGCACAAAATATACACATTACTGGTGCGTATTTCTACTTCTTAGAAAGGAAAAAACAAACAAACTAACAAACAAACAAAAAAAAAACCCCACCAAGCACATGATCAAAGATCCCATGTTTAAAAGACTTGCATGATAGTCTCAGGGCTGGTGCAATACCCTGCAAGACAGAGGGATTCGGTGCTGCACGTACAGCTCAACATGAAAGAAACACGCCAGCGTCTTTCAACTTTCTCTCTGCTTTAACGCTCCTGTGCTGTCTGTGCGATTACCACAATCATGGGCCGTTTCAATGCCCTGCCAAAAAAAAAAAAGAACTGAAAACTCCTCCTACGAACGTTTACGTAAAACACATACACTAATAAAGCACTTACAGCTTATCCCATCGCACTGTATTCAGCGTAAGGACAGGTTGAAATCCGTCTAATTCATCTGTTTAGACAAGTCGGGGGGGGTGATACTTTATATTCAAGTGGGTCAAACAAAACTTCAGAGAAGATGTACGCAACCAGTATGAATTTCTTTTTACCGAAAGCTCTCCGGCGTCATGCAAGAGTACACAAGAACAGGCTTCCTCTCATGTCTGTCATCCTAAGGCCCGAGCGCTGAATTCGCATTTATTAAATTCAACGGCTGCCTTTAATATTCCATTACAAGTGCATGTTATATAACTGCTTTTCTGTTCTTTTCGCAGTACAGAGCAAAACGCCGATGTTCTTCCTTCTTCCAAAAACCCTTTGGTGGATAGAGATCGCTGAAGTACTCTCCGTTCACAAAAGAAATAAAATGCGTTAGTTTGCTAGAGTGCAAGGTTGCATCCCTTTCACTGGGACTCGAGAGAGGTGAGATGTATGTTATTTATTGCTGACAGCACTGCACTGATGTGAACCAAATTAAATTAAATGAAAATAAAACATGCGTCCGTTATACTGCTGCATTTTGCTGACACCCATTGTGTTCACTTTCCTCCTTAAATAGGAGCGTCACTACAATTCAATACAAAGTCCTCCTGACTGATCACCTTCAGCCCACGAGGAAACATTTCGGGCTCTTGCAGGATGACAATGCGTCCATCTACCGAGCACAAAAGCTCATCGAGTGGTTTGTTGAGGATGAGAATGATATATGCGTTGGCCTTCACGGTCTCTGGATTTCAACATGACTGAAGACGTGCCGGCCTTGAATAGGAACAATGCATTCACTCGCATAAGGTAGAAACTGTAGCGCAAGTATACAGATGAGCCAAAACCTTATGTCGACTCACAGCAGAAGTGAATAATGCAGATTATTTGGTTTCAAAGGTGTTTGTCAACTTCGGGGACATTTTAGAAGGTAAGAGGGACAGGACAGGGAACAGGGCGGCACGGTGGCTCAGTGGTTAGCACTGATGCCTCCCAGAAAGGAAGTCCTGAGTTCGAGCCCTGTGGTTGACTTTCTGGACGCCTTTCTGTGTGGAGTTTGAATATTCTACCCGAATCTGCGTGGGTTTCCTCTGGGTACTCCTGTTTCCTCCCACAGTCCAAAGACATGTACATCTTCAGAGGTCTCACAGAGTCTATCCCTTGCAGGTAAGTGCTGTTCTGGGAGCAAGCAGGGGCAATAATCAAAATCATATTAGGCAGGTGGTCATGATGTTCTGCCTCATCTGTGTATACACAGGGTTTTGCATTAACCATCAAGTGTTTTTTTCAAAACCCCTGCACAACTGTCAGTCACTCCAGACTCATGTATCGATTGGCTCACCTGCCATTTTTATTGGTGTATGGACGGAAAGACTGCTCTTTTTGTATTGTACAGTAAACCCGTCTTTCGCCGGGGTTATGCTCCAAATCATTCCGCCAAAGATGAAAATCTGCGATACACGGACGGCACCCCTAAATGCCTTTTTTTTTTTTTTTAAATGGATTAAGCCCTAAATTGTCCTCCCACACTCTTTAAACACGTTCTAGACACAATTAAACACAGAAAGAAACATTTGCGAGCACATAGCGAGGTAAATTCTGTGTAGAATCTGTAGAAACGTCACATTTATAGCGAGTACTGCTACGGGCGAAGAACTGGATGTTGGTGGACGCTGGTTGCTTCTCCCTGTCATAGCCAGCAGCCAATCACAACCCAGGTTATAAGAATAGGGCATTCTGATTGGCCAGACTCGTTTCCCCAGCCGTTTTCGTAAACAACGTTGTGTTCTTTGTCTCTTGTGTAAATATGCTATACACTGTACTGTATTTTATATCGTATTAATATTTTACTCCACTTTAATCAATGTTTATATTTTATAATACCGGGAAAATCTGCCTTTTTTTATATATTCTAAATAAAAATTCGTGAATAGCTGGGGGCATGAACTGTGAACTGTGATATGGTGGGGGATCACTGAACTCCACTGTTAAAATATGGAGTTCCTATGCAAAATGCTATATAATTTTGGCAGGCCAAAAGCAACACCTTTAGAAATGACGTGTTAGATAGCATTCTTCACCATCACCAGCACCACCATATCTTTTGGGAGAATGTTGCTCATCTCTCCAGTACAGTTCCAGACTTGTAGAAGCTCTGCCAAGATGGCAGCTTGCGATGGCCCAACACTTTACTACAAGTGTTTTAGCATATGCAGCATTTACTCTGTCTGACTCTGAATAGAACCCTGGTGTGTTTTACGCATTCGGTGCAGTTTCTTTGGTCAGGTGAGAGTGTCTCGCACTCGGATCTCGGCTCTCCAAGATTTTTCGGATTTTTAATCATTTTTGTGCCCTCTTCTGTCACCGTATTAATGATCCATGAAAGAAAGGGTTTTACAAGTAGAGTAATCACCAAAAGTATGTGGACACCTGATAGTTACACCCACACGAAATCCATCACCAAACCAGTGACGCAAAATCGGACGCATCAAATTATCTAGAATGACTTCGCATGCTGTAGCATTACAGTTCTCCTTTACTGGAACTAAGAGGCTCCAAACTGGTTCCAGCATGACAATGCCCCTGTGCACAAAGTGAAGTCCATGGAGACATGGTGTGTGAAATGGTTGGAGTGGAAGAACCTGAATGCCCTGAACTCAACCCACCTGAACACTGTTGGGATGAACTGGAACCCCGAATGCACCCCAGAACTCCTAACCCAACGTTGATGACTGACCTCGCTAACACTTTTGTAGCTAAATGACCACAAGTCCCCACAGCCATGCACCAAAACCTAGTGCAGGGGTCGGCAACCTTTAACACTCAAAGAGTCATTTGGACCTGTTTTCTACATAATAGAAAACACTGGGAGCCAGCCGGGGGGGGGGTTTGGGGGCGGCGATGGCTTTAGCAATGGAGGCGGAATTGAAATGTTGCGGACTTTAAAAAGTAAAAAGTGCTTTAAAATAAGACCAAATTGTTGTTCATATGTTAAACATTGAGTAAGATATACTTGTCCTCAGATATCTATTTTAACAGTCTATAAGGGTTTTGAGAGAGTCTGTAGCCTCTTTCAACAAA
>JAQLOM010000034.1:5352109-5362269 GCA_030068315.1 Chrysichthys thysi
TGTGTGTGTGTGTGTGTGTGTGTGTGTGTGTGTGTGTGTGTGTGTGTGTGTGTGTGTGTGTGTGTGTGTTGTGTAAGAGAGATGAGAGGATACAAACAGTCCATTTGCTCATCCGTTTGCTCACAGAGCAACTTTGTGGGGAAAAAATGCAGCCATTTTCTCCTCATGGCCAGTGGCCGAGGTTTCATCGGGCTGTTTTTTTTTTCTCCAAGCGTAACAAAATCCCCAGATTTGAAATAACACCTAGAGTATTAATTAAGTCTTAGAGCATTGAGTAGCTCCCAGATGAACTCCTATTAATTTAACACTAAGCAATTTTGTGGTGAATGCTTGCTCTGGAAAGCTGATACACTGAGGCAAACAGCACCAAATGAATCAAGGTCTGCATCTGAAGCTCATTTGCATCAAACTTAACTATAGTCCGATGCTAAATAAGCAGGTTTAACCCTAATAGCTCGGCAGTTTAATAGCTCCAGCTCTGGAATGATGCTTTTTGCAAAAAAACAAAACAAAACAAAACAAAACAAAACAAAACAAAACCAAGTCTCAGAGTTGTTATAACAAATGGATTCTCAAAACTGCGTTATTTATTTATTCACTCTTCTTCTGATGCTTAATCCTGTTCAGGGTCGCAGGGGGAAGCTGGAGCCAATCCCAGCTGAATTCAGGAGAGATAGGCGGGGTTACACCGTGGGCAGGTCACCAATCCAGCGCAGGGCGACACAGAGAGACAGACAACCATTCACACTCACATTCACACCTACGGCCAATTTAGAGTAGCCGATTAGCCTAATCCCCTCTGTGCATGTCTTTGGACTGTGGGAGGAAACCGGAGAACCCGGAGGAAACCCGCACGGACACGGGGAGAACATGCAAACTCCACACAGAAAGGCACCCAGGTCGACCCCAGGGATCGAACCCAGGACATTCTTGCTGTGAGGCAACAGTGTTAACCACCACACCCCCGTGCCGCCCCTTTTTATTTATGTACTAGCTGATTCCCCAGTGCCTTCGCTCACTGAGTGCAAGGGAAAAAAAAATAAAATGCAGTATTTATAAAATAAGTTTAATTACCAATTTTATTTTTCAACAAATACTGGTCGTACGTCAATTCCGTTTCAAACGTGAATTTTTTTTTTTGATATTTAGATCAAAGTTTTCTTAAATAGTTACTTACCAAATAGGTGTTGGAAGTGATTAGTACAAATGGAAGTGCTAGTTATGCTGTTGCCGGTCGTATGCACATAATGCAATATAATATGTCGTTTTTTCGCTTGAAGACGTCATTTCCGTTCCAAACGCGAAAAGAATTTTATATATCTAGATTTATTTATTTATTTAAAAAATTTATTTATATATATATATATATATATATAATTTTATGTCTACAAGGCTCAGTTTAACAAAACAACAACAACAAGATCCCCCTCAACGTTTGCTCCGTCTGCTCCATCATCTGTCTGCCTTTTTTTTTTTACCCGAAAAGGTTTTAACAACTCCCCTAAAGTGCTCCCCGCTTTCTAATTAGGCATCTCGGAGTCCAGGAAACGAAAGAAACGATGTAGTAGGCCCCTCATTGTGCATGGTGGAGGTGTGTTTGCCACAGCTATCTGTCTTACCTGTGTTGTTTGTTTGCGCTTGTTAGCGAGCGTAATTGTGTTTCTGTTTAGCGCCGAGTGCGTTTCACTCCAACAATCCGGCCTATTCTTTTCAAAACCATATCTCACCAATGCTTCCATTAGGAGCGTAGCAGCGTCCACGCCCTCCGGCTGTTAGCATTTTAATACGCTCCATTATTCACTGCTTTACGAAAGAGCACTTTAGCCCCTAATCATTTTTTTTTTTTTATAGTGTATAGAAAGTTCTGGATGTTGGAGGACACCCTGTTCGGTTTGACAGGAATTCGAGGGCTTTATATAGACTCACATTAATCCAGTGGCCTTCACAAGCGCTGTTGATTAACCCACATAACCAGAATAAGATAATTACCTTTGCTCTTTTTCTTCCCTAATTCTCGGTGGATGTCATTCTCTGCTAATATTGAATGAGACAGAGAGAGATAGAGAGAGAGCGTGAAAGAGACACAAAGTCCTTCACGTGTTACTTATTAATATGTTGTTATTGCCTAATTAAGTCGCATCATCTTTGTAACGCGTATATCCCAGGCGTTTGAAACGACTTGAGAGATCTCGCGTATTATCGTCGAGATTACGACTCTTCCCTACTCCTTACTCAACCCCCCCACCCCCCGCCCGCCCAAACGTGAGGATATTCATGTGCTCATAATTTTGCAATATGATGTCAGATGCTGAAATCTACCCAACACATGCGCGCGCGTACACGTGACCATCAGACCTGCGCGGTGCTCCAGTCAGACAGGCAACAGAAATATTACTGACTGTTTGCCCTGCGAACCGACCAATCACGCTGGATTACCGCACTGTAAGGTCTGATTGATTGACAGATCACACGCAGGGAGTTTTCCCTCCACCGCATAACTCATCTATCAAAGTGCCTTTGATCACCACACACACACACGCACACATGGAAAGCAGGAGCGGGGTGAAAGCTGCCGAAATAATGTTTATCATTATCGAATCAGAAGGCTGAGCGATTTGTTGCAGCTGCTGTCTTAGCTGAACGCAAAAGCGCCATCAGCGTCCACGTCACGTTAGATATCCAATTATATCACGGCGCCGGCGCTCTCTCTGCTCCGTCTCCATGACAACATGATAAACAGCATGCCTATTAGATTACAGTGATGAACCGCAGCTTTGATTTCACATTATTATGTAGAATAATGCCGTTACCGGAGCGCAGGACTCGCCTCACGGTGTCAAGCGCTCGGCTTTGAGTCGTGCCTGCACGCGGGGCTGCATGGTATTATGCAGAGTGCGGGCGCAAACGCTAAATTGTGAGCCACTCTACGTGCGAGCCTACCCATTTCATAGCGTCCGCCATCGTGCAGGAGCGGCTTGAGAGCCCTGTGCTGGAGTGCACTGGCATTTAAGGCTTCTGCCCACAGGACGAGCTAGAGATTAACATTCTTCATGTGTGTTAATAACTTGGATGGTCAATTTCATGGATTGGATTTTTTTTTTTCTTTTTCTTTTTTCTTTGCTTATGCGTGCATGCACTGAGATCCATTTCTCCCCAGGAGAATATTAATGTCTCTTTGGTCGTTAGAAAGAAAGCTCCGAGTGATACAGGCGCTGTGTGTGTGTGTTAATGCTTTTCTCTGACAACACGGGTATATTAGAAAGAAGAAAACACTCGAAAGCTCGAAGCTGGACCTGCCCCCGTGAGCGGTCCTGCACTCACAGTGTGTCCCTGTCTTTGGATTTCGACAGAACAACAATGCAGTGGAAAACCAAAGAGGTGTGAAAAGCCCTGACCCTTAGACAAACTAAATTCTCCTCCCCATGAGGAAAAGTTTAAATAGCTGACACAGAAGCCCCATTGAGGTCTCCTTGCCTGCCGGACTAATTTCCGCTACTGTCCTTTCACTCGGCTGAGACAGACAGATAGACATTTTAATTCAGAGACAGAGAGAGACAGAGAGAGAGAGAGAGAGAGAGAGAGAGAGTCAACGTTAAGGTCTAACAATTTCCTCTGTCCGACGAAAGCAAATCAATGAGCTCATCATCAAAATTAAAACCTAATTATTATTTTCCCAAAATGAAAAGAGACTACTGTGAAAGAGATGAAGCCAAATGTATTGTCTAATTAAATCTGAGAGACTTAAACCTGCTCTGATCGGCGAAATGACTTTTTTCCCCCTCCCCCTTTTTGTTTTCTGCAGTGTATTCAGGGTTTCTAATGTAATATCTGGAGATCAGTTTTTATGAGATCGTTTCAGTAGAACATCTACCAGGTGTCTCTCTCTCTCTCTCTCTCTCTCTGTGTGTGTGTGTGTGTGTGGCGTGTGTGTGTGTGCGCGTGCTGGGTCTGGAGCAGTCACATCGCCATATTTCATTGAGGCTGCCACAGTAAAAATGGAACTTGTCAAGCTGGGGTCTGCTCAGCCTCTCCAGGAAATTGCCACTTGTACAAATTTGTTGGCAAAAATATTGACCTGAAGTGAATTCTCGAGTAGGCTCCTACACGATAGGGTATCTTTGGGAAAAGGGATGGGCACGGGCGCGAGCGTCGTTAGAGATAACCTGTAGATTGCGTTAATTCAGAGTAGAGACTGATGGTCCTTCACGGATACGTGTTGATTAGCATACCGTTTACGTTTATAGCGCTATAACCACCCGGCCTTTTAAGATAATGTAGACAAAGTATGGCCTTAATCTGGCTGAAGTGTGTACCCTAATTGTACTCGTAATTCACTGTCGTTTCGTCGATTTAACAAATCACTCTTTATCCACCCCATGCGTAACCGCGTGCCTTTCAAATGCACGCAACGGGGCGCTTGAGTTGCTGCTAGTTTTGCTGCGTGATTGGTCTTTAAGGAGTGTTTTGAAGA
This sequence comes from Chrysichthys thysi, assembly GCA_030068315.1. NCBI lineage: Eukaryota > Metazoa > Chordata > Actinopteri > Siluriformes > Claroteidae > Chrysichthys > Chrysichthys thysi. The sequence goes on from JAQLOM010000034.1 coordinate 5,356,581, forward strand.
GTTTCCAGGTCACCGATTGACCAGTCGAGCCTTTTGTTAAGGGAACCGCATGGCACTGATTCAGCGTGATAATGCTGAAGTGTAGCAGGATGTAATAGGGAGGGTCAGGATATCACTAATGCTGATCATGAGAACTCATGGATGCTGTAGATTATAAATCCTGAGCAGAGAGAGAGAGAGAGCTGAGTGGGCTGCTCATACTGGAAGTTAGAAGAACTCTCAGATGGCTAACTGTAGGAGTACATTTCTCCCCTCAGGCAGGGTGAGAGATGCAGAATTAGAGGTGTGTATGTGTGTGTATGTGTGTGTGTGTATGTGTGTATGAGTGTGTGTGTGTTTCGCAAGAGAGAAACACAGAGACAGAATGACAGAGGGGGAAACAAAAACCTGAATATGTGTGCATGTGTGCATGTGTGTGTGTGTGTGTGTGTGTGTGTGTGTTGTGCGTCCTTTTGAGTGGGCTTTTCTTTTGCTGCGAACCCCCTCATCGTTATGCAACTCACAGAGTAAGAGACTCACCCTGGACAGGACTGCAAAGTGATTGGGAAAACACGCGCTTACTAATACACTCACACACACGCACACGCACTAGTGGACTGTCGGTTTGAAACCTGCGTGCACCAAAAACATCCTTTGTGCACGAAGAAAATTTTGGGCCATTTACCAAACACAATTCATCTATATATTTATATATATATATATGAGAATAACTACTTGGCCCTTTCTTGTAAACGAAGTAGCAAAGTGAAATGATGATTAGCTGTCATATCTTAACTAGGATATTCATTAGGCTTCTGCGTGTATTGATTAGTGCACAGAAAAACAGCTGCTTTATTGCATTTTACAATCAAGGGATTTCAAAGAGTTGGACTAACAGTGTGCATCAGTCTCGCCTGAAGATATGGACTCATATGCTGAATGGCAGAAGGGGCGCATGGTCGGACATGCGCTATTTGGCAGCAGCTTCACTGAGCTCGAGATAAATCCCAGCGTTTGTCTTGGAGGACAGCAGTAAGTCAGAGGTTCATAGCACATGAATAGCGTGGGACCGTTTACTGGCATGATGGGAAATCGTGGTAAGAAAATCTGTATTAATTACACCCCTCGTACCCCTCCTTTGAAGACACACATACAATCAGCCTCGCGATTGCTGATTACTGGGGCACGCAAGTTCACCTGCAAGCCATTACATGCTATCATCATGGACTAAAGAGATCTGAGATTCTTCTTCTGATTGCTGCTCAGGCTCTGGCTTCACTCACCATTTTTATTTATTTATTTATTTATTTATTTATTTATTTATTTATTTATTTATTTATTTATTGGATTTGGATTGTTTGCTTGCGCCTGTCTCTTTGACACTTCCTGTCTTTTTTTTTTTTTTTTTTTTTTGTATTTGTATAAAATGAGATGTTGTTGGAATAAAATCTCAGCGGTTACATCATTTGAGTTCCTTTGTTACAGTTCCATGAGTTTTATGCCGTAAGAGGAGAGATAATGAAAGATTGCCTTGATATATGATGCAAAACGGGGTAGGGCACTTTCGCAGAATAGCTATAACAGGTGAAATAGGAGAAAACCTTACATCCACGATGTATTGGTAAACTACTGAAGGCTAGGGCCGTTACTCTGAAATGGGAAAAATAATGTGGAATGTTGTTGGACAAGCAAAACAAACAAACAAGCAAAAAAAACCTCAAGCTGAATTATTTAACCCTTTATAGGGCACTAATTGAAATATTTGAACATTCAAAATTGGAGGATATTAAAAGATTTCACAGGAAAAGCTTTCATTTTTATGTTGAAAATAAAGGTCAATAGTTAGTAATTTTGCCTATATATATATATACACACAGTGCACCCGAGACTCTGTTCGTGACCCGATTTGTTCGCAACCTGAATCAGTGTTTCCCACTGAAATGAATGTAAATACAATGAATGTGTTTCAGCCTCAAAACATGTTTTTAAAGTGTATTATGGGTTTATGTGTGGCAATAAAACAAAGAACAAAATTAAAATCACCTTAATTATAGAAAAATAAACCTAAATGATGATTTTAATGCGCATTAGCTTTGTGGTAGAGACGTAGTTGCTGGTGGAGGGATATTCAATTCAATTCAATTCAATTCAACTTTATTTGTATAGCGCTTTTAACAACGGACATTGCCACAAAGCAGCTTCACAGTATATAATGTCCAATTAAAGGCTTATTATATATATTTATATATATATGCCTATCCCTGATGAGCAAGCCTGTGGCTATGGTGACAAGGAAAAACTCCCTCAGACAACAAGAGGAAGAAACCTTGAGAGGATCCAGACTCAGAAGGGAACCCATCCTCATTTGAGTGACAGATAGTGCCATTATAACAAATCCATGTGTAACGTGGTTGAAAATTTTAGTTGTGTAGCACCAGTTTCATTGTAGTTTAAGAATAGTTTAAGGATATGGTGGCAGTTCTCATGTTTTGTGATTATTTCTTTATTTCAACTGTTACACACTTAGGCTTCTTACTCACACTACCATTTCCACTTTCTTGGACCCATAGTGAAGGCTTATAGTGCAAAAATGCAGAGAAACACAACAAACAAATGCATTGAACATGTTCACACCATGAGTGCCTGACCGGAACTGAAGGTTTGTGCCACGAAGCGTGGGTTGGCTTCTTGTACGTCAGTCGAGGATTTGTTTGTCGGTCGGTACTAAATCTGTTTGGGATTTTCGTTCATACATCAATTTGTTCGCCATCCTGTGTTCACAAGCTGAGGGTCCACTGTGTGTATATATATATATATATATATATATGTGTGTGTGTGTGTGTGTGTGTGTGTGTGTATAGATAGATAGATAGATAGATAGATAGATAGATAGATAGATAGATAGATAGATAGATAGATAGAAACTTAAAGGACCATTTACTTAGGATGGGAGAAATCCATGTGACCTCGCTGAGAGGCATGGGAGACCATTTTGGATGTCCGTTGAAGTCACCAAACACAGTTCTTGTCCCGAGAAAAAGACATAATACCCTTATTAATGTGTTCTAGACAGCAGAAGACCTAAAGAATGCTGTAAATTTATCTCACAGTCAGGCATTGATCACATTAATTTATGCTGACTTTCTTTGTCCTTCATGCGTCATATCGCCCACATTAACGTACAAACCTCATGTGACCTTTTGTTGCATAGCTCGTCCCATAATGCACATCTCTAGTCTTAACTAGATGCCCTGTGCCTCTTTCTGGCAGGCTTTCATTAAAAGAAGAAGAAGAAGAAGAAGAAGAAGAAAGAAAAGAATAATGCACCTCCTGTTTGTATGATGATTTAGGTGTTCTTCATCATCATCATCATCATCATCATCATCGTTTCACCATAGTGGTTTGAGTTGGTCAGCTGGGAGGGTTTTATACTGTGATACTGTTTATAGGAGAGCGTATGCTTTACACCAATCCTGTTTCTGTTGGTGTGAAAAATCTTGATTTGTCCAAGGATGAGTTCTAAAATGCACATCGGCATGCCTTTAAATGTACAGCTGTAAGCAGATGCCTTATCATCACCTCTGTGTTGTAGGACTATCATACGGGTGAATTTCTCAAAGCATCACACCAAGAGTAGAGAGCAGTACGTCTGAGAATTCATACTGCAGGCATGATGTTGTATACTGGGGGTTTGGTCCGTGTAACTGTCACATTTCAACGATTGGTTCTGAGTCATCTCAAGCGTTATACCTTCGGTGCCGGTCAATAATTCATCTTTGTGATTGGTTTATCCTCTGCAATAAATCCTCAATGTCAGCAGGACAGAACAGATGCAGAGAATTTCTTCGAACGTTTTCATTTGGTGATTTGAACACATTGCAATTCCTTAAGCTTATCATGAGCTTAACCTTTGTACTCTAAAGGGCAACAAACAGAACGGTGAATGCCGACTGAAGCCATAATTTGTGGATCTGCTAGAAGAACGTTTTAAAGGTCAAAAGTCATGCATCTGATGTAAGATGATAAATCATTTTTGCAAGGACTTACATTAGGTGGTAATATTGAAATCTATACAGTATTCAGTATTGTGAAACAATTCGCACCTTTTGGTAGAATAAACCTTTTAACATCTCAGGATTTTTAGATCCAATAAAACAGGATTATTACTGATATTTCCCTAATTACATGATAACTTTTTCAAATTTCCTTGTTTATAAATGGCATATCTTCAAAATCATAGACATATTTCAATAAACGCTTATGGACGATATTCGTTTCTAACGCAAAAATAGTGACATTAATGCCCATATAGAAATGTATTTGTTCCCTGTCAGGTTTTTACTTAAGACTAAAATTGTTTTGCCAAACACTGTTCTCAGTTAGAAATTAGGAGAAGTGACCTATTTGGCAACTTTAAGTGAAACCTCCTGGGTGAGGCTCCCTCATGAAGTTGCCTGTGAAAATGCCAAGATTACGCAACGCTTCCTTAGAAAAACTGCTAAAATTTTAAAATGTAAAATCGTTTGATCTGTTTAATATTGTGCATGGTTACTGCATAATTCCATATGAGTTACTTCATTTCTTCAGTCTAATATAGGAAATGGTAAAAACGACAAGAACCCTTCGTTTCTCCGTCGCTTTATACTCACTGACCACTTACACTAGGAACACTTTTACACCTGCACGTTCGTGCCATTATTCAATCAACCAGTCGTGTAGCAGCAGCACAACACATAACATCACTCACATACAGGTCAAGAGCTTCAGTTAATATTCACATCAAACATCAGAATGGGGAAAATGTGATTTCAGTGGCTTTGACTGTTATGTGGTTGCTGTTGATGGACTGGTTTCAGGCAGTGTAATTCAGAAACTGCTTATCTCCTGGGATTTTCACCCAGAAAAGCCTGTAGATTTGTGAAGAACGGTGTAAAAAAAACATCCAGCGAATAGCAGTTCTGCAAGTCGAAAGACTTTTTGATAGGAGAGATAAGGCAGGAAAGGCCAGGCTGGTTTGAGCTGACAGGAAGTCTATGGGAGAAGAAATAAATATACTTTACAACCATGGTGAGCAGAAAGGCATCCCGGAATGCACAAGGAACCAAAGCTTAAAGCAGAGGACCACATGGAGAACAGGAACCTAGGAATCAGGAGCCTGGGGTGGACGCAGACTCAGTGAAACGAATTAGATCAACATTGAAAAAATGTCATCTGGTTTTTTTCTAGTCTTTAACTGCCCAGTATGGGTTAACTCTAGAGACTGCTGTGTGTAAAAACCCCTGGAGATTTTAAAACACTCAAACCATTACCACTTCTACAAACTCACTGAGATCACAGTTCTTCCTCATTCTGATGTTTGATGTAAACATTAACTGTAGTGGTTGGCCTGTATCCGCATGCTTTAAAGCATTGCATGGCTGCTGCACGATTTTCTCATTGGATCATTTTATGGATGATTAAATGTCCACTAAATGTATATATGTGGGAACCAAGATATGTGGTTACAGTGGAGATCAAAATCAGAGAACAACCTACAATTTCCTAAATATCAAAGTCATCACACAGTCCTATTAGAAAATGATCCAAACAGGAGTAAAAGAGCAGTATTTGAACCAGATGTCATGAGTTACATCAATTCAGAAGCACAGTATAAGAAACTTAAATGAGATATTTGAAAAAGAGCACTGATCAAAATTAGAGAACACTTTCA
>JAQLOM010000034.1:5367123-5375148 GCA_030068315.1 Chrysichthys thysi
TTTCACTAAAGTTAATTCAGAAATGACTTCCTCCCAGCTCACAGACATGGTCCACCGGTTTGATCATCTCAGAACTGCATGGAGTTTTTTTCAGAAGGAAACTATATTCACAACATAAATAAGAATATTCTAGTTTTAATAAAGGTGCATTTATCTGCAATATCACCATCCAACAGATCAGGCTGGTTTCCTGATTTCAGGTAAACAGAGGAGCATCAGTGGGAAGTCGAAGGCCCGTCACTGTTTACACTGAAACTGCAAGTCACGTCTCTGGCAGCAGAGGACTCTTCAATTAAAAACTACCCCTTTAAATGTTTTTTTATGAGTATTTCTCTGTGAATGTGGATTAACTATGATTTATGGTCACATACGTCATTAATTCGATACAGTATTAACCCTGGGAAACCCAGACCACCTTATTATAATAGGAAAAATATCTGCATTGGCTAAAATGATGATACAGACCCAGAGAACACAAAACCAGATCAAATGAACCCTTTCCTGCTACATGTTATGAAATGGTCCTTATGAGACCTCCTGGGATGTCCATTAATGTCCACCAACCAATGAATGGGTTGAATATGAGTGAAATAAAACTTAGGGTGAAATATGATGGCAGGGGTGCTCCAAGGTTCAATATCTAACATTCACCAATGTGGCCTTTATATACTGCAAGGCAACACTAATAAAGTATTTTGTTCATCATCAGCCTTAAGTTGGCTCCACAAAAGTTAAATGAGACACACAGAGCAAAGTCTAACTCAAATGCAGTTAGATTTAATTTGCACAACTTACTTTATGTATTGTGTGTCTTGTCCAAATGAAGTGACTGGCTCTTATTACCCAAGTTGCTAAAAGGAGAGCATCAAAGAGTCCTGGAAAGCTATGCTCAAGTGTAAGCAGACCTATTTTTACTTCACATGAAGTCTACTTGACGTAAAAAGTAGGCTAGTTAAAAAAGTACTTCAGTGTATTATTCTATATTAAGGTTTATGCAATTATTATTAACAAGAGAGAATGACACGGTCGTTCCTGTGGGCCACACAAAGGATTATTTATAGTTTTGCAAGTGCGGAACAAACCTACAATGAACTGTGGTCAGAGTAAAAGGAAAGAAACTGTAAGAACCCGGGCTGTAGTTCTGGGTGGAAAGGCTGAGAAGGTGGCTAAACTTACTCATTCATGCACATAGTTGGGTGTACATACATATGAAGGATAATGTTCAGCTTCAGATGTGGTCTTTCTCCAAAACTTCACTTATTTTATAACTCTATTAACCGTCACATGCTTGGTGGCCCATTACATACCATTTCCTGTCTTGTTCTGTTTTATATAATACCTATTGTTGTAGCACAAGTAAAAGACAACTGTACATATCTGAATTTAAATCTGGCCAATGGAAATTCTGTCCAAAGTATGGTCCTAGCAAGTATCTATAACTCAGAACCAGTTTAAGTTCAGGTCTTATATGTACTCAGCTCTTCCTGATCCTAAATGTCTGAACTCCAGAGATTCTAGGCGTGACCTCTAGCCCTGGTCATTATACTCATTTTGTACTTGCATATAATGCACAGTCGGAAATAATGTGTATTCTGCAAGATACACTTATCATCATGTCAATCAAATACTGTCGTTCTTTTTCCATAATTAAAGCTTCGAGTCCAGATGCTTTTTTTTTTGTAAACACTGTACTTACCTCCGTGTTGGATTGTAAACAAGACAGCTTCATGTTCAGGTCTGATAGACAATGAGACTGTTTTAGATAAAATTGTGTAACGTAATTGATGGATGAATGAGTTTGTCATAGCGCTATGAGTTTGTCATTGGTTAGCATTGTGGCTCACAGCAAGCAGGTTCTGGGGCGTTTCTGATAGAGGAGATTTTCCCCGATAGAGCATGTTTTACCCCGTGCTTGTGTGGGTTTTCTCTCGGCATTCTGGTTTCCTCCCACAGCCCTAAGACTGTGGTTGGACAGGTTGCCCATTGGTGTGAATGTAAGTGTGAATAGTTGTTCGTCTCGGGGTTAGCCCTGTGATCGATCGGCCACCTGTCTAGTGTGTAACCCCGCCTTTCACCTGAAGTCAGCTGGGATTGGCTCCAGCTTCCCCGTGACCCTGATACATAAGTGCTATAGATGATGGATGGATGAGATTGTCATTATCTTTATACCACAGTGCTTACAGTCGTAAAAAAAAAATTAACAGTCAAAGTTTTTAAGCACTTTCTGTGTTCTTGGTAAAATGACAAGCTGATTCTTTTTTGGAGGACAGGAAGAGAGAGAGAGAGAGAGAGAGAGAGAGTTAGTGGCTGGTGAGTGAGTGACTGTTTATCACAGCTATAATAAAGTGAGAACAGGAACAAACTTGTCTCTCAGACTTCCCACCACATAAAATGGTGTTAGAATGTTGAATGTATGAAATGTTGTTCAGTAATAAATTAGACATTGTAATTTAACGCATTCAAGACGTTGCTGATGTATGAAAATACTGCCCTAAATATTCACAAGTGCATGCATTTTTAAAATGGATCTCCAGTGGCAGTGCTTTCTAACCTAAATTTAAAGCTGTTAGTTTTTCTGACACAGGAAAGGATGCGGAACTTTGAGGTTTCTCTGTAACATGACAAGCTCCATTTTCTGTCTAGTTAATTTCATTCAAGAGTGAAAAGACAGAGTCTGGTGAGGGGATGACTGGAGCTCATATATTGTACAGCAGATAGAAAATAAATCCCTGCTGAAATGACCGAGCAGGAGGAGCGAACAACAGCATCCCACACCGTGTCCTTGGTCTTGACTTTCAGCCTGAGAATGTGATAAATGCTCAAAGGCCTGCGCTTTAAGAAACATACTGGATTCACCAGCGGTGCAGAAGTGTGGGGGATAACACACTGCAGCCATTTCAGCACAGATTTCTTTGATGTTTGACGTATCGTAGAATACGACTTATCGTAGAATGAACAGATACATGTTTGTAAAAGGGGTGTGATGCCACACGAGGATGGGTGGGAATAGTGCAGAAGATTCTAGGCTATTCAAGTGAAGCTATGTGTACTGTGTCAAAATTGTGCATAAGCAAAAGGTCAAACGTGGCCACAATTAAATGTACCAAATTATGTTATTTTTTTTTCCAAACAACTAAATTTATATGCCATAATCAGTGACAACTTTAAGGTGTGGAGTGGGGTAAAGAACTATTTTATTTTTAAAAAACTACTAAAGGATGAGAAATAATTCCATTAACAAATCCATTTTAAAATTTTGTAGCAGTTGGAAATGTAATAACTCATATTGGCAGAGCTGCTGTAGTCTAACACACGAAGCAGAATGCAGAGGCCTGGATGTGCTGAAAACGTGATATTGGATTGTAGACAGTTTCAAACTTTTATCCATCATTTCATTTCATTATTAGCAATTCAGAATCTCACTGAGTGAGGCAGCGACTCTTCCTTTTAACATTCTGCTCATGTCCTGTAGGTACCATCTGTAAAGGTCAAGCAAAGACCAGCAGCCAGAACAGGTCGCGTTAATGCATGCCATGCTGATCTGAGGCGTCGTTTCAGTGTTTTAGAGTCCACAGCACTGCATGATGAACGACTCTCATTATATCATTAGTACTGATTGTGGGATCCTAACACTGTCCCTGTGTGGTCATCTCTCCTCCCTTATTTTCTGCTAGAAACAAAGCTGGATGTAGACATAGTAAATGTGCAGATAAGTTCTGTGGGGTACTCACCATGCGCGAGGTAGCGATGGGCACCGAGGAAGCGGTGAGAGGCGGCTTGGCCGAGGGCACGCTGACGTGTTGGCCTGTGTCAGGGGGAGAGGACAGAGAGCGCAGTCGTTCATCTGGATGCATAGAGAGACTGCGGTTTTCCTCCAGAGGAAATGGCGGTGAGGGTTTGGTCAGTTGTGTAGGAGTGTTGGGCGGTGAGGAGATCCCAGACGCTGTGTGGAAAGAAAAAGAGTGATCATGTTGATTTGGGTTCAAATAAAATATTATATGGAAGAAGTGATCGTAGATGATCTCTCTCACCATTCTACGCCCAAATGGGGCAAAACGAAATAAACTGATTCTTCTCTGTTTTCACGTCTTTCATTATTTCTGTAATATATAACCAGCGTAGCAAAGCGTACCTAAATATAGCGGCAGGAACAGAACCAGACTAGAGCATACACGAGCTACTGGTTTACCTAGTAGCAATAATAGCAATAAAATATGAACCATTTTAACTTATTTCCGGGTTTGTGAAATATTCATGTTAACTTTGGTCTGTATTTAGGATTTTATGTGATTAATGTTTAATCTGCTGTACAGTGTAAGGCATTACATTGAATTTGGCATCAAGTATTTTGACTCCAGGTTTCGGGTAAATTTGTTTCCTTGACTTTACCATGCAGTGCTTATTTAAATGTGTCATGATATAAGTGAAGGTGACCTAGTTAGATTTTGACGTGAATAAAAGACCGAACTATGACTTGCTGTAAAATGTAATTTAATGATTTGCAGTGTTATGCAAGTGACGGATTCACTCGGGGGTAAGGAGACAGTGAGGTCAAAGCCTGATTGCACCATTGCAAAGATGTTCATCAGACTCTGTTAAAAAAAATGTCTCAGCTTTACATTCTGTGATCTTTGGAGTTGATTAGTCTTTTATCGTTCATCTTAAATCAAACTTTCAAGATAATATGTAGAGCAGTTCACTTTAAATACAGTCAACAATATGGCTGACACTTATACTGCATCTTTATTGTAATTCAGATACTTCTTTTGTCCCATTTCAGTTCTAAGCAAGAATAAAAATAGTTCATTGAGAGTATATAAAATACTAAGATCATTTGATGGATTGAAGCAATTTGAATTCATGGGTTTAATTCAAACTTTAATGAAAGAAAAAAAAAGGTGTGAGCACGGACCTAGTGAGAAGATGAATGAATAAATAAATAAATAAATAAATAAATAAATAAATAAATAAATAAAGTACTAAAATGATATAATAATGAAATAAATAAAATAAAATAAATAAAAAGTGTGTTAGTGCGCCATTAAATAGCCAATATATTTTTGTATGCATTTAAATAATGAGCTTTTAATATTCAGACAGATTATAATCATAAAATAAATCTGCGCTGAAAGGGTCTGTGTTTTATTTGTTCCTGTTTTTTTGTTTTTTTTACAGTTAAATTAAGGGAAATTCCCAGCATGCCAAAAAGTCACATTATGGTTTATGTGTTCAATTAACTCACAGCATGAAAACAAACAAACAAACAAACAAACAAACAAACTCACTGAAATAAATGATCATTCCATGAGGCATGTAATCATATTCTGCATGCTTCCTGGACAGACCGTAACATCTGACCTCTCTACCTGCTGAAAGCTCCTGCATCGTGACATTACACTGCAGCATCACTGTGTATGTTGAAACGTTGTCCGTATTGGACGGTGACATGTCCGTCCAGATTCCACTGTATGCTGAAGCCCTGCCAGGAAAGTGGCCTGAGAAGCATGCCTCCCTGTTTAACTCCATCACAGGCACAAAGCTGAGTGCATGTGAAGTTCGACGTTTTTAATCACGCTTATTTCACACATCACTGGATCCCAAGGCCAGCACGATTCACCCACTAATAAAGTAAACTTAGAGCAGGAGGCGCGGGAAGAACAGGAAGCGTACCGTGACATCACGCGTGAGCATCCCCATAACAAACCAACACAATAATATAGCAGATGATTGTCTTAGCATGATGAAACTGGTCAAGAAGATACTCATGAGACTGGACTGACAGTTTACTCAATTACATGACAGAGTCCTAAATCTGATGTATACAAGGATTAGCCTCAACATAAATCATTCGAGTAACGTGCCTCGTGATGCAGCCTGCCACAGGATTCTCATTGGTCAAACGGCAACATCGGCTGCTCCCAAATTTCCCCTCAGACGTCACTAAAGTGTATCTTGTATCTATGAAATCAAAGCCATGGCTCCACCATAACTGGATCTTGCGATTGATTCAGTTTTGTTTCGTTTGAACACGATGCCTACAGGTGATGCCTTTCATCCTTGTGGTCAGATCCAGTTCTGGAGAGATTCTCCCTCTCGTCTCGGAGCATCTCCATCCACATCGAGTCTACCTCTGAGCAGCACTCGACTTTCCACAAGGTCTAAACAGCCTCGCTTCCTCGGAGGAAGATTGAGAGATGAGAACTCAAAAGTGCCGAGTGGCCGGGTGCTTGTTAACAGTTTTGCTGACGCTGGGGGGAAAAATCACTCTAGGAGGCCGTCACATATCGGGAATGCAATTGTAGCAAAACATCTTAATGGAGTAGAATAAGGATTAACAAGTGCCATAGCTTCTCCACAGATACCGAACAAAGCAGTTATTTCTCTTAGACGTCAGCTCTTTATCAGCCAAGAAAGCACTGGAGAAACTGAGAGAGCTGAAAAGAGCAAGGATGATGTCATCTGGAAGACTGCCTGCCCCTACTCTCTCTCTCTCTCTCTCTCTCTCTCTCTCTCTCTCTCTCTCTCTCCATTCCAACCATGCTGTCATTCAAGCACAATCCACTCTTCCCTCATTAGCATCTTCTTCCCGAATGAGGTCTAGCATCTCCAGACACTGGCTGTGGCACATCCTGTCAATAAGAAGATGAAAAGGAATAAGGTGTGACACCGTGCGGGATCGCAGTGCAGTGAAAACCTGCTGCAGGGATATGTTTACCGTCCCAAAACGTGATCATTCACTGTAATGGCCGTCTCTGGTGACCCATTAAGTTGATGCAGGCTTCGGATGAAACATCATGACGGTGCAGATTTGAAGCTAGATGATTTCTTGTCTGATACTGGTGACAGCAGAGACAGAAAATAAACCAGCTTTAATATGAGCTCAGAGGAACTTCTGTACTCCACGACACCCTGCGGCCAACTCAAACACAGCACAATCTGAGGCACTTTCGGGCCTCATTTATTAAATGTAACGCTAAACTTCATGGATTTGATTACATTAAAATGATTGGAATGATTCAAAATCTCTCATCCTGTGTGCAGGCAAACTAAAATAGTCTTTACATCATTTCAGCTTTTTCCCCCTGATGACTTTTAGTCAAACTGTTGTGACAGAAGTGAGTGACTGATGGAATGATTTCCCTAATAAATGAATTGAATTTTGATTATTAAACCTCCCACAAAATAAACATCGCTATTATTTTGTACCGTAACAGCTCGTTCCCTGCACGACGGTGGATGACCCACTTAATCCAGAAACAAATTTTTAAAATGTTATTGAACAAAGAAAAGTGTATAACTGTCGACATGCAACGCTGTCTGTACAGTGAGTTATAATGACCTAACCCTAACCCACCATCAGTGCTTTATAAATGTCAGTAAGCCTTCCAACCGTGTGAAGGTCTTTAGGACAGACGACTCTGTGCTCTCAGGTTTCAGTGACGTGACGAGATGCATTGTTTGTCTCGTTAATGATAAGAAAGAGAAAAGATGAGACGGGGGGGAGGGTGGTGAGGGATCATCTGATTATAGCTCCTATCACATATGACTAATCTGTCTCCTAACATTAAATGGAATGATAGACAGTTAAAAAGCACAATGTGACCTTCATTAATAAATTAAAATCATTAAAATTGTAATTAGAGGAATTAAACCCTACAAGACGTGCTGTCGTTGGAAAATAATCAGCAGTGTGGGGTTAACGCCTTCACGCCATGCGGCCATTGATTATTTTAACAGCACTCCCAGTTATTTTTTATTCTTCACTTAACCTTTTTTACCCACAGTAATTTAACTGAATGAGATATGAATCACTATCAGCTCCTGAGAACCAAACTGTCGAGAGATTAGAAAATGCTTCGTCATCGTTAACAGGTCACAAATGGGAATATTTATCTTTTGAGCATATGTAAGAAAATCGCTTATGGTCACTCATTTTACTCACATTTAAATTTAGGATTCACACACACACACACACACACACACACACACACACACACACACACACACACACACACACACACAGAG
>JAQLOM010000034.1:5424745-5430315 GCA_030068315.1 Chrysichthys thysi
CGTAGTAGCCAAGTTGATGGAGATCCCTCACAAAAGAAGAACCCTGTCAGAGCACCCAGGTCGACCTGAGCGGGATGCCGTTGATTCCTTTCCTTTACTTTTGAATTGTACAATCACTCTGTTGACTGTGCCAAGAGGAATCCCAAGGTTTTCTGTAAACATACGCCGGCTAAGTCCACCCTCCGACTGACCCCCAATACATACGCTGTCTTTGAAAATCACACAACTCTTTCGCTTCTGGTGTTCGCCGCATGACCAGTCGCTCTAAACAATTAATATAATGTCATCTGAAATGAAAACTAATAATCATGTATTAACACGTTTGACGCCCCAGGTGGTGTCTGCATAGATAAAACATAATGTCTATTTACTTTCGAGACGTCTGTGCACACTAAGGAAAACATTCTTATGAATAGCATACGTATATTATGGAATAAATTCTCCATTTCTGCTAGGAGAGACCCTGAAAATCCTACCTAGAGGACCTTTTCATAATGAAAGGATCATGAAATATGCTGCGATTTGGAGAGGTTTGGCTGCACAGGGCATAAAAGAATGGATATATTTTGAAGCTTAGTAAGGCAACCACTCATAATATAAAAAAACCACAACCAAACGACATAAAATAAAAAGCATTACATTCACGTTTAAAACTCCTGCTCTTATGATCCAAGTCCATATGTACACCTCAAGTGAACCAATCGAATGAATAAATGAATGAACAGCACAGCTCCTTTTTTTTTTTTTTAATCTGCATTTGTATGTGTTTAATCTGGATAATGAATTAGTATTCAGTCACATTCCTAGTCTGGCTCAAGGGCTTAAAAGCATCTCTCTAGCAGACCTGAGATCTGACCTTCGGCCACTAGTGCATAGCTTTTCTTGCCCGAATACCACGGCTTCCGAGCGGGAATGTGTTTCGGAAGTAATAACTGGACATGCTTTACAGAGCCACTAGACACAAAGTGAAAACAGTTCAAGCGCATTATACTGTACATTATTGTACTGACCCTGTTGGTGCCTTAAAGGCTTTGCATAACATTCAGTAATTCATATTTGCTCGGTCTTTATTAGAAAAGAGTTTGTTTTCACATCAAAGGTAAGGCGAGAGCACGCGAGCCAGAAGGAGAAAGATGAGTAGACGTAGAAGGAAGGTTGGGAGAACCCCGGGGAAGGAATGACCTCCAATTAGCGACAGTAACGTGATAGCTCATGGCTGGTAGCGGTTGATTAGCATATTTCATAATTGATTATGGAAGTGCTTTGGAGGACGGGCGTTTATTCAGCACTCAATAAGGCCAATTTGAAGACGAATTAACAAGGATACAACTCAAAAGCAGATCTGTACTTCCCCTCTGTCTGCCCGGGCGAATGATTTCACTGCTGAATTATGCAGTTATGTAAATGCTGACTTAAGTCTTTGCGGAGCAAAGCAAACCTCATATATTGAAACTGACCTTGGGGACAGCTTTCTCAAGTGTCTTCTTTTTTCTTACAGATGTACCTGTCAACTGTCCACAGTTTTTTCTCAATCGCTCACGCATATTTTAGGAAACAGTGTCTCAGTGCCCTAACTCATCCCTCAAGCTATTCACACATTGTAAATCTTAATACATAATAAAAGCTTGGTTTGAAAACCTTCATATGAACGTCTACATTTCACAGTCTGTGTGTGTGTGTGTGTGTGTGTGTGTGTGTGTGTGTGTGTGTGTGTGGGTTGCAGTTGTTGTCTATATCTAGAGAAAATCCCAATCTATGTGACTGTCTTAAGCGCCTTAAAGAGTTAACGTGTTTGAAATCGGCTTTTTACAAATGAAAAGCCTCAGAAAGTCTGGCATTTAGATGTGTCTTATATTATGATGTAAGATAAACATCTTACATTTAGATTGACACTGGGTTTTTCATGATTGCAC
Organism: Chrysichthys thysi; assembly: GCA_030068315.1. Lineage (NCBI taxonomy): Eukaryota > Metazoa > Chordata > Actinopteri > Siluriformes > Claroteidae > Chrysichthys > Chrysichthys thysi. The sequence goes on from JAQLOM010000034.1 coordinate 5,426,659, forward strand.
ACAAGCACACACACACCCCTCTTTTAGAGACCTCACTCTGCTTCAGTATCTTCCTCTACCAAATTAGTACACCGAAGTCAAGATGCCAGTTTCTGGAGACAATGCTATGCGAAGAGGCAGAAACAGATCTGTGTCTAGGAAAAGCACAAACTATTTAAGGTTTATCTGTATGCCGAAAAGTCGCACACTAATTGAATGGATGAAATGGCTACTCCAGCCATCTTAATGATCTCCTGAACAGGACTGAACATCAGCATCAACACACAGATGAATAAAAAAGTGTCATGGAAAGGTTAGAGAGAGAGTTGGAGGTAGAGACATTCAGCCGTAGAGAAGACAGGGAACTTTTTCCCAAAGACATTTTGACAAATTATACAAGTTGAACAGGTCATTAACTGTCACCGAGGAAGTGTTTTTTTTTTCTTCCCCCCACTGTTGTTAGATGTAATTATGCATGATGACAAAATTCTCTTGCTGAAAAGAAATTATTGAGAGAATCCTGTAAACTCTTCTATATTAATGGACCTTTTATTTTGTCCTCTGTGCTATGGTAATATGTAGGGGTCCAAGCACAAACTGGCATAATTGTTGTTGTGGTGGTGGTGGTGGTGCTGGTTCTTCTTCTTCTTCTTCTTCTTCTTCTTCTTCTTCTTCTAAACAGTAAGTCATAGAGGCATGAACCTTAGTTAATACCGCATCCTGCTACAGGGTCCAATTAACCTTAAGCTATTTTACATTTTGACCCATATCTCATGAGAAAGAAAGTCCTGTATTGGTTTAACTTTGTTTGATTATTTGGGTTCTAACATATTAAAAGCATCAAGTCTGCCCACTTAGATTTTGAGACAATCTGTAAACCTTCCATCCATCCATCCATCCATTTTCTAAGCTGTTTATCCGTTGCAAGGGAAGCTGGAGCCAATCCCAGCTCACTTCAGGTTAGACGCAGGGTACACCCTGGGCAGGTCGCCAGTCTATCGCAGGGCCAACAAAGAGAAACACATAGCCATTCACACTCACGTTCATACCTACGGGTAATTTATAGTAGCCAGTTGATCGAATCTGCATGTCTTTGGACGGTGGGAGGAAACTGGAGCTCCCAGAGGAAACCCATCCAAGCATGTCTTGATGCATGGACATCCATGCAGGACAGAGTTAAACTCGAATACCGGTTTCTCAGGAACTATAAGTTTGACTGAGCTGAAACTTGGTGTACTGCATTGTTGTGCTTATCTGTAAGTGAATTTCTAATGATGGCTGAGATTTAAAAAAAAAAATAGCCCCCAGCAGCTAATAATTTCAGAGGACATTTCAGACAGTGAGCCTTGAGTTAACACAGCAAAACTTTATAACTATGTTGAACTCTGGTGGCTTTATTATTCACTTCGAAAGAACTGCTGAAGTGTTTGGACACCCAGATTGCCACTTGCAGTTCTTCTTTTTTTTAATAGGAAATTAATTTCCATTCATTCATTCTCGTATTTATGTCACAGTTTGGCTTATCCAAAGGAGAATCAAAAAGTAAAGGCAACTTTTAAATTACATGACAACCTGCAGAGCAAAAGCCAAAGCATGGAGTGGAGACATCCAGTTTCTCCAGTGAAGAAGAAATTCAAGGGTCGGGAATACAGAAGCTAGTCGAACACTACACCAAGTTCAGTCCGTTTCTCCCAGATACCTTTATTACAGCTTTTAAAGGTTTTTTCTTTACTTCTCAATTGTCAAAGGTTTTTTCGATGTGTTTTGTGGTTGCGTTCAGTTTTTCATTTTACCCAGTACAAAAGTGCAAAATAAATAAATAGATCAGTAAAATTGACTACATTTTTTCCAAAACTTTCTCAGCTTGATGTACAACATTCCCACCAGCACACAGACTGTTAGAACGCTGTTCTCTGTTCATCAATATAGTGTGAAAAACACAGCTGGTCATAGAAGTTCATATTATAAGTGTGCAAAATATTTTGGTGAGAATGTTCAGTGTTTGCAGCCAGCGTTTCAGGCTGCTGTGCAGTCCACAAGGGTTTACAAACATATCCATAAAAAGTTAAGTTCAAGCGACAGAGGAAACACTCTTATGTGTCACCTTCTTTTCTTTGTATACACCAAATCCATTTGTATATGGATAAAAAAACAACAAAAAAAAACCTTAAACATCATCTCAAATGCACACTGGAACGATAGAGGTTTCCTGACATGATGTGACATGGGTCTTTTTTCCTTCTTACTTTCAACGTAATTTGCACACTATGTGACCAGAAAATGCACAGAATTTTGGTAAGAATTCATTAATGCATATAATTATTATAATTAATGTAAATTAGTTAATTAGTATAATTAATAAGGGCGGCACGGTGGTGTGGTGGTCAGCACTGTCGCCTCAAAGCAAGAAGGTCCTAGGTTCGATCCATGAGGTCGACCTGGGCGCCTTTCTGTGTAGAGTTTGCATGTTCTCTCCGTGTCCGTGTGGGTTTCCTCCAGGTACTCCGGTTTCCTCCCACAGTCCAAAGACATGCACAGAGGGGATTAGGCTAATTGGCTACTCTAGATTACCCGTAGGTGTGAATGGTTGTCTGTGTCCGTGTGTTGCTCTGCAGTGGATTGGTGACCTGCCCAGGGTCTCGCCCGAAGTCAGTCGGGATTGGCTCCAGAAATGAGAAAATGAGTTCAAGCATGCAGAATAGCAGAAAATACGTTTTGTGCAAAGAAAAGGACCTAAATGATCCTCTTGAATTTCTATTCTGACACAATTTTTCTATATCACAAGTAATTTTTTTTTCAATGGTAGAAAATCCTTCTGCCTATTTCATACTTAAATTGAGCTTTCATCCAATTCTTTTCAGTCTCTATCTCTGTCTTTATCTCTGTCTCTGTTTCCTCCATATTTTCCGTTGAAGCATTCATTGCTGCTGCTATTCATGTGTGTGCTGATGTCCAGTCGTCCTGTACGGAAGGTCATCGGCTGAACTTTGGCTGACAGGTGTAGCCATTTCATACGATGCATTTTTTTGTGTTGGATTTCTCTATAAATAACAGCATTAACAAATGCATTATATTTCTTATGCCCTCTAGTCTTTTTGAAATGATCTCTTTTGGTAGAGTAAGGCTGCATCCACATTAATGCATTTTTTTTCCTTTTAAAACAGCGTTATAGCTGAAATCAATTCCGTCCATACTATCACGCCCGGTGGCTAAGTGGGTCGCAATGTCGCCTCACAGCAAGAAGGTCCTGGGTTCGATCCCTGGAGTCGACCTGAGCGCCTTTCTGTGTGGAGTTTGCATGTTCTGTCCATATGGGCTTCCTCCCAGTACTCTGGTTTCCTCCCACAGTCCAAAGACATGCACAGATCAGGACTAAGCGGCGGAAGACGAATAAAGACTAACATGCCTGAAAATGCATATTTATACATGACCATTCATGTATAAACAGGAAGCAGATCGTCTATACTGCAGTTGGTTGCTTAGTTGCTTCCTGCACATGTGGCCAGTTGTAACCTACATAATCTAATCTAATCTAATCTAATCTAATCTAATCTAATATAATATAATATAATATAATATAATATAATATAATATAGGGCATCACGGTGGCTGAGTGGTTAGCACTGTCGCCTCACAGCGAGAAGGTCCTGGGTTCGAGCCCCTGGTTCGGCACGGGTG
>JAQLOM010000034.1:5515186-5525485 GCA_030068315.1 Chrysichthys thysi
TATATATGTGTGTGCATCTGTGTGATTACATTGATTTGAGCTGTAAAGCCCATAATAAAAACTATTAACAATATGGAACCTGCTGAGTCTCAGCGTGTTTGTCACTTCAACCAGACCAGGTTCAGCACAGTGGTCCCGAAACCCGGGAAAGCTGCCAACAAATGATGGATGCATCTCCGTTTGCCATGCTCATGCAGACGCTCGCTGCCTCCTGCCAGGCACAGCATCAGGATCTGCTCACCCACAGACAGGAGTAGGAGAGACACTTCCAGGCGCTGATACAGAGTCAGGCTGAGGACAGCGAAGTGGTTAGGAGTCTCCTGCAATTGGGGAGCGCTCCCGGCGGGGACAGTGGAGCAGTGGTAGCAACCATGGTGACCAAGATGGGGCCATAGGACGATCCAGAAGCATTCCTTGCCCTCTTCGAGCAGATGGCAGGGCTGTGGGGGTGGCCAGAAGACCAGTGGGCGGCCCGACTTTTGTCACTACTGTTGACGGATGCCCAGCTGGCAGCCCAGCAACTACCCCCCGCTAGCTGGATGGACTACAAGCTGCTGTCGCACACCATCTGGGAGCGGGTTGGCTGAATCTCTGAGCAACATCGCCAGCAGTTCCAGGTTGGCCAACCCTTCGTGTATGCACAACAACTCCAGGATGAGTGCCAGTGGTGGCTCGAACCAGAGGAACGCACCCCGGGGGAGATGGTTCGGGCAAGTCACGATGGAGCAGTTCTGTGTGTTCCCCCCCATATCAGCCCTATGGCACCATCCGGTTAACGGCTCCTGGACCGTCACACCAGTCAGCGGGGCCACCCCTCTTATTTCTCCCAGTTTGTGTGTTTGATGTGTCCTCTTGTTCCCAGGTGTCTTCGACTCAAGCTGCCAGGGCCCAGGGTGCATCCGGGCCAGTTTGGGGTGATGGAAGTCGGACTGCTGGTCCGGATCCCTAATGTGCCAGCGGCCGCCCCTGAAGACACCGTATACCAGTGAGTATTCAAGGGGTGCGGCTTATCTCGCCCAGTTGGATTCAGGCTGTGAGCAGACCTTCATCCATCAGGGCGAGAGTCAAGGCCTGGCATCAGGGACAGAACGTTGGGTAAAGGTATTGTGTGTACATGGTGATGTTCACAAATATCCGTTGGTGCCGCTGCACATACAATTTCGGGGGGGGGGAAAAAAAAAAAAAAAAAGAACTGTTAAGGTGGCAGTTAATCCCCACCTTACCATCACTGGTTTTGGGGACCGATTGGTCGGGGTTTGCTAGCCTACTCAAGGAGCTCACGGCGGGTGGGTCCTGCACAGATAGGGCATGGAGAAAGCCTCAGCCAGTGTTGGCTGGAAAGGCGGTCCCAGAAACGTCCACGTCTGCACCGCATCCAAAGTAATTGATGGTCAACCCCTCCAGCCTGGCATCGGTCTTGCCTATCTGTATTTTTCTATTATTAAAGTGAGGTTATATTATGTGATGCAGGACGCATAGACAGGGTGAACAGACTACCCAATTGTTAATTCCAAACAGCTGCCGGGAACCTCTTTTCCAGGCAGCGCATTATAATCCAATGGCAAGGCACCTCGGACAAAATAAGACGCTAGCTCATCTCATGGCCCGATTCTATTGGCCAGGCATTCGCGGTGATATCCGCTGGTGGTGCGCGGCATGCCGTGAATGCCAGCTGGCAAGTCCAGCGGCCACCCCTCGGGCTCCTTTGCAGCCACTCCCACTGATTGAGATCCCATTCGAGCGAATTGGTATGGATCTCATAGGGCCATTGGATCGGTCCACATGGGGCTACTGTTTCGTGGACTATGCAACACGATACCCTGAGGCAGTGCCCCTCCGCAACATCTCCGCACGTAGTGTTGCAGAGGCACTGTTTAAAATAATCTCCCGCATGGGGATCCCGAAAGAGATCCTCACCAACCAAGGCACTACATTCATGATTCATGTCACGCACCCTCTGAAAATTACACAAACTGCTTTGGATCAAATCGATTTGTACCAGCATGTACCATCCCCAAACTGATGTGCTGGTCGAACGGTTTAACCAAACGCTCAAAAATTTGATTCGTAAGTTGGTTGGATGCATGTAATTGGGATCAGTGGCTCGAACCCCTGATATTTGCAGGACGCAAAGTCCCACAAGCCTCCATGGGATTTTCCCCATTTCGAGCTTTTGTAATGGCGAAAGCCCTGCAGCATCCTGGATGTTATCCGTGAAAATTGGAACGAGGGACCGACTTCTAGCAAAAATGAAATTCAGTATGTCTTGGACTTGCGCGCAAAGCTCCACACCCTCTCACAATTAACCCTGGAGAATTTGTGGCAAGCTCGGCTGTATAACAGGCGCACGCCTAAGGGAATTTGTAGCAGGAGACAAGGTCCGTGTATTACTGCCCACCTCGCACTTGAAATTACTCGCCAAGTGGCAAGGACCTTTTGAGGTCACACGGCGAATCTGTGATCTCGAGTATGAGGTGAAAAAGATGGATGGGGCGGAGCACGTCAGATTTACCACCTCAACCTGTTAAAGGGTTGAGGAGGTGCCTGTGGGGTTGGCGATGGTAGTTCCGGAGAGAGTAAGGACCAAATCTGCTGCCCATTTCACCTCGGTCCCCTGTGGAGACCACCTCTCATCGTCGCATCTCGCACAGGTTGCCCAGTTGCAGCACGAATTCGTGGACATGTTCTGTGTGGCAGTCCACTCTTACATTCTCCTGACTTTTCTCTCCCCTTTATTTTGCAGTCTGATGCATCAGACAGAGGGCTGGGGGCCATTTTGTCCCAGGAGGTCAGGGGGGAGGACCGCCCCGTGCTGTACATCAGCCAAAAGCTCTCCACGAGGGAACGCAGGTACAGCACCATAGAGAAAGAATGCCTTGCCATCAAGTGGGCGGTCCTTACCCTCCGATATTACCTCCTGGGGCACTTCACCCTTCGTTCGGACCACGCCCCGCTCCAGCGGCTCTACTGCATAAAGGATGCCAACGTGCAGATCACCCATTGGTATCCGGCTCTCCAGCCCTTTACGTTCGGGGTGGTCCACAGGCCGGGGGCGCAGATGGTGGTAGCCGACTTCCTCTCATGTCGGAGGGTTAGCTGCAGGCTGGACGACTCCCGTGAGTCTGGGATTGGGGGCACGTGGCAGTGGGGGCATAGCCAAGCGCTGCCTGCTGGGGAGAGCGAGGTCAGAGACTGGGACTGGTGAGCGATTACACCTGGTGTAACTGTGTCTCTTTTTATTCCTGCAGTGAGCAAGAGAGAGAGAGACGCCCTAGAACCAACATGCAGCTCAAAGTGTCATGTGTGTGTCTGTGTGATTATGTTGATTTGAGCTGTAAAGCCCATAATAAAAACTATTAACAGTACAGACCCTGCTGGGTCTCAGTGTGTGTCACTTCAACCAGACCAGGGTCATCACAGGGGGTTTGAATTGCATGTTCAGTAGGGTTCAGGTCTGGTGATTGACTTACCCACTCTAAAATCAATTTTATTTTTAATCATGATTTGTTTGCTGACATATTTGCCTGTGCATGTGTGTAATGAGTTTTCTTCTCCTCCCTTCTCACTTTCATATGATGTTTGGGAACATTTGCCCCACATTTACAGGGGAGTGACACAAGATAGACAAGTAAGTTGCTAGAGGCTTGACGCTATTCTTTCTCCATGATTATAGCAACAAATGGTCAACTATCAGGCTAGTCATCTAACATGAGGCTAGTTAGCTAGCAAGGTACTTAGCTAGTTACCTAACATGAACAATCATTAGCTCACTAAATAACACAAACATGGTCCATGCTGATTTAATTGGCAACTAATTTACATAAAACCCTTTATTGATCATTGAAATTTTATTATCTGCAATCAATTAAATTGATCATTTACAACCCGAATTCCAGAAAAGTTTGAACGTTCTTTAAAGTTTAATAAAATGAAACTAAAAGACTTTCAAATTAAATGAACCAATATTTTATTCACAAGAGAACATAGATAACATAAGTGTTAAAACTGGGAAATTGTACAACTTTATCCACTAAATGAGCAGATTTCAAATTTGATGTCGGCTACAGGTTCCAAAAAAGTTGGCATGAGAGCAAGAAATGGCTAAAAAAGCAAGAAGGTTTAAAAAGAGAGCTGGGAGAACATCTAGCAACTTAAGTTAATTGATAAGCTATAAAAAGGGAGTCTCTCAAAAGTAAAGATAGGCAGAGGCTCTCCAATCTGTGAAAAGTACATAAAAAGATTGTGGAATACTTTAAAAACAATGTTCCTCAATGGCAAATTTTAAATCTCATCATCTACAGTGCATAACATCAAAAGATTTAGAGAAACTGGAAATATCCCTGTGTGTCCAAGGCCAAAGACCTTTATTGAATGTCAAGCGGTCTTTCAGGCCCTCAGACAACACTACATCACTCATTGGCATGACTGTGTCAATGGCATTACTACAGTTGAAACCAGATATTTGCTTACACTTCAGGAAAGAAAAAGTCTTTACTGTCAAACAATAAATCAGAGTAAACTTTGTTTTAGATCAATAAATATTAACATTTTTTGCATTTGTTAAATGCCAATCAAACAGGGGAGAGTTTTTATGCATCACCACTTTCATCAAAGTCAGAAGTATACATATACCAAGTTAGTGTCTTTAAACAAAAAGAAAACTCAAAACCTTAAGAAACTTCTGGTAGGTTCATTGATTCCATTTGAGTTAATTGGTGGCACACCTGTGGATGCATATATAGAGAGACACCTCAAACACAGAGCCCCTTTCTTTGACATTATGGGAAAATCAAGAGAAATCAACTAAGACATCAGGAAAAGAATTGTGGACCTCCACAATTGTGGCTCATCCTTAGGTGCACTTTTCAGATACCTGAAGGTCCCACGTTTATCCATTCAGACAATAATACACAAGTATAAAAAACATGGGAACATCATACCACTCGGGAAAGAGATGGATTCTGAGTCCCAGAGAGGAACTTTTTTGGTGCGGAATGTGTGAATCAGCCCCCGGAAAACAGCAAAAGACCTTGTGAAGAAGTTGGCTGAAAGTGGTAAGACAGTGTCATTATCCACAGTAAAACAAGTCCTTTAGCACCATAAGCTGAAAGGTTACTCTGGGAGGAGAAAGCCACTACTTCAAAACCACCATAAAAAAAAGCTAGACTACAGTTTGCAACAGCACATGGGGACAATTTCTGGAGACATGTCCTGTGACCTGATGAAACAAAAATTGAACTGTTCGGCCACAACGATAAAGGGTATATTTGGAGGAAAAAGGGGGAAGCTTTGAAGCCTTAGAACACCATCCCAACTGTGAAGTATGGGGTGGGGTAGTATAATGTGGGGCTGCTTTGTTGCAGAAGGGACTGGTGCACTACACAAAAAAGATGGCATCATGAGAAAAGAAAATTGGGGATATATTGAAGCAACATCTGAAGACATCAGCCAGGAAGTTAAAGCTTGGGCACAAAAAGGTCTTCCAAATGGACAATGACCCCAAGCATTCCTCCAAATTACTTACAAAGTGGCTTAAGGACAACAAAGTCAAGGTATAGGAGTGCCCATGGCAAAGCCCTGATCTCAATCCCATAGAAAATTTGTGGGCAGCACTGAAAAGGTGAGTGCGAGCGCGAGCAAGAAGGCCTACAAACCTGACCCAGTTACACCAGTTTTGTCAAGAGGAGTGGGCCAAAATTCCAGCAAACTATTGTAGAAAGCTTGTGGAAGAATATCCGAAATATTTGGCCCAAGTTTCAAGGCAATTCTACCAAATACTAAGGAAGTGTATGTAAATTTTTGACTGATGAAGGTATAAAAAAAAAAATCCATAAAATTCTCTTTATTCTGACATTTAACAAATATAAAAAATGTTAATATTTATTGATTAAAAACAGAAAGTTTACTCTGATTTAATGTTTGACAGTAAAGAAAAAAAAATGTTTTTTCCTGAAGTGTATGTAAATATCTGGTTTCAACTGTAATTGGGCTCACAAATACTTCTAGAAACCAATGTCGGTAAACACAATCCACCATGCCATCCGCAGATGCCAACTAAAGCTCCATCATGCCAAAAGGAAGCCATATTTGAACATGCTCCAGAAGCGCTGGCATGTCCTATGGGCCAAGACTCATTTCAAATGGACTGTTTCAAAGTGGGAAAGTGTCAAAGTCCAAATTTGACATTTTTTCTTGTTGGTAATCATGGATGCCATGTCCGCCAGGCTAAAGAGGAGGGAGACCTTCCAGCGTGTTACGAGCGTTCAGTTCAGAAGCCAGTATCTCTGATGGTATGGGGGCATAAGTGCATACGGTATGAGCAGCTTGCATGATTTGGAAGGAACTATGAATGCTGAAAGGTATATAAAAACGTTTTATATAAACCGTGTGTGTCGCCCCTAGACGACATCTATTTTAGGGAAGGTCTGGTGTATTACAACAGGACAATGCAAAGCCATATTCTGCAGCCATTACAACAGTGAGGGTGCTGAATTGGCTGCCTGCAGTCCAGATCTTTCACCTTTGTTCTTCAGAGAACATTTGGCACATCATTAAATGAAAAATTTGTCCAAGATAAACACAAACTCTTCAGCAGCTAGAAACCTATATCAGGCAAGAATGGGACCAAATTCCAACATCAAAACTCCAGAAATTCATAATCTCGATGCCCAGACGTCTTCAAACTGTTTTGAAAAGAAGAGGAGATGCTACACCATGGTAAACATGCCCTTGTCCCAATTATTTTGAGACCTGTAGCAAGCATCAAATTTGTGACATGTGATTTGAAAGTCTTTTAGTTTTCATTTTATTCAAATTTAAAGAACGTCCCAATTTTTCTGGAATTAGGGTTGTATAATAATCCACTGCTGTATATGGCATCACAGATTAATACAAACAATTTATTATTTCTTTATTTCTTTGGAATTTCTAATTTGCAATTTGGTGAGTGGTTTGTATCCATTTTAAGTCTCAAAGTTTTCTTCAACTGTGAATTGTGATGACTGGCACCTCCGCCCTCTAGAGGTTGTTGGTGGTCACTGATTGCTGCTGTTGGATTTTTCTTCACATCTTTTATAGTGTTTATCATTAACTGCGGTTATTTTCCTTGACTAACCTGCTGGATGTCTGTTACTCGACCCACAGGTTCTTGCTTCTCCAGGACATTCCAATTTGTTGTATAAGCCATTTTCAATGTGTGTGCAATTGCTATGTTTAATTTTCAAAATGGCTTGCCTTTCTCCACAGACAGCTCTCTAATTTTCATGCTGGTTTATCATTTAACTTTAAATGCATAAATTATGCTGTTTTATATATTCTGAGCTATGAATTGTTTAAACATTCTGTCTAAACAGGCCACACCTGGGCAATGAGAAAGACCAGTCAGGCACGTGTTCCAATATGTTTGATCACTTGACTAGTAGATAGATTTAAGCAATAGGTGCCATGTTCAAAGTAGTTTAGCATGTCTACATATGAGGAAAGGAAAACTGAAATTCTGATCCATCATCACATATTTATCTTTTGATCATAAACTGAAACATATACAGAGCAGAGCAAAAACAAAAAGAACTGGCATTGCTGTTCCAGTACTTTCAGAAAGGACTTTATATTTGCATATATATAGAATATATAGAACCCCAATGCACTGTATATAGTTCATTTTAAAGAAATATACTAATGGAAGAATACTTTGTTGTAGATTTGGTGACATTTCATGCATTCTTTATGTCAAGAAAGTATTGATGGACTGCAACATTGTATTGTACAATTTAAGTGCTTCTTTTAATTAACATATTTATTACAAAAAATAGTAGCATTAGGGTGCCAGGTGGGCAGTGTCCAGAAAATTGTCCAGGAAATATGTTTTTTGTTAGTATGATTTCCTCAAGCAATGAATGACATGATCAATACATTGGATAGCTATATGCCATAGCAAAATGGACGTGTCCATCATTAGTGTTTGTAAACAGAATGAAAATACACATGCCTAATCACATTATCATAAAATTCACTGTTTTCAGTCAAAATCAGTTATTCTCCCCATTAATCTAAGATGAACGCACGATAGTCAAAAGCTGCACACCAAGTGTTCCAAGTGTTGCAAGACATAGTTACCTCAATTGAAGAGACTAGAGAGATGCTGAAGTTTGCACTGGAACCTGTGTGACCCAACACAAAATCCAGTGTGACCCGATAAAATATTTGCAAGATTTTACTTTGAGTTTCAGAGATGGTGGTCGGCTATAAAGCTTGTGGGATAAGAAGTCTATACCTTTACCTATCTATTTTTCACCTACATCGGCGAGCACTGGATAGTCACACAGCGCATTTACCACATTTATTCATCATTGTTCATTTATTCATCCATAGTAAATATGTTAGCTTTAGTTGCTGTGGTTTAATGACTAATTTGTTTATATATTTTTAAATAGAACCAAATACAGGAATATCATTAGAAAATATTGTATGTGGGTAGAAACAGGAGTAATTGGTAAAATTTGGCAGAATTGGTAAAACCTTCAGCAGATGCCTATGGTGCTGAGTGTATACAGCAGCAAGCAGAATTAATCAGATTTTATTTGTGATGAGTAGTATTTTAGTATATTCTCTGGAAAAGCTAGTTCTGCATGTACTGGCAAATTGCTCTGTGTATGGTTACACAGATGAGTTAGTTGGTTCAGCTTCTACTGCCAGTACCTACACAGTGGCTCCATGGTGCTGCCGTATGGGTGTCCATGGAAACCAAGCCCGTACAGGAAGTGTGTGAGATTAGGGGAGGTGGCTGATGAAATCTCTTCAGAGAAAGGGAGTTTGCAGTCAGCATACAGAATAAGGACAAGAAAGTTCTTCTGAGATAACATTGTGTGAACATTTTTGACATGGGTATGAGACAGTTTTCAGTGTTCATAACACTGGTCAACAGTCATGTCATTTTGCTACTGGAATTCTGTCACCCGTACCTTATAAAATTCGACATGCTGATTCTAAATCTGAAAACCGTTTTTGTCTATCACATCATGTTTTTAAGTTATGCGCCGGTTTGTGTTTGTTTCCATACAATCTTGGTGATGTAAGCGGTGAGCATGGGGAAAGATTTCATCAAGATATGAAGACGACGGAAAGCAGAGATCAGGGAAAGTTCAATCCCAGTATGATGGGAGACTACTGTTGGTTCTTGCAAATAGAGACTAATGTACAGTACAAGCAAGTGTCTCAAACATTTCTGAACATGCTGACATCACTTTTTGTGAGTTAAGAGAGCTATAAATGTATGCTGTAACATTTGTCTGTATGCGTGTTCATGATTGTTTTCACAGGAACTCCTTAACACAAATATGGTATGACATAGTTCATACTCATACTATTGTGCCGATATGGCAATTTGGCTAAAAGCTCAGCAGACGTAGTAGCTGAATTTCAATTACAAATCTGAAATCAGCATCAAAAAAAGAACTAGGAACAGTTCTCAATAGCAAACAAAATTTTTTTTTGTTGACCAGTGTAATCAGTGAATTTATGCACTTTGAAGTTGACATTTTGGAAAAGAACACACAGCATGTTTCATGAGCACCAGGAATACTGGACAAATGACAAGGAATAACGAAATCATTTGAACAAGCTATCATTACTGGATTGACACGGACATATCCGAGTTGGAACGGTGTCTCTAGCTAGAAAGCCCTAGGAGGAGTAGGGGGCCGAAAAAAATGGGTGAACGGGATAATAATAAAACTTAAGAACAAGTAGTGTGCCTGTATAGCAAGCACACTAATTAGACCAATTTAAATAAAAACCCGTGACAGCGTGAAGGCACAAAATTTGAGGCGTGATATAGTGAGGGATCACTATATAGCCAAAAGATTTTATCACAAACTCACTCTCTCCACCCAGACTTAGTAATCCAAATGTTCATTACTATAAAGCCGGGCAGGTGGCTTTTAATTTTTATTTACAGTGCAGCATAAACACAAATGCAAACTAAGGCATGTATATCAAAGGATGAATTTCAAGGATATCATGTTGAATGTCGCCAAAAGCTTGTTCCAATGTCTAGGATGCCTCGAAATTCTAAAGAGGCCAGAATCCTTCTTTCAAAGAATTGCAAGGACAAATAAAAAAATGCTATAGAAATGGTGAGAATGTGATCCCATTTCAATGTTTCCATTTAACTCACATCCTATTCATTTATATTAACTCCTGGTATGTTTGTTTTTGTATCATTTTATTTATTTCCATTTTTTTACATTGTATCCTACATTGTACCTATACTGTATGTTGCTTGACAGCTACTGTATGAAA
>JAQLOM010000034.1:5536605-5547400 GCA_030068315.1 Chrysichthys thysi
GCTGGGATTCTGTCCAAAAAAAAAAAAAAAAAAAAAAAAAAAAAAAGTTTTGTTTTTACATTGCAATGTTTACTCCATAGCATTTAATCTCACACAACTGGTATATTACCTTTTGCATTACAAATCCAAAGCTATCAAGCCATATATGATCACTGTGGCCTGCAATTTTAACACATACATGCAAAGCAACATTCAGAGCAGAGAAACCAACTGCTCTACAGTTAATCTAAGGCCAAAATAACACACTTTGTATACTGAAAATAACTAAATAAGTCATCATGAAAAAAAATAGTAAATTTACCGTAATTTATTGTAGTGACATAGACTTTGAGTGTAAAAGCTTGAAACACCAAGGCCCTAATATCTGTTTTATAATGTGCAATAAAGCAAAATAGACTTGCCAGTGACGTTCACTGCATGAAAAGAAAAATGCATAATGATCCTTCTGCTGATATACTGATAACGTCTTTATAATTATGTTTTTTTATTGGCTGCTCTCAGCATGGGGCCCATGTCATCATGCCCCATAGCACATTACTGAAAGCATGCTGAGCATGTACACACTGTTTCAAACTGCTTACCTGGTTAAAGGAACACTGATGATGGGCCTCTGTACAGCGTCCCCATGCACACCACATGAAGACTGCTAGACGAAATACTGACAAATAAATACATAAATACGCAAGAAGTACAGGAGGATATTTGGAATTTTGGAGGGCCACGCTGTCATTGTAAGATGTAAAAAACACCCAACAATGGTAGCTACAAAGAAAAAATATATTCCTAATTGTTATCCTGAATTACTGACCATGTCGTGCACTGCTCTACAGTGACATCTGCTGGGGCCAGACCCCACCGGCCCCTAATGTTGGGTTCCTTCACTTCGCAGCAGTGAGCAGGACCATGAAACAGGGCAGGTATTAAAAAAAAAAACATTCTGTAAGACATTTCTCCTGGCTGCCTGGTCCCCTGAGAAGTAAGCAACGGTGTCTGCTTAATGTTGTCAAGAAATGAAGGTCGTCATCGAATACCTATTAAATTTTTGTTGATAAAATTAACACTGGATATGTGTGTAACACATTGACAATTGGCTTTCATGATGTACAGGATACATAACAATGGGCATTTACTAATCAAATCTAACTAAAGGATTTAGTGACGAAGACATTTTGTGAGACAAAATTGTGCGTGGAGATGAATTCTGGATCCTGGAATGTTTTCGGAATGTTGAAATATGACACACGATGTCCGTATTTGTTCTTCACTTAATTCCACCAGTGTCCGATTTAAAAGCTGTCTGCATCACATATCCTTTTTAGAATGCTACAGTATGCACAAGTCATATCATTTCTGCGGCAAATATTTTATAATCAGGATAATCGTATTATTTTTTAATGCTTTCTTGTTCATGCAGCCTCACGCTTGAGATGCACAATACACTGCTATTTTGGGTGAGTCAGTATGCCAAGAAATATCTACATGGCTTTTATTCAGAAAATGCCTCTAGAAATAAATACACTGCAAGTAAGATATTTTCACTCCATTCGGCAGATTGTGTTAAATAAGGGGAGCACTGAGCTCTTCCACAGACAGAACAGTTTAGATTAAAAAAAGCTTATGAAAAATGCCTTAACAGCCAAGACTCCCTGGTTGGACAAAATAATTCATAGTAGCGTGGCCTCATGTAGCATAGTGTGACTGGATGTGAAGGAGATGTGGTTGTTCATAGAAAATATATGATGTATAAGCCAAGCTAATTAGCATTTCATATTAAACTATAAAAAAAATATAGTCAAACACAAAGCCTCTCTGACTCCATTTAGAGCAACAGGGGCAGATGGTGTTTATCCTTAATATTTTCATTTAGACCAAAACTTTGACAGATCATGGAAATCTAAAAATACTATGAATGTACCATACACATCCCGAGCGCGTGAGAGAAAAACAATTCCAGAGTAATACAAATTTTATCAAATGATGTCACGAGTTTGATACACTACTGTGCAAACATTTCGGCACGCCCGTTTTATAGTACAAATTGTGTTATAGACATTTATTTTATGAATTTTCAAACATTACAAACATTACATTTCCATATGCCAGAAAAAAAAACCCCACAATGTATTACATAAGACAGCACTTTTCAGACAAAAAAACAAAAACAAAAATAACGAAGCCGTCTGTGGTTTTCATGCAAAAAAGAAGCAAGTGCAGCAGTCAAAGTCTCCAGAAGAATCTGTGGCAGATTGTACAAGACGCTCAGGAAAACTTACAGCTCGTTTCCTTATAAGTCCTACCTAGGACTATTATTTACGGAAAAAAAGTCATCAGAGTCTTCACACCACATAGTTGACTTTTTTTGTTTGTTTGTTTGTTACTGTTTACTGCACATTTTAGTATTATTCTTTTAAGCTGAAAGATATAATTTCATTACTTTCAGTATCTTTGTTTTCACAGCATTTTTTTTGCACACATGTCTAAGACCTTTGTACAGTGTGTGTGTGTGTGTGCGTGCGTGCGTGCGCGTGTGTGTGTTAAAAACTTACACCCATTTTTTAAAACAACATTGCAACTACATTCTCTATTTGAGAAAAACACTTGTCTAGCACCCCCTAGTGGGTAACATTTTCATCAGTCAGAGATTATACTATGTCAAGTGTTATTAAGGGTAAATACCCCAACTATCCAACTGAACCTGCTACTGTGAATGACATAAAAAAAAAGGTAGCAAACCAGCTAACTATCTCATTTCTAATACATTTCCTAGTTAACTTACTGAAGTGTTCATTCAATCAGATCAATAATAATAATAATCATGTATTAGTACATAAAATAAATAGTACATAAAAGGACTAAAAAGTATTTACTACCGTTGTTAATAATTACCCAGTTGCCTGAAAATTTGGACCAGAGGTATTTGGATATAGATATACAATTATGTAGATAGCTGTCTTGAAAATTACTCTGTCGGAGTAGACTTAATATACATCAAAGGACTACCTTTGCCTTGTGCACAGTGTGTTTAGTGATCAGACAGGGGTTTAAATTTCTGCAGAGGTGCAGTCCTGTGTGCTGATCTAGCAGCAGTGTTTTTACTAACACAAAGGGGGATTTGCCACATGGATGTACGTCTGGCTTCATAAAAACACATTAGATTTCAGTGAGGAAGCAAATGTTTAAACAACACGTTCTGTAAGATGACTGCTCTTTAATGACACAAAAGTGAGTAAGTAGTTATTTAAAGAGATGTACGTTTTTTGCATACAGCTGGGTGACAAATCAAAGGAAGAACTGCTCTCTGTGTTACACTGCTGCATTTGACATGGAGGGGAGAGTCACTACAAATCTGTACAAACTCATTGTCACCGATCGCCTTTATTTTAGTCGGACCAGTGACATCATGGCACAAATGGTATGAAAATGATGTAAAATCACATACTATGAACATCACATTCGTCAGATCTTAACCAAACTGAACGCTAATATGGGAAATTTTCGGGTGAGAGATGGGGTACACCCTGGGCGGCAGTTCACCGCAGGGCCGACACACAGAGACAGACAACCATTCACACTCAAATTCACACCTACAGCCAGTTTAGAGTAGCCTATCAGCCTAATGCCCTAAAGAGTAGCCAAATAACCTAAAACCTGGACCTTCTCGGTGCGAGGCGACAGTGTTAACCACTACACCACCATCCACCCTGGATTAAACTCACTCAATTCAATATATACATGAGTTGTTTGTTGTTGCCGGTTCATTTTTAAGTAAAAAAGAAATGAAAAATAAATTCTCCTTCCTCTTATAAGTAGTATTAGTAGTAGTAGTAGTAGTAGTAGTAGTAGTAGGTAAATAAATAAATAAATAAATACATACATACATAAATAAATAAATGTTGGTGATTAGTGAACATTAGCTGGTAACAAATAAAGTAGAATGCTAGCTCTAGGCTTTCGTTCTAGTAAAAAATAAATAATAAATAGCGTAGCAATTGTTTCGGGATGTTTCGGGACCTCCGTTAGCATACACAGGACACGAATATCAGAAATTTGCCCACAATGAGCAAAACGTGTCAGTGAAATGAAATAACAGGTGAAATTACACCAAAAATACTGGAGGTCGTTACTATGCTTTTTTTTTTTATCTTTAAAATAGGACTGTCTATGTTTTAACTTATGTAAAAATGTCAATTATATCGTAAGATCATCCGACCTTGCTCTACTACTCGCTTTTCTAAGACGGCTTGGTGGTCTTGTATCTTCCACTGTCTCTGCTGACTCCAGTTCCAGAGGAATAAGAGGGACTGAGGTCGTGTCTTTGGGTGTTTGCATCTCTGGTACCCTAACCTCCAATTCTAAACTCTCCACTATTTCAGGATCTTTAGTTTTCCCTTGGCTATCTTGGTCTCCTGTGCTCTTCACCTCCTCTGGATTGTCCATCTGGTTAAATGACCTCCCTGTGTCTACTGCATCAGTGAAATCTACTACTTCCTTTGTATTAATAACCCTCTCTGGTGACTCCACCTTAGATAAATTTTCTGTTTCAGGTCCCCCTGAAATTACCTCAAAACTGAGTGGCTCCTTTGCACCCTTTAGTATATCTGACTCCTTGGTTTCCATAGATACGTTCTCCTCCTTTCCAGATTGAATTTCCTCTAAAGAGTTCTCCTTCCTTATGGGGTCTACAGCTTTCTCTTCTAAGGAAGGAGACCTGAGCTTCTGAGCCTCTACTGTAAGCTCCTCTGTCTCAGGTAGTTCTTTACTCACTGGGTATTCTGCTGGAAATTCCACAAGCTCCTCCACCTTGTTGGGAACATCTGCAACCGTCTGATGATTTTCTAGAACTTCTGAAAGCTCCTCAATGATTTCATAATCATCACCAATCTCCTCAAGCTTTTTCTCCTCAACACCTTTAGCATTTACTGGATCTTCTGCAGCCCTGTTGCACTTTTCTGCATCTTCTACCACGAGTTCATTATTTTTTGGTAGTTCTTCTAAAACCTTTTCAAAAATTTCTGGAACTTCTACAATCTCCTCGGAATTTTCTGGTACTTCTACAACCTTCTCAATATTTTCTGGTACTACTACAGCCTCTTTAATATTTTCGGATACATCTGCAACCTCCTCAATATTTTCTGGAACTTCTAAAATCTCTTCAACTTTTTGTGGAACGTCTACAAATGCTACAATATTTTCTGGAATTTCTACAACCTTCTCAACATTTTCTGGTACATCTACAACTGCTTCAACATTTTCCAGTATTTGTACACCCTCTTTGATATTTTCTGATACAGATACAACATCCTCAACATTTTCTGGGACTTCTAATACCTCTTCAGCATTTTCTGGACCTTCTACAACTGCAACAATATTTTCTGGTACTTCTACAACTGCCTCCACATTTTCTGGTACTTCTGCAACTGCCTTCACATTTTCTGGTACTTCTGCAACCTCTACAACATTTTCTGGAATGCCAATAACCTCAAAATTTTCTGGTACATCTACAGCCTCCTCAGCATTTTCCGGTAATTCTATGATCTCCTTATTATTTTCTGGTATTTCTACCAATCTCTCAATATTTTCTGAATTTTCTACATCTGACGCCACATCTTCTAGAACTTCTTCAGTTCCACCCTGTCCTGTCTCAATCACCACATCCAATTTTTGATCTATTACTGTGTCTTTTCTAACTGGATCTCCTATAGATTGTTGTACATCTCCTTGTTTCACATCACTAATCGTCTGTGTCTCCTCTCTGCATTCTTCCTCTGATCTCTTTCCCAGTACTGTTTCCAAGGGAATCACGAGTATGGAACTGTCCACCTCATCACCTTCTCTGCATATCTGCTCCTCTTCGGTTGGTGGTAGCTCATGGAAAGTCTTGGTCGCCTCAGTAAAGGCTGGCATTGTTTCATCAAAAATCACTGACTCCTCCACAGGGGGTGCTGTAGGTACTACTGCCTCATTCCTTCTTTTCTGCTCCACCTCCCGAGATGGAGAATGAAGCTGGCCTTCCTCCATAACTGATTCAGCTAGCGGGTAGATGTGTGCAACCTCGCCCTCCTTTCTATCCTCTTCAAGTGCCCTGTAGCCTTTTGGCTTATGAAAGGGAGGGTTAAGGAGGAACGGCAAGCTTCTTTCAGGCGATACAAGGGTCTCAACCTGGGTAGGAGCTGTCTGATAGGATAAAAATGGAATCTTTTTCAAACATAGATGGATCATCTCCACAAAGTTCAGGACCAGAGACAGACAAGCAACGGCTAGCATAAAGATGATGAAGATGGTTTTCTCAGTTGGCCGTGAGACAAAACAGTCCACTGTGTTAGGGCAGGGCCAGCGACTACACTGATACAGTGGAAGGATTTGAAAGCCATACAAAAAGTACTGCCCCACGATAAATCCTACCTCAAATAGTGTTTTAAAGATGATATGGCATACGTATGTGCAGAGAAGAGTGCCTTCAAGACGAAACTTTTTACAACCATCGGTGCTGGTGCCCTTGTTTGTGTGAACACTTCCCTGGTCTCCTGCAACAGGAAGCAGTTTGTTGTTCATTTCTTGCTGGCGTTGAAGCTCTGCATTCTCACGCTCTTTGCGCTTTTCCTCCATGTGGACATGGTGGACCGCATGACCGATGTAAACCAATGAAGGCGTGGACACAAAAATAATCTGCAGAACCCAGAGGCGAATATGGGAGATAGGGAATGCCTCGTCATAACATACGTTCTCACATCCAGGCTGCTTTGTGTTACACAAATAATCGGACTGCTCGTCTCCCCAAACATACTCTGCCGCTGTGCCCAGGATAAGAATGCGGAAAATGAAAAGCACCGTAAGCCAAATACGGCCAATTACTGTCGAATGTTCATTCACTTCTTCCAAAATATTACCTAAGAAGCTCCAGTCTCCCATGGTGAACTCTTAACTCTACCTAGGGAACAAAAGGAAGGTTAAGATTATGAGCTGAGGTACTGACCAGAATCTGATAGGTAATGATTCCAAATGTGCCTCATTTCTGAGCAGTTTGGCACTCAAAATGTGTCATTCAAAAGTATGCATCATACTATCAAGATTACATAGCAACTAAATGACCCCAAAAAAAACGACACAGAAATATGAGGTCAACACTGAGGTGAATCGAGACCAAATGGAAACCTTGGTAAAGTGGTGGCTCCAGTGGAGTTCTCGTCAGTCGCTTAGTTGGTTTCTCCTCCCTGCCGCAGGGACAAAGTGAACTGCTCATGTCCTGTTCACCCAGCTTCATTATGAGTCCTTGTCGCCTCAATGAGCAGATGTGAATGGATGGGCTGTGATGGCTGCTTTTCAAGTCTAAGCTTCCAGCCAGACGCCCTTTATGCACTGGACCACGAGTGGAACTGCAGGAGACAATAGGATCAACAGGCCTGCGCCCAGAGGGACAGAAGCCCTTACTGCCTAAAGCCCAAACCCAGGAATCATAAAAAAATAACTGGAGGATGAGTTCCACAACGAACCCCTTGTATGTGCTAAAAAGATAACTGTATTGAAACATTAACAGTGCGAACATACAGAAAATAAACAGCAATATAACAATAAATATGTATTTTAAAAAAAAGTGTTGAAAGACTTTAACTCTTTTGATCTTGGTTAAGCCGTGTGTACACCTGAGAGCAAAGGCCTTATTGTGGAAAAAAAACAAAAAAAAACAAGGAAATTGCAGTCGTAATGAACGTAAGCTCTCACCCAAAGGAAAGCGTGGTGTTGAAGGTGAGGTCAATGGTCTTGTGATAAAGGAAAATTTATGATGTTTGAGAGGAAGTTCAGTGAGAGAGAAAGGAAAGAGAGAGAGCGAGAGAGAGAGAGAGAGAGAGAGAGAGAGCGGTTCCAACGGTAGCCTGTTGAGAAACCTGTAATAAATCTTTTAGGCAGGCGTACACTAGAATTTTCAGCAAAAGTTTACACACCAATTATTACGTACGGAACCTGAATTATAAAATAAATGCCCCGAATGCAACAAACTTGTTTTATATCCCATTTTCTCCCACAAAAAATTTGTCATTGGCAATTCAAGCTAATTACTAACACATGGCTTGAGGCCAAACACATGATTTCTGTTGCCATATCTTTTTAAACATTACAAAGCAGCCCAACACATTCAAAGGAGACACTAATTGCACTTTCCCATATACGTGAGTTTACAAACACCCACAAGCAGCCAGCATTGTTCTAATGGACAAGAGAGGCTTCAATCCAGAAAGCCAGTTAAGCTCTCCTGGCATTAACACCGTTTCTCTGTTGTACCACTCAGGAGGCCGGACTAAACAAGGTTTTACTCCAAAGTACCAAACCTCCTAATGTATAATTAATACCTGTGACGACTTAACCCTTTCAGAGCTCATCTGGATCTAGCTGGACATAAATAATCGATAAAGGTGTGAACACGTTTTGCTGTGAAAGAAGCGCAACATGTACACTCACTTCTACTGAACAGTGAGTTGCAGGAAATTCGTTTTCTTGTATTAAATGCAACTAATCCGTTCTAATTCTGTTTATCCAGCTTTATGAAACGTTTCTGTGTTTTTAACCTATATAGGTTTGCTTTAAATACACTTTCTTTAAAACTAACTTTAACTGAACATACATGTGCTTGTTGCAGTTGTGACTCTTCTATATAAGGATTTTTCCCTTGGCATCATGCCCTCCTCCAGCAAAGCCAGTCCTGTCTGTTACTGCTACTGGCATCCGCCTCTCAGACATTGGGTTTATTTGAACTAAGGGATTGTTTGGCTATTATCTAAACGCAAATGCCTAAACTACTTGTGAAATATTGATGTTTAGAAAAACTGTATGTACCCTGATTTTAGGTGGGGAGGGAAAATAAACTCATAGCCAAGGGACAATGTGTTACATTACAGACAGACAGTTTATACCAAGTTACACAATTCATTTCCCCGCAAAATACAAACGGAGAGCCCACACTATATCACAACCAAGTATCAAGATACAAGCAACAGCACAACGGACTCAGTATACCATCTCAGTGCAGCGTTGCACAGACAAGCAAATGAAGACAGTGAATTAAAGCCAAAGGCATAAAGCTTGTGCAAGCAGTCTTACCACTGGGCAGTCTTTTAACTAAGATCATAAACTCTTTCAACACAGTCTCAAAGTCATATATTCATTCAGTCATAATTTAAGTGTGCCAACTTGAAGCATGAAGCATATAAACAGGTCATAAGGTTTTCTTTGACTATTTTCAGACGAAATGTAAAACAATGAAATAAAATAGAATTATCTTCAAATATTACAAACACATATATGATGATAATGGTCTGGTATTTGCAATAAATTATTTAATCCTCATCTCATATTCTTTGGATTGTGTGCATCATGAACAGCAGAAATAAAAATACAATTTATACAAAATTTATTCTCACCAGCCTCGGACATTACACTTCCCTGCCAGGTGTCTTCCACCTAGGTTATCACTTCTAGGTTACTTCCTGTTTGAGCATATAAGGATTTTATTAGACCTGTGCTCCCATTTCAGTTAAGACGTTTGTGTTTGGTTAAACCATCCAATATATGGATCCATAAGCATCTTCTGAGTCCGATATATTGCATTAGTAAATATGGTTTTTAGTTAATACGTAATCTTTCATCACTCTTACTGGTTAACGTGTCTAAAATAGGTTCAAGGTGAACACATTTGGTCTTTAGAATAAATAGTGCATCTTCATAGTCTTTGCCTGTTGTTTATTGATAGATTAACCAGAAATTCTGTATAAATGTCTTATTTAAAACACTTTATTATTAACTATTTACAAAGTTGAAATAATTTATCAGTTAACTGACAGCTATCTCATTCATTGTGCAACACTGTGGTTCTAAGGCACTGAAGTTTGACTTGTTGCACATTGCCCTCCAAAAGTATTGGGTCAGCAAGGCCAGTTCGTTAGTTTTTGAGATGATGGATCAGAAAATGAGATGATAGATTGGAATTTCAACTTTGTTTCCCTAATATTTACTTTTAGATGTGTTCATTTCCTTCAAATTAGATTGGATGGATTTCTCTGTAATGGATCTCCCACTTTTCTCAGCTACCAAATGGCTTGCTTTTCACCCATACACAGCTCTCGGGTCTTCATGTTGATTTATCTGTTTTTTAAACAACAAAAGCAGCTTTTACACACAAATCCCAGGACTCAGATCAAGAATAGACATTCAGAGCTTTTAATTGTTCGTTCAATCAATCTAAAAGGGACTTTACTTACAATGTGCAATTTTCTAGTTTATCTAACACATCTAGATGTAAATGTCAACACATGAAAATAAAATTCTGAGCTTAAACCCAAATGTCTTTGGTGTATAGCAAAAACAAATAAATGGCTTTTTTGTTCTAATACTTTTGAATAAGGCTGAATATGCGGGATCAAGCCCTAGCAGGGCATGCCTTAAAACGAGCTGGGCATTGATACAGAGGGCATGATTACAGAGCATGATTAGCCACATAGAGATGTAACTGAATAGTGGCAGGATACCACACAGATACATGATGTCATTCTTGAGTGAGGTGGGCCTATTGAGAAAATGCATTGAGCCATAAGATTGGGTTTTGTCAATGGAGCATGAGCCTAACTCATTCCTGCCATGTGTGTGTACACACACACACACACACACACACACACACACACATACATTAGTGCTGGGCAACGATTAAAATCTTCAATCGCGATTAATCACAATGTTATGCGCAAAATTTAATAATGAATTCAAAAGTAGTGTTTTGTGCACTTTATTTTAAAAGCACTGCTATATG